>CM046350.1:6180569-6697414 GCA_025403435.1 Artocarpus heterophyllus | reverse complement strand
TTTTGGATTTTGAATTTTTGTGTTTGAATCTTGTTTAAATGAGTTTTAAAGTGTCTAAATATGTTTTTCTATCATCTATGAATGTTTTCTGCTTGGGATTTGAGAAAAACAGGTTAGAATCAAATTTGGGTTTTGGGGAAATCGAAACCCGTGGCTGGAATTTCTAGGTTTTCCCAGTTCGCAGGCCGAACGTGTTCGGCAGGGACGGCAGGCCGGTGTTCTTCAGTCCGGCAGGCCGAACCTGGAAATTGTTCCGCCGATCGAACTTTGCTTCCGGCAGGCCGACCGAGACATGGGAAATTTTGTGATTTTTACCCGTTTTCACTGTTTTGAACCCTGATTTAAATCCTAACCTTATAGAATGATTTTAAAGATACAAATGGCACACTAGGACATCATGAAATGATTTAGTAACATGGAAAGTCTCGAACTAGATATTGATCGACTTAGTTTGTATCTAGGATCGTTCGTGGTTCTGTGGAGCTAACGTATAGCGGACCGGGATTACAGTGTGGGGCACCGGCACGAGTATTGAGGTAGGACTTCTACCCTATTTCTTTGGTAGCCTGGTTTTGAAATGATTTGGCTTTGAAAAGGATTTCTATCAAAATGTTTTCAACGGTTGTTTGAAAATGAATTTATCGGTTATATTTTAATATACCGTGATCTGAAATGAATTTCATAATGAATGTAATTGACAACACTGGGTAATTAGGTTTTGAATGATAATGATAATAAACACATAGGCATGATGCCATATCAGAGATCGGGTCGTGTAGCGATCGACCTTGGGGGCAGGTCCCGAAACCCAGCTAGGCCACTACGGTGGTGATATCATGGTTTGCCTAGGAAAAAGAAAAATAGATATTTCTAATTATGCGAGTAGACTATTCTGAGTCAGGAACGTTCTACTCAAATTATTTATTTATTTTATTCATTTATTTATTTAAGGTGTCTTTGGAGCGCTCCTGTCAATGAAATGTTTCTTCAAATGAAATTATTTTATATAAAACATAGTCCTACTGAGCCTTTCGCTCACAGTTTTATTTGTTTTAAATTTCCCCCTCTAGGTGGTTTCCCATTTAGGTTTGGAGAGGATTCTTCGGACCGAACTCAGGAGCAATAGGAGGATTGATTTATTTTTTGTATTATTTAATCAAGGCATGTAAGACTTAACTTTATTGCATTTGGGCTGTGACTGTATTTATGATATTGTCAGTACCATGTGTGTGCACAAGTTGTGGGTTGTGGAACCCATACTCGCAGTTCTTTATTAATTTTTTATTATTTGCTTAATATTTATAAATCCTTTTATAAAATGTGGTTGAAATCTTCTTATTTCTCACATAATTGATTCTCAAAAACCATTGGTTTTAATTAAATTCTTATTTAATTGATTTAAATAAACCGCCACGTTACCTCCCGTACTCCGGGCGTGACAAAATGGTATCAGAGCTCAAGGTTATGAACCTTGGGAATTGTGCACACATAGGTTGACAATGAAATACCTCTGACAGTCCAAATTTTGTTTTCAGAAGTGAGAGAATGGCACCTAGACGTCGTTCGACAGCTGACGCAGAGTTCGGAAATGATGAGAGCATGATGAGGTCTATGTTGCGGCTTTCCGGCAGATGGCAGCCAGGGCTAGACCAGAGGACTCTAGTGTTGGTAGTCGGCATGCGTTCTTTAAGGAATTTTGGCGGGCGTCTATTCTGACTTTGATGGCAATGGGGATCCGTAGTTGGCAGAGTATTGGCTGGATTCGATTTTGAAGCATTTGGATACTCTTGGTGTGCCTGAGGAGTATCGTGTGGAGTTTGCTGCGTATAAGCTTGAGGGTGGCGCTAACACCTGGTGGAAACAGACTAAGCGTCTGGAGCGCGGTGGCGATATCAGTTGGGATAAGTTCGAGGAGTTGTTCTATGATCGATATTTTTCGCAGGGGTATAGAGATTATAAGGCAGCTGAGTTCTACAGATTGCAGCAGGGTGATATGTCAGTCCGGGAGTATAAGGCAAAGTTTAATGAGTTAGCTAGGTTTGCTCCATCAGCGGTGGCATCGGAGCGTGAAAAGTGTATTAAGTTTCAGGAAGGACTCAAGGCTCCTATTCGGCGGCAGTTGGTTGCTCTACGGCTTAGGAGTTTCAGAGAGCTTGTGTCGTCGGCGATCTCCGTGGAGAATGATTATGTGCAGTATTGTGAGGACCGAGCCAAGGCTTCAGGAGGACCGCAGAGGAGTGGCAGGAAGAGCACCAGTAGTCGTCCAGCTCCGGGGAAAGGCAAGCAAGGCGGTGCGACCAGTGGCAGCAGCAGTTCTTCTGGCAGCGGGCGCAGCAATCCCTACAGCTTTCATTGTCATTTCTGTCAGCAGCCCGGACACATCAAGAGGAATTTCCCGATCAAGAGTGCTCGTCTTGGATCTCAGACCGGGGAGGATGCCAGTCGTTCGTCTCAGCCTCAGCCTCAGACCCTACCTCCGCCTCCGCAGTACCCGCAGTTGCAGTATCCGTAGTTCTCTCCTCAGCAATTCTCATATCCGGCACGGGGGCAGCAGCCGTAGCATTTTCAGCGCAGTGTTCCTCAGTATCGAGCGCCGAGTACAAGTAGTGTGCAGTCGTCTCCATCTCAGCAGCATCGGCCGAGTAATCCAGGACCCAGCAATGTCGGTAGAGGAAAAGGGAAGGCGCCAGTGCAGGTTCATGCAATGACATCTGGAGGGTCAGATTTTCAGACTGGCAACGCGGTTATCGATGGTATGATCTTGGTTTCTAGATCTTTAGCTCGTGTTTTGTTCGATACCGGTGCCTCTCATTCTCTCATTTTGAGTTCTTTTGTACATGCCTTGGGATTAGAGATAGAAGAATTTAATGAACCCCTAGTCATAACTTCTCCCTTGGGGCGGGTGTGTGTAAATTGTATGTGTAAGTCCTGTAAAATAATGATTGGGGATGAGATTTTGAAAAGTGATTTGATTATACTCCCCATGAGTTCCAATGATGTGATTCTAGGGATGGACTGGTTGTCCAGGTATAGTGCAGTCGTGGACTGCCAACTTAGAAAAGTGACCCTAGTGTCTGATAGAGGGACGGTGATCACTTACCAGGGTGGTGGTGATTGGTTAATGAGTGAGCGTCTCATGAAGTCGTGTCTAGGAGGGCGGAGGAATCTAGGTTGTTGTGCTTTTCTTGCCAACCTGGATTGTGAGCTCTATGTTTCGAGTGGCAGTGTAGCGATTTCGGTGGTTGATGAGTTCTAGGATGTCTTCCCCGACGAGTTACCAGGATTACCACCGCATCGGGAGATTGAGTTTGGTATTGAGTTGTTTCCAGGGACATCACCGATTTCTATGGCACCTTATCGGATGGCACCTTATCGGATGGCACCGGCAGAAATGAAGGAATTAAGGAAGCAACTTCAGGAGCTTGCTGATAAAGGATATATTCGGAATAGCACATCTCCGTGGGGAGCACCGGTTTTGTTTGCTAAGAAGCACGATGGGACTCTTAGGTTATGTGTGGATTATCGGCAGCTGAATCGTGTCACGGTGAAGAACAAGTATCCCTTGCCTAGGATTGATGAATTGTTTGATCAGTTGGGAGGTTCGCGGTACTTCTCAAAGATTAATTTGCGGTCAGGTTATCATCAGCTCAGGATCAAGGAAGAGGATATTCCTAAGACAGCTTTTAGGACTCGGTATGGGCACTTTGAGTTTCTGGTTATGTCTTTTGGGTTGACGAATGCTCCGGCAGCTTTTATGGATTTGATGAACAGGATATTTAGGCCGTATCTGGATCAGTTCGTGATCGTGTTCATCGATGATATTCTTGTGTATTCTAGGACTTGGGAGGAGCATGAGCAGCATCTTCGGATCGTGCTTCAGACTCTGCGGGAGCACCAGTTGTATGCTAAGAGGGAAAAGTGTGAGTTCTGGTTGACTGAGGTCAAGTTTCTGGGTCATGTCATCTTGGAGCATGGTATTTCTGTGGATCCGTCCAAGATTGAAGCTATATTGGAATGGGAACGACCAAGGAATGTAGCGGAGATTCGCAGCTTCTTAGGTCTTGCTGGATATTACAGGAAATTTGTAAAGGATTTTTCGAAGATTGCAGCTCCATTGACGAGATTGATCAAGAAAAATGTCAGGTTTGAGTGGGATGAAGATTGTGAGCTTGCTTTTCAGGAATTGAAGAATCGGTTGACTTCAGCTCCAGTGTTGGTTATTCCTAGCAGTGACGAGCCGTATGAGGTTTATGCGGATGCTTCAGGGCGCGGACTTGGATGCGTGTTGATGCAGCATGGACGTGTAGTTGCGTACGGATCGAGACAGCTACGACCTCATGAGCGGAATTATCCTACTCACGATTTAGAGCTTGCGGCGGTGATCTACGCGCTGAAGATTTGGAGGTGTTACTTATATGGAGCATCGTTTCAGGTCTTCTCCGATCACAAGAGTTTGAGGTATCTGTTCACTCAGAGGGATCTTAACTTGAGGCAGTGTAGGTGGATCGAGTATATGGAGGATTATGATTTTGCGTTGCAGTATCATCCCGGGAAAGCTAATGTGGTCGCGGATGCGCTTAGCAGGAAGTCTTCAGGGATTCTCGCTTGTTTGATTTTTGAGGACTGGAGCAGGGATGCTACAGTGAGTGAGTATCGGCTATGTTATCATGAAGACTGTGATCGAGTTTCGGTGTATCATGTGGAAGCGACTCCAGCTCTTGTTCGGATGGTGAAGCAAAGTCAGTGGCAGGATCGACATTTGCAGGGGATTTGGTCACGGATTTAGAACGGGGAGCAGTTCAAGGAATGGAGCGTGTATACAGATGGATCGTTGTACTTTCGGGAGCGTCTTGTAGTTCCAGTTATCGCTGAGGTGACGAAAGCCGTTCTAGACGAAGCCCATAGGTCTCAGTTCGCTATTCATCCGGGGAGCACCAAGATGTATCGTGATTTGAAGAGGCAGTATTGGTGGAGAGGCATGAAGAAAGATGTTTACAAATATGTGGCCAAGTGTTCGACGTGTCTTCAGGTGAAAGTCGAGCATCAGAAGCCTGCAGGTCAGCTTCAGTCGCTTCCTATTCCAGGGTGGAAATGGGAGCATGTGACGATGGATTTCCTCATAGGATTGCTGAGGACGGAGTAGAGGCACGATGCAGTTTGGGTTGTGGTCGACAGATTGACGAAATCGGCGCATTTCATTCCGTTTAGGTCGACGTGTTCTAGGAAGGTTCTCGGGGAGTTGTATATGCAGAACATTGTGAGGTTGCATGGAGTTCCTTTGTCCATCACCTCTGATCGAGACACCATGTTTAATGCTAAGTACTGGAGGAGTTTTCAGGAGGCTTTGGGTACGGATTTGAACTTCAGTACGGCGTTTCATCCTCAGACTGATGGGCAGTCTGAGCGGGTTATTCAGGTTCTCGAGGATATGTTGCGAGCTTGTGCGTTGGACTTCAGCGGGAATTGGAAGCAATGTTGCATTTGGCGGAGTTCGCGTACAACAATAGCTATCAGGCGAGTATCGGTATGGCACCGTTTGAGGCGTTGTATGGGCGACCGTGTAGGTCACCTGTGTGCTGGGCCGAGCCGGAAGACAGGGTTATTCTTGGGCCGGATGAGATTCGTGATAGCAACGAGAAAGTCACGGTGATTCGAGATCGGTTGAGGGCAGCTCAGAGTCGGCATAAGAGTTACGCGGATAGGAGACGTAGACCTTTAGAGTTCACGGTTGGAGATTTCGTTCTCTTGAGGGTATCACCTCGTAAGGGAACTATGCGGTTTGGAGTGAGTGGGAAGCTCGCGCCGAGGTATATTGGGCCGTTCGAGATCACTCAGCGTGTTGGTGTGGTCGCTTATCGGCTTGATCTTCCGCCCGAACTTTCTCATGTTCACGATGTGTTTCATGTGTCGATGCTTAGGAAGTGTCCACCTGAGCAGGGTAAGATAGTTTCATTCCGCGATTTGCAGGTTCAGGAAGATACGACGTACGAAGAAGTGCCGATTCAGATTATCGACCGGAAGGTGATTAGCTTGCGTCGTCGTGAGATACCATTGGTAAAGGTCGTGTGGCAGCATCATGGGGTTGATGAAGCCACTTGGGAGCTAGAGTCGAGTATGCGGGAATTGTATCGCATTTGTTTTGTTTTTTAGATGAGTTGTAAATTTCGATGGCGAAATTTCTTTTAGGGGTGGAGAGTTGTAATGCCCCGAAATTTATTTAGTGTTAATGTAATATAAATGATGAATTAGTGTGCCATAATTAATGTTTTAACATTAATTAGATTATTTGGTTGGATTTTGAATTTTTGGTTGTTTTGTTAAATTGATGCGTTCAAATGATTTCTTATTTGTTTTAAAATGATGTTTTGAGTTTTAAAACACAACAATTTGTAAAATGTTAAAAATACTCTGTTTTGCAAAACCATGGGCGGCACATGGTTTTCGCACTGTAAAACCCCCCACCGTTTTTCTCTATTTATTTCCTTCCTCTCTCTCTCTCCTCACTCTCACGGTCATCTCTCTCTCTCTTCCTCTTGATCTCTCTAGGCACCCTTTCTCTCTTTCTCTACATCTCTCTCAAATTTTTAAACCCCATTTCGAATCCAAGCTTCGGGATAGCAAGGAGGAGGCTCGGGGACGTGATTTGGCAACCGAGATCACGGATTGAAGCTTCGATTCGAGGTTAGATTTGAAATTTCTAAACTTTTTACAAAATTTTCAATTTTGAGCATTTTTGAAATCTAGGTTTGTTTAAGCTTAGAAAACCGTGGATTTGAGTTAAATGAACTTAGAACAACTAGAATCTAAGCTTAGATTGAAGAAAAACGAATCGGATTCAAGATTTTTCATTTTTCCTCAATTTTTCCTATTTTTGGATTTTCAGAATTTTTGTGTTTGAATCTTGTTTAAATGAGTTTTAAAGTGTCTAAATATGTTTTTCTATCATCTATGAATGTTTTCTATGCTTGGGATTTGAGAAAAACAGGTTAGAATCAAGATTTGGGTTTTGGGGAAATCGAAACCCGTGGCTGGAATTTCTGGGTTTTCCCAGTTCGGCAGGCCGAAGTGCGTGTTCGGCAGGCCGGTGTTCTTCAGTCGGGCAGGCCGAACCTGGAAATTGTTCGGCCGACCGAACTTTGGTTCCGGCAGGCCGAACTGTGCAGTTCGGCCGGCCGAAGCAGGGAGTCCGGCAGGCCGACCGAGGCATGGGAAATTTTGTGATTTTTACCCGTTTTCACTGTTTTGAACCCTGGTTTAAATCCCAACCTTATAGAATGATTTTAAAGATACAAATGGCACACTAGGACATCATGAAATGATTTAGTAACATGGAAAGTCTTGAACTAGATATTGATCGACTTAGTTTGTATCTAGGATCGTTCGTGGTTCCGTGGAGCTAACGTATAGCGGACCGGGATTACGGTGTGGGGCACCGGCACGAGTATTGAGGTAGGACTTCTACCCTATTTCTTTGATAGCCTGGTTTTGAAATGATTTGGCTTTGAAAAGGATTTCTATCAAAATGTTTTCAACGGTTGTTTGAAAATGAATTTATCGGTTATATTTTAATATACCGTGATCTGAAATGAATTTCATAATGAATGTAATTGACAACACTTGGTAATTGGGTTTTGAATGATAATGATAATGATAATGATTTCTATCAAAATGTTTTCAATGGTTGTTTGAAAATGAATTTATCGGTTATATTTTAATATACCGTGATCTGAAATGAATTTCATAATGAATGTAATTGACAACACTCGGTAATTGGGTTTTGAATGATAATGATAATAAACACATAGGCATGATGCCATATCAGAGATCGAGCCGTGTAGCGATCGACCTTGGGGGCAGGTCCCGAAACCCAGCTGGGCCACTACGGTGGTGATATCATGGTTTGCCTAGGAAAAGAAAAATAGTATTTCTAATTATACGAGTAGACTATTCTGAGTCAGGACGGTTCTACTCAAATTATTTATTTATTTATTCATTTATTTATTTAAGGTTTCTTTTGAGTGCTCATGTCAATGAAATGTTTCTTCAAATGAAATTATTTTATATAAAACATAGTCCTACTGAGCCTTTCGCTCACGTTTTATTTGTTTTAAATTTCCCCCTCTAGGTGGTTTCCCATTTAGGTTTGGAGAGGATTCTTCGGACCGAACTCAGGAGCAATAGGAGGATTGATTTATATTTTGTATTATTTAATCAAGGCATGTAAGACTTAACTTTATTTGTATTTGGGCTGTGACTGTATTTATGATATTGTCAGTACCATGTGTGTACACAAGTTGTGGGTTGTGGAACCCATACTCGCAGTTCTTTATTAATTTTTATTATTTGCTTAATATTTATAAATCCTTTTATAAAATGTGGTTGAAATCTTCTTATTTCTCACATAATTTGATTCTCAAACCATTGGTTTTAATTAAATTCTTATTTAATTGATTTAAATAAACCGCCACGTCACCTCCCGTACTCCGGGGCGTGACAGAACTAGAAAATCTTTTTGGCTCCAACTCTGGCCATGACAAAGTAAAAGGGTCAACTAGGGTGATATAACATTCAATGACGCAAATTGAGATAAAAACATGCTTTAAAAAAGAAAAATTATAAAATTTTTAACACATTGCAACAATGGATATAAAACAAAAAACAACTAGAATATAAAATTTTCACGTGCTGCAAAAAATAGCTCGTATAAGAATACGATATCATAATTAGAACACATTATCAAGTTGATATTTAAATTGAAAAAATAGTAGATTATGTGATAATATACATTCTAAATCATATATACATCTTAAAACATGTCACCATGTCATACGGACAAGTCATTTTGTGCATTTTTTTAATTATGTCGCGTGACAAACAATTACGACAACTCTACGTTTAGAGAATTTATTGTTTATATTGAAAATTAAAGTAATTTACGTATAAAAGTCATATGGACGATGAATGGCAATACTTCAAAACGCTACTTACCATAATTTACACTACAATCGGCTTCAAGACAATCTATATATTCATTTTGGGAAATTGTTGTATCTAGGCTATTTTGTTAAACCATCTGAAGTGAATGACATATTGTACACCATTAAAGTTGATGAGATATATTTTTTATACTTCTGTTTTAAATTAATTCAAAAACTATATACATTTAAGTTTTTATCTCATCAAATATATATATTCATATTAAATTTAATATACAAATCTATATATTACTCTAGTCAATAGTTCGTTTTAACTTTTAAAACGATCAAATTATTCTTAAGTAAACAAAAAAAAAAAGAAAATAAAACTTTTAAAAAACAAAAAGCAAACAAAACAATAATGCACAAAACACTTATTTTCAGGATATTTTTACACGTTTGTTAAATCAAAAACCTTAATATAAAGTTTTTTTTAAAAAGTTTTTAAGTTTTTTAATATTTTAATTTGAGGGTATTTTGTCAATTTTTAGATCAAAATGAATATTTAATCAAAAATATATTTAAATTTATATATTAAATTTAATTTAAAAGTATATGTTTAATAAAAACAAAAATTAAAAATATAATATTTTAAACAAACCTAAAACACGTTGTATAAAAAAAATAAATAACACAACACAGCATATTTCACCATTATTCGTTTGGCATCCCAATTTTATCCTTTATTTTTTTCTTTTCTTTTTCTTTTTATTAAATCCCACCCTTCTCCTTGTTCTCTTATCTCTGGTCTCCTACTCTGCCTCTCTCTCTCTTGCTTTCTCTCTCCTCCTTGTCCATGTTGCTCCCTCTCACCCCTCCATTTCCGCCATCATTCGAATGCTTGCCAGGCTGGTTTTGGCATGAAGCTCGCCATCATTTGAAGGTCGTGGTTCTCTATTTTCGTCATTCGAAGCTAGTCGTCCTTTGCACTTGATCTGTTTGTGACATTCTCAAAGGGTGTGAGAGGAAGAGAGAGAGAGAGAGAGAGAGAGGTTGTCAGGCTTCTGCGTAAGTTGATATGCCATTGATGGTTCTATTCAGCGTTTGATTTGTGTGGACGTTCCTGAAGGGCGATCTTTAATAATAATTGGCCTATTTAGCATCAAAATTGGCGTTGTTAATTTTTGTTCTCTCTTAAAAGTGACTTTTTTCCCTTATTCTCCGCTATATTTATCAAAGGGGAAATTGTATCGTTTAGTATTTATTTGAGGATTTTTAGAAATGTTTTTGCATCTTTTTTTAAGATAAAAATTTTAAAGATATTTTTAGTATAATTATTAAAAAAATTTATTTTTTAAAACAAAATTATTTTCATCTATTTTAAAAATACTACCATACGGACCGATAGTGGTAAGTTTTAAAAATATTTGTAGTTAATAGAAAATTTATAGTATGAGTAATTTATTTACCTTTTTATTTAAAGTATAAATAGTTTTTTTACACATTAAATAAACTTACGGTGTAAATAATTTATTTACTCTATTGTTTACATTGTAAATACTTATTCTTTACATAATATATAAATTATTTACATCATAAATCGACAATCTATTACAAATATTTTCAAAAGCTGTTATTTATTTTAACAAGGTTTCAAAAAAAATCTCTATTTCCCTCAAGGAGAATTTTTATAAATGTCATCTTTTAAAATTTAATTTTTATAAATATAATACTCTTTTATTTGTAATATAATTTAATATATAATATAAATAATAACGTGATATAAATAACACAATTTTTATTTTTAAAGGTGTAATATAATATTGTAATTTTCTCTTCTCTCGTTCTCCCTTTTTTTCAAAGAGCCCACAATGTACTGGCAAATTTGACAGCACCCAGCCCACGATCAGTAGACATGGTTTGGAGCAGGGTGGCCTTCACATCAGTTGGGTCTACCTTTGCTCAGTTTTTTTATGCTTTCCAATGAAAAGCCCAAGAAATTTCCCGGACCAACGACATCCACAAAAGAATATTGCACGGCACCCTTTTACGTGGTCAGAATAATCAATGATAAATAAGCATACTAGAATTAAACAGTGCAAATTGATTCTGTTAAAAAATTATCAGGATTTTCTCCAATATGCTACACTTGAGTTGTTTTTCCCCCATTTGAAACTAAATTACTTGGAGTTTAGTAATTACTTTACATTTGGATATCATTTCCAATTGAACGATCCATTAATTAAATCGACATAGAAAAATCGATTTTAAAAAAACACGATATAAAAATGTCTTGCTTATGAAATGTATTATCTAATTGTAGATCGGAATCAAGAAAATTCAAAGATTGTCAGTTATAGACACATATTTCATGCAGAAGATTGGTTAACACCGGTAATGGCTAGTATAGTACTATATAACATTTTATAATTGCTTCTTTAATAATTTAGTATAATTGAGATTAATTATGTTAAAATTATGATGCCCAAATGTGTATATATAAGAAAAAATTAGAAAGAGAAAACAAGTCTTTGGGGTTTGGCAATTGGCAATGCATGAACATGATCATCATAGAGCCAATTATCACCACAATCATTACAATAAACAGACAATTCTGCTACGTACCTTTGATGTTTCACCATTCAATAACTCCTGTATGGGCATAAAGATGTCGAAACATATAACCCAATATACATTCAAAAAAATATATAACCCAATATAGTAATTAATTCTCCACTGGCCGTGAAACTCTTTTTTCTGCCTTGGAATCTCTTTGAGCTCTGGGTCAAGACAGAAGCAAAACGGTTATGTGCATTTTTGCAGTCATGCATGAATTCCCTAGCTTGTGATTGGTGCCAAAGAAAAAGTCCCTCATCATTTCTTACTTTCCTAACTACGTCAATAACTACATATAAATGTAATAAATAAATATACACACATACATACACACTTTTTTTTATGGTCCTCTAGTAAGACGGTCTTTCTTACGTAACATGTAGAAAAAAAAAAAAACATAACTTTATATGCATTAAATATATTATAAATCTTTAAAAGTGTAACATCAAATTTAGTCATCCAATTATTGTTATTATAATGTCTCTAATAAAAATGTTATATTCAATGATATCATTGTAAGTTTTTCTTTTCTAGTGTCTATATATGTATAAATATTATTTACCATACATGCATGAGCAAAAAAGTCTGAATATTATTTTGCAATAGAAAGTCCCTTTCAAATTTAAATATTTTTATTTCTCAGCTAACACATAGCCACTTCTCATAAATATCAGCTGCACTTCTCTTGCATTATTGAGGTTTTCCCACATTTATACGACCATGTACGTAATAGATGTAATGTGTAAATTTTTTGATGAAAAATTCACTTGTTTTTATCAGTCTATTAAAGGTGGCTGCGCATGGATCTTTTGAAAAGCAAGTATTTTGCTGAACATTTTCATCAATAATCCATAATAGTAATAGATACTAGTATTTTTTTTTCCCATGATCTTGAATTTTTAACCAAAAAAAATTATAGGAGAAGTTTAATTTTTTTTTTTTTTAGAGTTTGTTTTTGCGTGCTGCAAAAAACAGAAGTCAACTTTCTGCAAAATCATGTGCGTGTCCAACCAGAGGTGAGGCCCGCTTGGGCATGCATAATTGAGACAATGTCCCCGACGGACATGTAGGGCATACCCTTTCTAATATGAAGCAGAATGACACTTCTGATGTGGAATCTTCGGCCATTATTTCCCCTCACTGCCGTAACAACACTTATAATTAACCATTTTGGTTTAAAAATTACAGCACATAAAACTTTTATAGCGTAATTTTTTACTATAATATATGAAAGTTTCACATTATTTATAACTACAACTGATTGTTAAAACTGCTCTTTCAAATGGCCTATAAGTAGTTTATCAAAAAAAATAATAATTCCTTCTCCTTTTTTGTCTTGTATATTTTTGAGGTTGGTGAATTCAAAAATATCACAATGAACATCGTGTGGTGCATTAAAAGAGTATGGCTTGTGAATGATTTTTAATTTTATGAAGTAGAGTTATTCGAAAGAGTATACTAAATCACTGATGCGGTTATATATTTAATGTAGTGATAAATGATAAATACACACAAGTTTATAAATTCCCCATCAAAATTTTTTTCTTACGCAAAAAAAGGCGCATATAAAGGTGGTAGGACCTATATTATTCTATGTGTGTCTATATGCGTTATTAGGCAAAATTGCTATTGATTTATTTTATATGTTGTATATTTCTGTCCTCTTCTCTTTGGGTCTATACACGTTGGATATATGATCAGCGGATGACAAGAAAATTTTTAGAAGGAAGTTGCGTTGAATTGGATCAGGACATTTGGAGATCATTTTCGGAATTATATATTTGGCCTCTGTTTAACGTCTAGGTCGGAACCATTAGTTCCAAGTAATAAATATTGCAAAGTTTTCAATAATTACAGTAAAAAATAAAAAATTATTACAATATAAAACTCTCACATATTATAATTTTTAAACCAACAATTCAGTTTTAACCGTTATCTCAAACACTTTATTGTTTGGACCAAATATAAAATATAGTATGTTTACGAATGACATGACATGAATGCGTCGCTTTAATAAGAAGTAACACTTTAGCGTAAATCAGAGGATCTACTTAATTAGTTCGCTTCTTTGTTCAAGAAACTTTCGTTTTAAACTTCAAGTTCAAACTAATAGGGTGTTTAGAAGGATGGTGAGAACTGTCGGTTAGAATCATTTTTACTACAATATGTGAGAGCTTTACACTGTTTATAACTGAAAAAGTGATAGAAACATTCCCACCACCCTTCCAAACACCCTTTAAATCAGTAATATATATATATATATATATATATATATATAATATTAAGTTTCTAACATCAACATAAACATGCATAAAATCAATTTCAAGGGAAAACTAAAATACATGTAACTTTACATTATATTGTCTATATGTTATATCATTGTCGGGCTAGTCAAGTCGGTGGTGTCTAGTTCTTGTCATGCACGTGCCTAGAACTCGACCGTGTGATCTTTACATTTAGGAAATTAGTTGTTAAATGAAGAGTGCTAATCAACTAACCAAGTGTAAGTTTGAGCTCAAGATAAGTCCAATATTTTCTTATATATATTTATTTCTCTTAGAAGGGCATAATTAATAGTCATCAAGAACCACTGTAAACATAGCTGTAGTAAACAATATATATATTTATCTTTAATAAAACTCTAACACTATAATAGATATAGCTCTCATATATTAAAAATTAAAATGAATAATTATGTCTGTACTTTTTATCAATCTTATATTTTGCTTTTGTTGCCCATCACGATAACACCATTCATGTTTTTAAATTGTTACGTCACGAGTTTTCAATTTTTACTGTGGAAAATAATGTTAACAATTAGATCCATTTTCTCTCCAGCTGCCCTCGACGTCCAAATCCAAAAAGCGTGATACTGTATTATGCATAGCCCAAGCAATCTTATGTTATATTTTGATCGCCACTTTGAATTAAAAAATGGTAGCAATTTGAATTTTATAAAAAAAATCATTATAATAAAAGTAGTTCAAATTAAAATTTTTCTGGTTAAAACAATGAACTAAACATCACATTAATACACTTGCTAAGGATTTTGTTAATCACGATCATCTCGTAAGATGCTTGAGAGTCACAGTTCAAATCTCAGTTTGTAGTTTAAATTAATATTGTTACAATGTTTTCTCTCGCAAAAATATTTGAATTATTGAGGTGTTTTTAGTTTAAACGATCGGTTCAAACTAATTGGCTGTTTAGAACTGAAGTTTTAAATTTAAAAACTGTAACATATGAGAGTTTTATATTTAAGCAATTTATTACAATATGTAAGAGGTTTATATTACAGCAATTTACTGTAATATTTAAAAAGGTGTTTGGCTAAGGATGGTTTACACCATAAACTCAACTATGAACAGTATAAAGCTTTCACATGCTATAGAAAAAAAAATTGCTACAGTATAAAACTCTCATATACTACAGTAAAGACGGTTCCCATCAATAATTCCTACCACTAACCAAACACCCTATAAGAGTATAACCCCAGTTACAACTGGTTTTCAAATAAGTTCCCCAACGCCCTACTAAATACGATGCTTATAAGCAAAAACATGTCACAGAGAGCTGTTGCTTGTGTGACGACCCACCTACGTAGCCGTCATTTAACTTAACGTAATCGTAATGTCAATATACTTTAACATAAAGTACTGAAAATTACATAATAAAAATTTCCTTTCAAATACATTGCAAACCTTTACTTAATCTTTACAACTTTATGCATAACAAGTGAAAATGTTTTTTAAAAATAACTTGTATAATATTTGCAAACACATTGCAAGTCATAACTTATACTATAAAACTTACTGCATAATAAATGCATCATAAAACTTATAACTTAAACTGTAAAACATTATGCATTAACAAAATACAAAAGTACTTTAAACATAATTATTTCAAATGAATTCTTGATAATAAAGAATTCGTAACATATAATCTTGAAAGAAATATCAATCATTTCTCAAAACATAATTTCGTAAACTAACATATCAACATTAATTTCTCAAAAATGAAAAAAAAATCACATAATAGTTATTATGATTTAACGAAATCATAATTCGTAAAAACTTAACCCTTGCATACCTCATAACATTAATCTCTTAAAACATATAATAGTAAAATATCTTTAAAACTTTTCTTTTAAACATAAAGATAATTATTTAAGAATGGCTTCCTTTAAAACATTCCTTAAAATATTCTTAAAAACTGTTGCGACTATTGTCGTATTTTAAGTTGAGACCTTGTTAACCAATGCCTTTAAAACCCTTTTTGAATCGTTTCTTAAAACTTAATAAGAAACAATTACTGAAACATAGCTTAAAACTTAACTTTATAATTGGATAAAACGTTTCATAAAATATAACTTAAACTTTGAAAATATTTCTTAAAATTTTGACTTTCTTGAACTTTGAAAGTACTATGTCAAATAATAGAAAAATAACCTTTTTTTTGGGCAACAGAAACATACCATAGTGGTATCCATACCCATTTCTACTATTTGTCTGTCGCTTACCATCACCCAACAAATGTCACTAACAGGTTTTCTTACCTACAGCATGAACATACTTAAATGAGCTTTCACTCAGTAAGTAGAAAATCAGTCTCGCAAAACATAATTAAAAATCATTTTAATAAAAATATGCATGAACATTTTATGCTGTCTTGTCAACTTGTTTTATGCTTGATTATGAACATCCTGTAATCATTCATTTCTTACTTTAACTCTTATCTTTGTTCCATAACTTTCCTTATCTTATTTTAACTTTCTATCATTGTTTCTTATTTTTGCTTATCTTACTTTAGCTTTCCTTATTTTACTTTAGTGTTCGTACCAACATTATTAATCATGATATCATAAACATGACGCTTCCCTTGCGGAAGACTTGAGACCATCGAACATTGAGGTCATATACCTCACATCTAGGAGGTCAAACTTTAACTTTACTTTCATTATCTCACAACAAGGAGGCTGGTATGACACTTTCTTTTTATCTTTACATTACCTTCTTATTAACTTTAGTGAGCATATTAAATGCAAACACACTTGCAAATTATAGCTTGTACTGTAAAATCTATTGAATAACAAATACAACTTATTGCATAATAAATGCAAGATATAACACAGACACATTTTACAAATCATAACTTATTCTAAAACTTATTGCATTCATCACATATTAATTATGACATCATCGTAGCATATCATATCATGACATAACATAACATAACACCCATTTTAACATAAAATAGTGTAAAAATCATTGATCATCCATTTTCATAAATTTTTATGAAAGCATTTAAAATAATTTATTTTAAAATGGTTTATACTATAGGCGAGATTCCTACTTACTTGGACTCCGAGTTAAGCGGGTTTAGTTGTATCTCGTCGTATCTATAGTATGCGAAACATCCTCTACAGTGCTTCTCGAGCAACCATGAATGACTAGGAATGCTTCCTAGAGATCATACATTACTAGAAATGTCATTTTGGACTCCGTTACTGTTGTTTAAATCACCTTGATTTACATACAGTTGGTACCAGATGATTTTTACCAGAGTAGAATTAGCTTAAACGAAGGTCACCATCGCGTTTAGAGCATCGAAACGAGTCGGGAGGCAATCTCGGATCATCGATTGGAGGGTCTGGATCATCAAAATCCAAAGTGGCCGTTGACCGACGTCGACTGAACTCTATTGGCAGTTGCGCTCGGGCCTACCCCCCTAAATTGACCCTTTTGAGTCCAATGACAGTGTCAATTTCACCCAATTTGGCCTCTAACCATGCAGATCGAAGCTCAAAGTTGGCGGCAAAAATG
This sequence comes from Artocarpus heterophyllus, assembly GCA_025403435.1. NCBI lineage: Eukaryota > Viridiplantae > Streptophyta > Magnoliopsida > Rosales > Moraceae > Artocarpus > Artocarpus heterophyllus. The sequence continues at coordinate 6,680,061 of CM046350.1, read as the reverse complement.
GAGACTCCGATCTCCTATCTCCGGCAAAGCTTCTGTGCAATTGAGTTGGGAGTTTTGCTCCCCGTAGCTCTCTAAACATTTCCCCTATGGTGGGGCAGCTCAATACCGCATGGAACGATAGCTCCACCTCCTCACGACGGCGCTAGGCGACGAGTCTTGGTTCTCCAGTGATCGGCAATCATTTCGTATAATTGAAGAGATGAATTTCTTTCTCTCAATCCTCTGAAGGTGTTTGTGCCCTCAATTTGGCACAACATGGCCTAAAACGGTGAACCCAAGTTCACCCACGGCGGCGATGGTGGGCATCCACGATCTCCAACGAGGGGCGGCGCAATGGTGCAATTAGGGGAGGCATTTTCGGTTCATGGCGTTCTGAACCAAATGACGTGGGCGGTGTTCTTCACCGTCACCGGCAGCGGCGAAATCATGAGGTGGCACGGCAGCAGAAACAAGGCTGCTCTATCGTGCCTCTCTAGCTGGAATTGAGCTAGGAGATTGGTGTCTTCTTGTTCCACTTGTTAATCTGAGTTTGTGGACACCAAGGTCACATCAATCAGTGGTCGGACGACGAAGAAATCACGTCATAAAAAATAGGTTTCACCACCGCTTTGGGCAGCGCGTATGGCTTGCTCCAGTGGCATTGTAGGCAGCACGGCACACAGTTAGACTCAGCTCAACGAGAGCTTTTCATTGGTGCGAGAGATGTCAAAACAGACATCAAAATCTTCACCGAGGTTTGAGGAGAGAGAGAGAAAATGTAGAGAGAGAAAGAGCTGATTTTTTGTGAGATTTTCTTTTTCTTTTTTTTTTCTGCATTTAATATAAGAAAATTTGTGGTCTACACAGTCTAATTCTATGTCGCATTGAATTAATCAAATTTGATCTGTAACCATAACTGTGCTCTCATGTGACACCCGTTATTCTCCTAACGGGTATTGAGGTAATTAAATTAATTTTTAATGTATAAAAAAAATTGCTTCATTTAAATTTATTTTATAATATTTATTTTTATCTATTTTTAAATTTTCTAAAATTCTCCTATATTTATTTAGTATGATTACTAAAAAGCCTTAGAACTTCTAATAAATCTCAAAAATGTCATATTGGCATTATGTGTGTTAAAGTCTTTAGATGAGACATAAGGATATCTTTTCCAACTACTCTTGACCCTCATTTTCTTTATTTCCTCCGTGACATGCTTTAACATGTCTCCTCTATAATTGTTTCTATCACTTCTCTTCAAAGACTTCATCTTTTCTTCCTTTCTCTTCCACGGTTCCCACACTCTTCTTCTCATTTCTTTGCTGAAGCAAAATACTTAGAGAACTTCTTCAAGGCAGCCATAAAAATCAGCCACCATCACCTCCATTTGAGCAAGAATTTCAGTCATACCGAAGTAAATGAACCTGTTTTGAAAACCATTTCAAGCTTCCAACTAACCATAATCCGAGGTTAGAATCTTATGAACAAATTTAGTCTTTCATTTATAAATTTTCTTTTATACTAAAGGATTATTCAAATTTGCGTTCTTAAACCTAAGTATATGTTTGTTGCTATTTTGGAGCATATGTATGAAGTCTAAGTGTATATGCCCTAGACAGAAAATTTATATTGTTAAACTTTATAATACCTCTATGGGCAGTGGTTATTTCTTGAAATTCTAAGATTAAATTAAAATAAATTTTATGAATGTAGTTGTATGTTGTGCTTTAGTTTTAATTGTCCTTATGCACGCCTTAGGATCAAGGGAGTATGGAGCTAACGTTAACTGATTCCAGGATTAAAAGATTGTTGATAAGCTTGAAAGGTAGGGATTCTATTACTCATCTTTTGTGAGGTTTTTATAGAATTAAAATTGATTGTTTTGCTGCAATATATATATATCTATGTTGAACTGATATTATATGTGTATCACATATGAAACTATGACATGGACTCGTCTTGTATTGTATGGCGAGGAACATAATGAATTGACACATGTTATAAATTGAGAAGCATGGTTAGGAAAACTAACTCTATTGATAATGATTCAATATAGAGAAATTGTGAGACATGAAGAGGGCGACGGTTACGTCCTTGGGCATGAATACCCTAAAAGGTAAAATAGGGGGAAGGCGATGACGCTTCCTTGGGTTGAAAGTCCCAGAACACACTGTACAGGAATCGACTTGGTGAGGACTCGGGGCTTGATGTCCCCTCACCGGAACACCCTTGGAATGTTTATAGGGTGATCAAGTGCGCCCATTTGGGTCTCGATGAGTTGAGTGATACTCTATTTAACATGGATACCTAGGAACAATGATGATTGTTAATATTTGTATAAATGTGTAATTATGACACTTGGTAATTATTAACTACGGTATCCATAAGATGTGATCATAATAAACCTCATAATCTGGAATATGATGTAACTTACTAACCATGCAGATTTTAATGTGGTAATGATAAAGGTGAGTAATGGCTTTCTCTACTGAGCATAGTGTTGCTCATACCCTTATGTTTATATCTTTTCAGGACTCACTAAGTGTGAGGTGGCTACGAGAAATATAGTTGAGGAAGTGATGTAACTATATTACATTGGGACTGCTTCAATTGTTGAGAATGTTCTTCATGATAATGTAAGCATCAATTGTTACTTTCTGTGACTGTAATTATAATGTGTTGAGGGTTAAAATGATGATGACAACAGTTTATATTATTAAATTTAAGGTGCTACATTAAAACTGTGGTTTATTTGTCGTTTATATTTTTATTTTTGAGTTGAGAGTTTTCATTTAAGTCCCGGGCAAATTTTATTTTTAAGGTTTTACTTTTATTATTTATTCTTATTTTATCTCATTAAAAACTGTTAACCCCCACATAGGGGCGTTACAGAATTTTTGGTATCAGAGCCTAGGTTCGGTTAACCTAGGGAGTGTAGCACCATTTTAAAAAAAATATATTTTTGAGATGGTTTTGAAGCTGAATTTTTATTGTCATCATCAAAATGAACCTTCACATTGATTTATACAGTCTAGAAGGATGTAACATGGAAAGGCCATAGAATGAAAATACTAATGGTTATATGAGTACAATAATTATATAGAAGGATAGTATTAATAGTTATGAGGGAATGATAATTATATGGAATGAGTTTATAAGTAGAATGCTTATGAGAGATTCGTATAATATTTGGATCTATAAGCATATCTAATTCGTATAAACGATGAGAAATTCGTGTAGATACGAGGATTTAAGAGCCTTTTATCTCGTGAAAAACAATAAGAAATATAAGGCTTGATTTATTGATTTTAAAGTTTGGCATAGATATGCCAAATTTTTCGTAATTGATTCAAACCTAAGTAATGATTATGTGTGGATTCGATAGAGCACATAAGTGTCAATAACTTTTCTTAAAAGTTCTATATATTCGAGGAATATGATATAAGTTGGGAATCATGGTATTGAATCTTGAGAGAGATAAATGTTAGACTTTTGGTCTGTTGAGACTGTGTAAAGTCTAGAATGCATGAATCTCAAAATTGGAATATTTTGTTACGTACATTGTATTTAAGTGTATCAGTGAATCTTTTGGTTACCTAAGGTTTTGTTATATGAGGAAATTATATATTGTATGAATAGAATTGTGGGGATTGTAGATGTTCTTAAGTAGTAACATCTAGTGTCTTTGTTCATTGATATGGTCTACGTTGAAAGACGTAAATCGTATTGATTTCAAGGTTAGTCGCATTCTAAACCTTTGGTAGTAATGATGATGAATCCATTGATAGATGTTAAGTATTATGAATAACATATGGGTGTATGTATTGTTCAATAAGGTTTTGATTAAAACAAAATTATTTGAGTTGCTGGAAGATTATGTTGTTATGAAATGATTTTAAATATCATTCAGGAAGATCCTTGTTGTCGTTAAATTAGATTTGTTGTTCATAGTTAACTTTATCTATAGTGGGCTTTAAATTGGGTTTAAGATTTATACAAATTGGTTTTCAATTTTATGTTTGTTATTTAACTCGTTCCAAATGTGTTAAGGCCTGAAACAACTTGACCATTTTCAACTAAGAACATTTGGGCCTAGTTTAAATCTTAAATCAGTTTGATTCACACTGTCTCTCCCACGTGGTCTCTATACGTGTCATATACAGTGGTTTAATTATTGTTTACATATACGTTTACTGTGCGTAAGACCTTATTTCTCCGAGTTCACTTTTTCTCTCTTAATTTGTTATTTTCTCTCTAAATCGCAAATCCTCTTCTTTTTCATTAAAAAATTCTTCTTTTCTTCTAAAAGAAGAAGGAATTCTAGGATTCTGCAATTTACTATCTTAATTTTTCCTTTCTATTTACTCTTCTTTCATCTCATCATGGACCCAAAGTACCAACACCTGAGGAAGTATTTCCCATCACTCTCCCAAAAGATTCTCAGAAAGAAATACAAGGCTAGAATTACTCGGTTGTGGATTCTTATGCGTTTTGGTATCCCTTGTGATGTGAGAATGTTGATAGAGGGGAAAATCCGTCCGAGTGACTTTAGTCAAGATGTCGGTTTACCAGGAACAGGTACCAGTCGTAGTGCAATGAAAAGAAGAGCCCGTGCCATCGTGGTCGCTTGTAACAAATGTGGAAGACAAAATTGTAACGGTAAATGTACTTCACCTGGTTATATGTCTACGAATAGAGAGGATAAAATAAGGTTTTGTAGGGATGGACTTTCAAAGGAGAACTTGGATAGCATCCATCCTCCTCTCCACGGTCACCCTAGTGGATATGTTCAAGGAGCTATTTTTAAACTCTGGCCTAAATTTTATACAGAAAGACAACGCCTCAGGAATATGGTATTTCTAGATCCTGTTTGCCAAACCATAAGAAAACTGGATGGGGAATAAGTCATCGCTCTATAAAGGTTATTTAGTCTTTGCTTATTTGAAGCAGTTTTAGCTGATGTTCAACAGTTTGTGTTTTTCTTTTACTCAGAATATTTGCTTTTGTGTTTGAAATAATTGTGATTATTAGATTGATACAGTAAGTGTTAAAATCTTATTTAATTTATGATTTTCTTAAATATATATATAATAAAATATATTATCTTATCAGACACGTTACATACGGTACAGTAATATGTTTGAATTTTGAAAAGCTTATCCGGATATTTCAAGATTTGTGTCTCAAATTTCAAAAGTTCTACAGTATTTGTCGTTTATATTAAATTTCTAGACTTGGTGTATATTTGTCAAAAAGTCTACAGTTGTGTCATGAGGGTCTTCTGTCGAATTGTTCTCAATTGTCAAAAGTTATACAATTAGAGTCTAATCTTTTTCAAAAAGTGAATCAAATTTTCTGTAAACTATCAATCACCTTATCTTACTTTCTTATCCGCACAAGATTTTGTTTAAATCTTTGGATTACCTTTTCATTACCTACTCGTCTATCTCTTTAGCCCATTTTGTATATTTCTCATCTTTAAAAACTCATGTAGAACCCGAAGTCTAAGTGGAGCAGACATTAAGCAACCACTTCTATAAACCAAATATGTCTACCTCCCAGTCCACGAAGAAAATAAAGAATGTCTGTGTCTTTTGTGGTTCCAGCCTTGGAAAAGATAAAGCTTATTTAGAAGCTGCAAATCACTTAGGGCAAGTCCTAGCACGCAAGAAGATTAACATAATCTATGGGGGTGGTAGTATAAAAATGATGGTAAATATGGCACTAGCAGCTAGGTCTAGTGACGCTACTGATGTAAGAATTTGGCCTCATATTCCAGTTGAAGGAAACCTTTGTAAGGAAGCCATAGGTAAGGGAGAAGGAGTCAGGAGTATCCCTAAAAATTTTAAAGACATAATCTATAATTCTGATGCTTTTATAGCATTACCTGGTGGTCTAGGTACTCTTGAGGAAATATTTATAGTTGCTTGTGGGCAATTGTTGGGCTTTTATTCCAAACCTTTGGGACTGCTGAATGTAAATGGTTTTTATGACGGTCTTTTGAAATTTTTAGATTACGCTGTGGAAGAAAACATCACTACAGAATCGGAGAGACAAATCTTTGTCACTGCTTCAACAGCTGAGGAATTGATAGATAAAATGCAAATCATACATCCAGAATCCGACACTGCAACATCCAAGCTTGAATGGGAAAGGGAAAGCCGGGAGCGGCCAATTGATTTGAATCTCCATCTGTAATCTTTTTGTTTTATCTTTGGCATGTAGGCATGTGTGTCCGTATTTCGTGTGTTACGAATAACCGTTTGCCTTGTATTCTGTGTTTCTTGTGGTACGTCGTTGTTCAATCTTTTAGATTCATTGAGCCTAATGCCGGGATGGCTGGATACGGAGTACTTGATGCTCTCGAAATGCATCCTTCTTAAGGTCCGATCTTTTGTTTATCGATGTTTTTGTATCCTCTAAGCATGCATGATATGGATAGCTGGTATACGGAGTGCCTTGTACTCTCGAAACGTATCCGTATCATGTTTGTAATGTGTAATATTCTGTTAATATTATGTGGAAGTACCAGAGTCAGTTATGGGGATATTCCATATGAAATATGAGTATATTATTTGGATTGAATGTTTGTGTCATGAGGATAGCTGTTTAATGAAAAATATGTCGGGTATGTTTGCAACTCTGAGATTCCGTTTAATATCTCTATGAGTAAGTTTAATGTATAGTTTTGAATAAAAGTGTTTGTGATATATGTTTTATGATTATGTTTTAGTTTATTAGTTGAGGTATAAAATCAAATATATTTGACTTTTCCTTACTCAAAAAGGAAAAGGAACCTAAAGATGAAGTATATAAAATTTCTCTGGCAATCTCCTTAAATGTGATTGTAAATCACAGTCCATGGACAATGAAGGACCGGAATCATGATATGGTCAATATGTATGCCTGATCAGATTCTTAGACTATTATACGGTGTTATAAGTTGAAACTTGTCAGAAATACTCTTATTGAGGGATTTAGGAGTAAGATTTATTATGCAAGTAAATAAGTGGAAATACGATAACTTAAATTTGGAGGACAAACAACATTAACGGTTTAGACTCAGAATTGGAATCATAGTGGAATCATAATTTTTACTAGTATTGCTAGAATTGAAATTTCGAGGACGAAATTTCTTTAAGGGGGGTAGAGCTGTGACACCCGTTATTCTCCTAACGGGTATTGAGGTAATTAAATTAATTTTTAATGTATAAAAAAAATTGCTTCATTTAAATTTATTTTATAATATTTATTTTTATCTATTTTTAAATTTTCTAAAATTCTCCTATATTTATTTAGTATGATTACTAAAAAGCCTTAGAACTTCTAATAAATCTCAAAAATGTCATATTGGCATTATGTGTGTTAAAGTCTTTAGATGAGACATAAGGATATCTTTTCCAACTACTCTTGACCCTCATTTTCTTTATTTCCTCCGTGACATGCTTTAACATGTCTCCTCTATAATTGTTTCTATCACTTCTCTTCAAAGACTTCATCTTTTCTTCCTTTCTCTTCCACGGTTCCCACACTCTTCTTCTCATTTCTTTGCTGAAGCAAAATACTTAGAGAACTTCTTCAAGGCAGCCATAAAAATCAGCCACCATCACCTCCATTTGAGCAAGAATTTCAGTCATACCGAAGTAAAGGAACCTGTTTTGAAAACCATTTCAAGCTTCCAACTAACCATAATCCGAGGTTAGAATCTTATGAACAAATTTAGTCTTTCATTTATAAATTTTCTTTTATACTAAAGGATTATTCAAATTTGCGTTCTTAAACCTAAGTATATGTTTGTTGCTATTTTGGAGCATATGTATGAAGTCTAAGTGTATATGCCCTAGACAGAAAATTTATATTGTTAAACTTTATAATACCTCTATGGGCAGTGGTTATTTCTTGAAATTCTAAGATTAAATTAAAATAAATTTTATGAATGTAGTTGTATGTTGTGCTTTAGTTTTAATTGTCCTTATGCACGCCTTAGGATCAAGGGAGTATGGAGCTAACGTTAACTGATTCCAGGATTAAAAGATTGTTGATAAGCTTGAAAGGTAGGGATTCTATTACTCATCTTTTGTGAGGTTTTTATAGAATTAAAATTGATTGTTTTGCTGCAATATATATATATCTATGTTGAACTGATATTATATGTGTATCACATATGAAACTATGACATGGACTCGTCTTGTATTGTACGGCGAGGAACATAATGAATTGACACATGTTATAAATTGAGAAGCATGGTTAGGAAAACTAACTCTATTGATAATGATTCAATATAGAGAAATTGTGAGACATGAAGAGGGCGACGGTTACGTCCTTGGGCATGAATACCCTAAAAGGTAAAATAGGGGGAAGGCGATGACGCTTCCTTGGGTTGAAAGTCCCAGAACACACTGTACAGGAATCGACTTGGTGAGGACTCGGGGCTTGATGTCCCCTCACCGGAACACCCTTGGAATGTTTATAGGGTGATCAAGTGCGCCCATTTGGGTCTCGATGAGTTGAGTGATACTCTATTTAACATGGATACCTAGGAACAATGATGATTGTTAATATTTGTATAAATGTGTAATTATGACACTTGGTAATTATTAACTACGGTATCCATAAGATGTGATCATAATAAACCTCATAATCTGGAATATGATGTAACTTACTAACCATGCAGATTTTAATGTGGTAATGATAAAGGTGAGTAATGGCTTTCTCTACTGAGCATAGTGTTGCTCATACCCTTATGTTTATATCTTTTCAGGACTCACTAAGTGTGAGGTGGCTACGAGAAATATAGTTGAGGAAGTGATGTAACTATATTACATTGGGACTGCTTCAATTGTTGAGAATGTTCTTCATGATAATGTAAGCATCAATTGTTACTTTCTGTGACTGTAATTATAATGTGTTGAGGGTTAAAATGATGATGACAACAGTTTATATTATTAAATTTAAGGTGCTACATTAAAACTGTGGTTTATTTGTCGTTTATATTTTTATTTTTGAGTTGAGAGTTTTCATTTAAGTCCCGGGCAAATTTTATTTTTAAGGTTTTACTTTTATTATTTATTCTTATTTTATCTCATTAAAAACTGTTAACCCCCACATAGGGGCGTTACATCTCATTGAACCGATATCATACATGAATTTTCATATAATCATGGTAAGTTAGGAAATTTCACTTTTATCATATAATCTCAATTTAAATCTTTTAAATTGAGATTCTTATAATTGCTACAACTATGGCTCATACATGAAATTAATGAATCATAAACTTTTAGTTTAGCACATTAAAAATAACTATTTTAATGTACTATCATAACATTTCAAGTACTTAACCAATTAATTTTAAAAAAATCTTTAATTAATTACGTTTATTAATTTTTGAATTTTTCCCTATCTTTACATCTTGAAACTTCTTTAGCTAGCTCCCAAGATTTGAAAGAGCACAAACCATTAATTAATAGGGCGGGGTTTAATTTTGAGCAGCCTTTGGAAACGACATCAAGTACCCACAGTCTCCAATGGCATATATGCATGAACAGTAGAGAGAGACTGCCTATCTCTAGATGTAGCTTGCTTCAAAGATAGAAGAAAGGACCATCAGCATGTGATGACCCAAAACCATAGCCAAAAGATTCAACAAAATCTTCCACTAGGCCCAATGCACCTCACCAATATCAAAAATTACACACACACACACACATGGTCCCTTAATCAACTTATCAACATTCAATTATTTTGTAGCGCCTTTTAAGTCCTCGTTTTGCATGCCCCACGAAGGAAAAACAAATAAAACAATAAATATTTGAAAATATACTTGGCACCGAATAATTGAAGTTCTAACGTTTTCAAAGAAGAATAATAATAATATAATTGAAGTTGTTGACCCTAAAATTATTTTCAAGGAGGATTTTAATGGATTGGAAGGGATTAATTAAAGCACTTTAACAATTAATTAGATGGTACATTAAATAATTAATTATTTATGATCGGAATAATGGATCTAATTAATTATTAAAGTTATATAATATGTCATATTTTGAAACTCAATTCGTCTGTCTAAATTTTAGTGTCTTAAATAGTATCCAACCAATCATATAATGACACATTATTAATGAAAAACATATAAAAAATTAAACAATATTTTAAATTTTTTAAATAACATGTCATAACATGATTAATTGGACACAATTTAAGAGACAAAAATTAGACATAGGATTTGAATCCTACATTTTTCCTCTATTTCAATCTTTTTCCTTTCACCCCCCACCTTACCAAAAAAAAAAAAAAAATCAATTTCCCGTGTTGTTAGTTGTTACGATAAAAGTTCTAAAGACATAAAACGTGTTTAGCAGGGTGGTTAGAACTGTTGGTTAGAACTATTTTTACTGTGGCATATAAAAGTTTTTTACTGTAGCAATTTCTTTTGTTACTGTAACATATAAAAACTTTATACTATTTATAACTGAGAAAGTGGTGTAGACCACTGCTGCTAAACACCATCATAAATATAAGACACTAATGATCTACTAGTCAGAAATTATATTCTCCCCGCTTTATATAGCTTAGGGCCACACATATAATACTCATAATGGTTTATTCTTGGAACTCACGCTGAAAATTGAGGAATAATCTCTTCTCACAAACAATCCTTCCAAAAAAAAGTTGGATGTTTTATAAATGATGATATCCAAAAAGAAATGCTAGTAAAGGACCATGCAAGTATTCCAAAAGTAAATATGTCAGTTCTATAGCTTTGATGATTTATGAATTTGAACAAGTATAATATTTAAAACCGAGTAGTCTGTAACCATATAAGAAAAGTGAAAATGAAAAGTAATGAAAAACACAAACTAATAAATGTAGAATGTTTTGTTTGTTTGCATTTTAAATTTTCAATAACCAATTTGTATATTGAAAATGGACATGGATGGAAAAAAAAATGTTTTTTCACAGTCAAGATGGCATATAAAATCGAATATTGTACCTTCGGATACCGACAATCGTCTTTTACCATTACCAACCTTTAAATTTTTGGGATTTCATCAATTTCACATAACATAAAAAAAGCTCTTTTCATCATCAGAAACAACCTGATTTCCGAGACCTCTTGCATTGCATTACCATAACGAAAAAAAAAAGAGAAATTGCTCTTGTGATTCGGAATGAACCTTTCTCGGTGGAAGAAAGGAATAGCGATGGATTCCTATGGAGAATAAATAAATGCAGAGACTGTTTTTTCTTTGCATTTTAAATTTTCAGTAAGCCAATTTGTATATAGAATATAAACATGGAAGGGAAAAAATTTGTTTTTTTTGTTTTTTGTTTTTTTTTTTACAGTGGAAATGGCTTAGAAAATCGAATATTGTCTGATGTGAATGGTCCCCATTTATTGGCACATTGCTTTGGATTTCCAATTTGAATATCCAATCTCGTCCTTGTGCTTTTAAGTTGCTCTGTCTTTCTTGCAATATAAAATGGTTAAATCTGCCTTGAAATTTATGAAATTGATGAGAGTCGTTGTCTTTATTCAGAAGTTTTATAGATATATATTTGATTAAGAAATTCAGAAAAGAACAAAAAGAGTATTTGGACGTGCATGGCATGCACACGTTCTTTCAATATTGTTTGCGCGGTTGAAATCTATCTACGTACAATTTTCAAATCCTCCCTGCACATTTTAGCTTTTATGTTATTTTAAGCAAGGAATCGCAATCCATCATTTTAGGACTCCGTGCAAATCACGTCCCAAATTATATATATATATATATATATATATATATATATATTTATAGGACATGTGTCGTTTTTCCACTAAACCTATTTAAACGTAATGGATATTTGGTTTCTCAATTTTAGTAAGTTCCAATTTCTTGTTCGCTAAAAAAGGGCAAGGAATCTTTTGTCACGATAAATATTGGCACCCTAAATATCCAAGGCAACTACGTAGTTACTCTTTTTTTTAAGAAAATTTTATGTTATATCATATTTTTAAAAACTTTGTTTATTCATACTACATCTAAAAAAGATATGCCACACTATTACTTATATTATATGTTTAAATTATGTCATACTAAAACATTAATTATAAAATTTATATGCTTTCATGAAAATGCTTCCTCTTTTTCTAGAAATTACACTACGTAATTACTGTTAGCTTCTCATTTACTCATTTAGTTTCAAACTTAGTAAATATAATCCATCTTTTGAGAATTTGACACATAATACTAATTGAATCTGCTAAGTATAAGGACAAATTTATAGCATCGAATCAAAAACAGAAAAAGACCCCGTACTTGTTACAAGGTCCCATAACAGTTGACACAAACAACAACAAAGTCTAGGCTAAGGTCTAGCTAAACCTTTACACCCCTTTTACTAATAACAAGCGGGACATGTAGTTAACATGCTAAAACCAAAGTGGGGAGGCTACTTTTATTACAGTAAAATCGTCAATGTGCTTAAACAACACATCAAACAGATGCAGTGGAGATCTTGTTGCATTTATTATAGGTATGTTATATTGTTGATGCAATGTATATCATTGGGACAAAAATCAGTGGTAATTAGTATAGTTGATAATGAGTAAAGATCAGTATTAATGAAAGTATCGATACTCTAATTTTACAGAAATTTCGGATAAAATATAGATATTGATGAAAATATTAGAGAAAGTTACGAAAACTACAAACTTACTTTCGAGACCTAGATCTCCTATTATAGCCTTTAAAAATTATGTTTAATCAATCATATTATACTATGTCATTTGAAAAATCTAAAATGCTATTTAACTTCTTTTACACTCTTTGACATTTAAGTACATTAAATGACGAATAATAATGAGATTGATTGAACGCCATTTAGAGAACATTAAAATTAGACAAATGATTTAACACAAAAATTTACTTAACATATCTATGGTATTTTAATAGATAGAAAAAATATATAATTAACTTCATATACATTAGATATCTCAATATCAAAAGGTGGTCTCATAAGACTCAAATATAGTTGGATTCTATCTTGTTCAACGTTTATGGCCAAAAAAATATAGGGGGACTTCTAAAATACCGGAATTTCGACGGCTAAATGACATCTTGAAGTAATCTAATAGAATAATTGAATAATTGAATAATGCATTTTCTAAGACTCCGTTAAAAAAAAAAAAAAAAATCTAACACGTTAAAAAAAAAGGAGGGCTGGGGATTGGTTTTATGACACAAATTGATAAATTTTATTGAAAAAAGAAGCATTAAAGTTATGCCCTAATGATTATAAAACAATATTGAGCATGATTTTTTTTAATTAAAGGAGCAGGTTTCCATTGTTGAATAGTTCCTGCCTTCAGCCCTAATCAATCGATTCTTTAATCTTAAATTTTTAAATAAAATAATCAATACAAAAAGACAAAATAGTCTGAGTTTTTTCTTTATAACACAAAAAAATACAAATTTGTGATTAATATTTTAACGAAGGGAAATGGGGTTAAAAAAATTCAATTAATTAATAATTAATCTGGAAAATGTAATCTTCTCCTCGACAAACATAAACAAGCATTCCGGAGGTTCGAAAGCAGTGACAAGACACGATCCACGATACGTGGCGGCAAAGGAGAGCACGTCACCATCACTACGCCGTCGTTTTGTGGTGCCACCTTAGGAGGAGCCAAGCTCACCTACGCCGTAGGTGAGAAGATGGGAAGTCGACGGTCTCCCCGCATTGGGAAACGGTCTGCTGGGGACAGACTAATCGGCTGGTCTGGGCTGGGCCGGGCCCGGGGGTGACGCTTGACGGTGACGGGCATACAGCAAAGTGAGTGGGCACTGGACAGTGGGTGGGTCCTACCAAAATGTGGGGATCCCAAAGGTGGGACCCACCAGAGAATTGGGTTGGCGGGACGAAGGTGTTTATTCAATGCTAACGTGAGCCTGAGTGGCGAGCTTCACGCCTTGGCATTTATTGGCCGAGTCTTTCGATGATTTTTTTAAATTTTTTTTTGGAAAAAATAAAAAATAAAATTGGGACATATGTTGTGTACGGTCATTATTAATTTGCCGTAACAAGAGGGCAAGGTTTTGTACTTATTCACGGTTTTGGGACTCTCATGATTTCGAGTGGTCAAAAAATTTGATTGTTTTAAATTAAATATAAAACGAGTGCATAAATGGGTAAGGCTTACACGTGGCAACACCACAATGAGTACTGATTTTTTGCATTCAGCTCTGTGTTTCAGTGTTTAGACTACTATTTTAGGTAATAATGTACTCCTCATAGAAAGGAAATGACGTGCTTGTTTTTTTGTCTTGGAATGGAATTATTGTGTTCTTAATATAGCAACGGGGATAGCAAGTAATAATTGACAATCAATCTTCACTTACCCTTGATGTAATTATGAAAAGCATAAGGCTTAAGCAATGGGCATGTTTTAGAAACGTAATTAGAATTATGATTAGAAACGTAATTAGAATTATGATGTATTTGTTAAAAAAAGTAGTTATAATTATAAATAATGTAAACTTTTTGATGTTATAGTAAACAATTACGGTATAAAACTCTCTATGTTATAGCTTTTAAACAAAAACTATTTTTTTCAACGTTCTTCCAAACGGTTTAATAGCTATAACTAAAATACTGTAATATGTAAAACTTTACACAGTAACATATTTTCGCTTCATACTGTAGCATGTGATAGCAGTTGTAGCAGTTGTAATTAATAAGTCTAACCACGTTGCTAAATAAAGTTAATGTTATTTAACACATTATGCACTCCATAAATGTTGCATAATTATTGCACCATTTCGAGTAAGTAAAATAATTAGGTTTTTACTCGTTTCAATTTTAGGACAATATCTCTGTCATGAGAAGTCACGATGCATGTTACCAAACGTGGAGACACCAAATTTAGTACTAAAATCTTAGGCACAATGAATTATATTGCCACATTTTAAGGACACTAGGATCCTACTACACTCTTTTATTTAATTCTAATTGGACACCCCTAAAAACAACTTCATTCATAACTCATTTATTTACCCAATACTTGTGTTAGGACATTTAAATTGATTCAAAAACCTCTTGGGTAGTTGAAGAACTAATTAATCCAAAGTACACACCAAGGGCATCTTTTTTTTTTTTTTTTTTTTTGGGGGGGGAGGTGTTATAGAACACCAAAGGACATTTATGTTGATACTACACAAACCTATTTCTCCTGTGCTAACAGTCTTATATAACTTTCTTTCAAGTTTCAACTGCTTTTTCCTCTTTTTTTCTGGTACCCCTTTAATAACCTTTAATTTGAAGTTTTGAACAAAAACCCAAGTTTTAATTTCTGTTTTCAAATGAAAAGAAAAAAAAAGGTGAAAAAAGGTAAGTGGGTCCCACGAGTTTTGAACTCAAAATCCTTTAACACTGCCCTAGTTGTTTGTGCCACCTATGAGACGGACATCATGTAGGTGGATACAAAAAGACACGGCCATAAGTCAAACTCAACCTTTTAAGTGCGCCCACAAAGTTTTTCTTTTTTTACGAAGTCCACACTACAACAACCAAAACGACGCCGTAAACGCATCATTACCGTAACATAAATGTTGTGTTGAAGTGGATAAGAGGGGAAAAAATTATTGAACAAATCTTGAGGAGAAAAAAAAAATGTTAGGATTGTTTGGCACAGAGAAAATTAAGAAGGGAAAAAAAATATAAATGCATGACATGTTTGACAGCATTAGTTTAAATCAATTAGTTAAATATATTATAGTATATAAAAATTTTACATTATAATACATTTTTATTTTACATTATAGCATACTAGAGACATAAGACTTATACTATATCAATTAATATTTTAGTTGAAACCAACATTAAAAAATATATGTATTGAAATGGGTGTAATTGTAGAACAAATTGTACCCTACAAAAGGGGGTAATTGTAGATATTTTCTTTTCTTTTTTTAAACTATTTTATGAAGCTCCTTCTTTCCCTTTTTTTCCCTCACTTTGTTTTTTTTGAAAGAAAAGGAATTGCAGATATTTTCTTATGTCTTTTTTTTTGCTTTGAATATTTTTTATTTCTTTAAACAATATAATAATAGAAAATTCCTTTTTTCTTTCTATTCTCACTAGTCAAAACTGTAAAAATCCATAAATTCAAGGGCTAGGAAACTCGGCTCCAGACGGTCATCCATTGCTAAAAAAAATGATTGACACTAATATGAATTGCAAAAACTAATTTACATTATAATATATTTTTATTTTACATTATAATATATCAAAGACAAATGACTTATATTATATCAATTAATATTTTAGTTGAAACTAAAATTAGAAAATATATGTATTGAAATGGGTGCAATTGTAGAACAAATTGTACCCTATAAAAGGAGTAATGTAGATATTTTCTTTTCTTTTTAAAACTATTATATGGAGCTCCTTCTTTTCTTTTTTTCCCACACTTCTGTTTTTTTTTTTTTTTGAAAGAAAAGTAATTGCAGATATTCTCTTATTTCCCATTTTTTTGCTCTGAATATGCTCTTATTTCTTTAAACAATATAATAATAGGAAATTCCTTTTTTCTTTCTATCCTCAGCGGTCAAAACAGTAAAAATCCATAAATTCAGGGGCATTATAGGAAACTCATCTCCAGACGGCGATCCACTGCTTAAAAAAAAAAAAGAAAAACTGATTGACACTGATCTGAGAGTTCTCACAGCTGGGGTGGTGGGTCTGTCCACTCTTTTTTTATATTATTAATTTTCCTGTTTAATTAAGTGGTGCAATTTCCCAATGTATTCAATTTTTTTTTTTTTTTTTTTTTTTTTTGCCTTCTTCTGTTTTCGTGTTTTCATTTGTTACTTTCTTTTCTCTCTTTCTCTCTCACTACCTCTCGCCTGGATTGGTTTTCTTTCAGGAAAACAGAGAGAACGCATTCTCATAACCAAAAAAAAAAAAAAAAGAAAAAAAAATTGTGTACTAAATCTCCCTCTCTCTCCCTATCTCAAGAAGGGAATCTTAGAGGTGGGGTTTGGTCTCTGTTAATGATGGTTGCAGTTCTTGAAGAAAACCCTAAATTTGTTTCGCTCTTTTGGCCTCTCTCTCTCTGTCAATCTTGAGTACTCTGTTTTCTGTTCGTTCGTTTGTTCGTTTGTTTGTTTTTCCTTTTTCGTACTCGTTTCGCGTGTTTGTGTTGTGTTCGCTCTGATGTGAAAGAAGAAGACCCCCAAACGAAGGCAACCGTAATTTACTTTTCCTTTAATGGTGTTTTTTGCTTGGGTTTTTATATGTATAAAACTTAAACAGACATTTTAGTTAATAATGCGATCATACTGTTTGCGAAAGATTCGCGGTTTTTAATGATTTTCACGTGGTGGGTCATGCGTTGATGATGCGCTGGTGGTGGAAGTAGCTGTGAAAAATGCTCTTCTGAATCCAGGTTGGTACTGGGTTTTCTGATTTTTCTGTTTTTGCCTTTTCTTTTTTCTTCTTTTTCTCTGAGTGGTTGTTGGGTAAGAGATTTTTTTTTGGCCTTTTTATCTGTTTGTAATTTGTAATGTATATTATTATAATACTATTACTCTATAAGCTGTTGGTTTTCGTTGGTTGCTGAGAAAAAAAATGAAAAAAGGAGAAAGTTGAATAACGGAATTTTGTATAGAAATGTTGGGTTTTGGTATCGTTTCTTTCTTCTTTTCTCACCGACGCTTTACGCTTATTATTATTTAAAATCTTGTGGCTAAAGCATCATTTTCAAACATATCAGATTTTGATATTTGAAAGCTCTAAATAAAAAAAATCCCGGTAGCTGAGATATGACTTGTTGATGATTTGATAGTTTTTTGGAAGGATGTTTTATTTACGGGAATCTGTTGTCTACTACTACGCTTTTTAATCTGTTTGGAGAAAGACCCATCTGAGTTGGATTGGGAATTTTAAAACTCAATATTCTGTCGTTTACCACCTTTTGAGCTATTTCTTTCACCGATTTTGACTGGGGATGGATACGAGAGATTCAGAGAGAGTCTCTTATTTTAACTTGTGTGTCGTTTTGTCTTTGCGTTTTTCTTTTCTTCATTTCTCATGCTAAACAGTGTTTTTTTTAATTCTCTTTGGTTTCTAGGTCGGTCAGAATCTGCAAAGAAATTCGGTTTCTTTTTTTTTTGAGATTTTTCAGCAGAGAATCTTGTTTCTGCTTTCAGAGCCAAAAGGGTAACCTAATAAGATCTCCCTGAAGGCTGTTGTTACCAATTTGGGAATATTTATTCCAGAGGTCTATATCTAAGGAGAGCAAGAGGAATACACAGAAGATGTGGTGAAAAGAACTTTTTTTTTTTGGGCAACGCGGAAATTGAAAGAAGAAAAAAAAAAAAAACTGTCTTGTCATTTGGGGGCTTCTCTATATAGTTGCCAGAGGGAGAACGCTGAGCATGTCGGTAGTACATGTCTGGGAATCAATGTTGCTTGGTGGGGGCAAGGTAATTATGCATATTTCCTAGTTGGGGATGGCTGTTGTGATAGTTTTAGAAATATGAGCTGCAGAGGGTTTGAGAATTGTATCTGTTATTAGCAAGGAATTGGGGTAGATTAAAGAAAAAATTGTGGTGCTCATGAGTCGAGAACAGAAGCAAAAAGGGTCGTCCTCCGATGTGGCCGAGAAAGTCGTGGTTGCCGTTAAGGCGTCTAAGGAGATTTCCAAAACCGCGCTTGTATGGGCACTGACACATGTTGTTCAACCTGGGGACTGCATAACACTTCTTGTGGTTGTCCCTTCACAAAGTTCGGGTAACGTTTTTCCTTGGAACCACTGGATTGCTTTTCCTGTTTTTTGAAGGGGATAATCTATTTGTTGGTCATTGTTGATACTTATGGTAATGATGGGATTTGAAGACTTTTACTAGGAGATTTTGTTAGGTTAGAGACAACTTGTTGTTTAGTACTGCAGCGCATCATGAGAGTTCAGGAGTGTTATTTGTTTTTTCACCTGATTCATCGGCTTGTTTGTCTGAATACATTCTACTGCAACAGAATTTATTTTAATTTATTAGACTCATGATAGCTTTGAGAAAACATTCTGACTATGTTGGTTTATTAGGTCCTTTACATTCCGATAAATTTGACTCCTTGAGCTTCAGTATGACTGACTGTTCCTTCCATTTTTGATTTCCTTTACTGTTAAAAAGAATTATTTGCAATTCATTTACGTCATTTCTCAATTCTCCAGGTAGAAAGTTATGGGGCTTCCCGAGATTTGCAGGTGACTGTGCCAGTGGCAGTCGGAAGTCCCATTTGGGAACAACCTCAGAGCAAAAGTACGATATTACGGATTCGTGCTCTCAGATGATCCTTCAGCTTCATGATGTTTATGATCCAAATAAAGTAATTGCCTTGTTGCATATGCCTTATGGTTTTTTAGTTTTATTCACGCTGCGTCCATGAATTATATATTGATTCATGTTTACAGATAAATGTGAAGATAAAGATTGTCTATGGATCGCCTTGTGGAGCAGTTGCTGTTGAGGCCAAGAAAGCTCAAGCCAGTTGGGTTGTGCTAGACAAGTAATGGTCCTCTTTTAAGTTATTTTTTTTATTTTTAAAATAGACTTTATTCTCTTGCTTGTGCTCACCTATCCTTTTTATTTTCTCGTCATTTTAAATTTTTTTTGTAGGCATCTTAAACAAGAGGAGAAGCGCTGCATAGAAGAACTACAATGCAACATTGTGGTTATGAAACGCTCACAACCGAAAGTTCTTCGCTTGAATTTGAATGGGTCACCTAAGAAGGAGCTTGAATCCTCCTGTCAGTTACCTTCTGAGCTTGATGAAGGGTCTGAAAAGCGTCCCAAAAAGAAGGATGATTCTTCAGATTCTGTTCGAGGGCCTGTGGTTACTCCGACTAGCAGTCCAGAGCTAGGAACGCCATTTACCGCAACTGAAGCAGGAACTTCATCAGTGTCAAATTCAGATCCAGGAACTTCACCACTTTTCATTTCGGAAATAAATGATCTAAAGAAAGAGGAATCGTTTATAACCGAAGAAAGTCGGGATATTGACAATGCTACTTCAGATTCCGAGAGTGAGAATTTATCCATGTCCTCGGCTAGTTTGAGGTTCAAACCATGGATAGCAGATTTTCTAAACTCCCATAGCCAATCCTCACTGCGTGTAGAGGAAAGATACCACAAATACAGTGATAAGCCCCAATCATCATCAGCCAAAGCCTTGCAAGACAAGTTCAAGAAATCCGATAGAGAGGCTGGGGTTGGAATGCCAAACTACAGAGGTAATGTGGACTTCAGTGGAAATGTAAGAGAAGCAATCTCACTATCCAGAAATGCACCTCCTGGGCCGCCGCCGTTATGTTCAATATGTCAACACAAGGCACCTGTGTTTGGAAAGCCCCCAAAGTGGTTCAGCTACGCTGAGCTAGAGCTTGCTACTGGTGGTTTTTCGCAAGCCAATTTCTTGGCAGAAGGAGGATTTGGATCTGTTCACCGAGGGGTGCTGCCTGATGGCCAGGCAGTTGCTGTGAAGCAACACAAGTTAGCTAGTTCGCAGGGGGACCTTGAGTTTTGCTCAGAAGTAGAAGTCCTAAGCTGTGCCCAGCATCGCAATGTTGTTATGCTGATTGGCTTCTGCGTTGAGGATAGAAGGAGATTGTTGGTTTATGAATACATATGCAATGGATCACTGGATTCTCATTTGTATGGTAAACTTTCTTCCTCCTAGACTGGAAAACTTGCCATCGTAACATAAATTTACCAAATAAGTGATAAATTCTCTCTGCATTCTCCAACATTATAACGGTTGTCTTTATAGATAAGGTTTGGATTTGTGAAGAACTTGTGGTGTTTACAGGACAACATCGAGAGACTCTAGAATGGTCTGCACGGCAAAAAATTGCCGTGGGAGCTGCTCGAGGGCTGCGATATCTCCACGAAGAATGCAGAGTTGGTTGCATAGTCCATCGTGACATGCGACCAAATAACATCCTTATCACCCATGACTTTGAACCACTGGTATAGTGACTTAATCTCTTTTCTACAGGTGGAATGTGAATCGTTGTGTCCAATGATTTTCTTCCCTTTTGTTTATAAATATAGTTAGGATCTCTGTAGATTGACATGACATATCTATGCTTAAAGGCGCAATGATAAAATGCATGTTTAAATTGCTAGTCTTCTGTTTAGAGATACAGTTGTGATCTTCATGTTACTTTTCTTGCAAGGTCGGGGACTTTGGCCTGGCAAGGTGGCAGCCAGATGGAGACACTGGTGTGGAAACAAGAGTTATTGGGACATTCGGGTAAACCTTGATTATAGCCTTCACGGTTGCCCCCTTTTTAACTGTCCTTTGTAGTTGTACAACAGCTCTTCCACTGTGATGTAGGTATTTGGCTCCAGAATATGCTCAAAGTGGTCAAATCACAGAAAAAGCTGATGTTTATTCCTTCGGGGTGGTATTGGTGGAGCTTGTAACGGGCAGAAAAGCAGTGGATCTGAATCGACCGAAGGGTCAGCAATGTCTCACGGAGTGGGTAAGATGAGGAGTCTTGGTTCAATGATATTTATCATTGAAGTTTGCTCGGTATTACATACCAAGATGTTTTGGGTTGATTATCATGATAACGATATCTATTTTTATAACAGGCACGGCCATTATTGGAAGATTATGCCATCGATGAACTGATTGATCCAAGGCTGGGAAATCAATTTTCAGAACAGGAGGTTTATTGCATGTTGCATGCTGCATCGTTGTGTATTCGGCGGGATCCCCAATCAAGGCCTCGCATGTCACAGGTGGAGAGAACCTCTACTTTTTGTTGCATGTTATGTTTTATAGCCTCTCATATCTCAATCTTAGAGCCTAAGTTTGCATCGTTGTCTTCGTTTTGTGTCCTTTAAGGTGCTTCGCATACTAGAGGGCGACATGGTTATGGATTCAAATTTCACGTCAATGCACGGGTACGATGTGGGAAGCCAGAGTGGTCGTCTTTGGTCGGATCAGCAGCACCAACAATACAGTACTTCCCTGGCTGCTGCTGAGGCACTGGAAGAGTTCAGTGGGAAGCTCTCTCTTGAGAATTTTAGGCCAGGTTTTTGGGAGAGAGCCAAGGCAAGGGCTTCATGTGAAGATCGTCTGTAGAGTGCTCACGTAATTAGGGCTGTAGCTTTGCAATGCTGAATATGTATCTACCACTTTTTGTTTTTTTTTTTCTTTTTATTTTTATTTTTTTTGCCTATTGCCACTAGATTTTGGTTTTCTGTATAGTAGAAGTGGAAAATATCGTTCTTGTAATTCTTTTGAAAATGAAGGAAAGTTGGCATTTTGATTATATTGAAAAACTTGGTGAACATAGCTTTATAACTATTTTCCCTGGAATGCGAGTCTTGTACTCTTCTTTTACTCGCCCTCTTTGGGGTTATGTTTGTGGTGCAAGGAAAATAATGCAGCGCAGGCTGGAAAAATCCTCTTGGTCTTGATTTTGAATAATATAAGCTTATCAGTTGCCAAGTCACATCCCAATATAAAATGTCAAACTGTTGATCGACAAGGTGGAGATGTTATGCACCTGCTGAGATTTGTTGGGTCCCACCTTCTCTCTCTCAATTTTTACTTCAACAATTACCCTGTCTTATTGCTTAGTTGGATTGGCTGAGATCTCCTAGAAGTTGAAAATAGATCTTTATTTTTCAGACGAAAGGAATGCAATTAGAAATTTATTTTCATTACGGGAAAATGCAGAAGAGAGTATAATAGAACGCTAATAAACATCTTCCTTTGTATTATAAATTTATAAATCATTCTCTTGAGACGGCTGTCCTAGGAAAAATTATAGATGCAACTAATGTGAATGGCCATCTGTAATGTGTTGCTAAATTACGGCATCGGAGAGCAGATATATTTTTAAAAGGAAGGCACTCCCAGTCTTCAGCAGCTTTAAGAACTAGGAAGATGAAGCTCGTTACCCTCCCCGTTTCTTCTACATCTTCCTCATTTTAGACCTCGCGTATCTAAACAGAAATATAAAAAAAGGAAAAGATGACTTAGTGGTAAAGGAAATGTGTCGATTTTGAATAAGAAGTATATCACGAGATGAGAAGGAAGAAAAATACTCGATGTGCATGCCACCCCGATCTGACGATGCCAACATTGTGCCGCTAAGTACCTCCATGGCCTTGTTAGCTTGTTCAAGTTCCTACCACAGAAAAACAAGGTTCATGAAATAGTGTATCCTTGACTCCCCCATTTTCCACTCTGTGTCCCCCCTGTCTTTCATATGTGCGAGCAATTTACACTAGCTATTTCTTGTTTATATTTGGTAGAAGATATTACTGTAGTCCTCTACGGAAACATGGAAACGGAAGAAATAGACTTTTCTCAGTTTCAAGATGTTGAAAATGATATCAACATTTTCCTTGGTATGTCCCAAGGTTATGTCATTCTCTTGGACTGGTTATCAAAAAGTGAGCAAGGGGCGTGAAGAGTAAATATAAATATAAATATATATACATGTACATATAATAATATGATATGTATGTATGTATGTATATGAAAAATTTTCAAGAGAGGAGCAGGCTTTGGAATACCTCAAAATCAGCAAATGCAACTGGCATTCCACCCCTGGCACGCAATTTGAGCTTGTTGAATCCAGGATACCTAGCACCAAACAAGATGAAGCCATCAAGTTTCCATTCAAATATTCTTTTGAATGATAAAGACAATCGTATGTGGTCTATGGACAAAAGCAGTTTCTATCATGTCCAAGGAAAAGTACAGAAAGTAGATGCCAATCAAAACCAGAGAATTGAGCCATTATTGAATCAAGTCCCAATCCTTTTCCTCCCTAGAACAGCTAAAAAGGGAAACACAGAAAGATATGTCAAGGATTGATGAGAACAGTCAACTCACTGAGACAAAACTTGCTTCAGTTCATCTTCAGTACAATTTGGACCTAGGTTCGCAATAAACAGAGTGGAACATAGACCGCCTTCAACAGTTTTTTCTGCTTGCTGCTTATTAGATAGCAAATTAAAAGCGAAGTCAGATTCAAACACATGAAGTCAGTCCTGCATGTTGATCTACAATTAAAGCTAGTATCCAAAATATTTTTTCCCCCTTAAAATGTAAGATAAAATGCAACTCAAACAAACTCAGAAATCAAAAACAGGTCAAGATATTTAATTTGAAATGATTATATCTCAACCAAATACCGAGAAAAGGCAGATATTGGCTGGTTCACACAATCAAATTATAATTGAAAAGGCGGAGAAGGGAGGTGCAAACAGATGTAAAAAGCTTCAAAATTATAACACTAACACACCATTCTATCACAATTTCAAATTTCACATACATTTACAGCAGCTAAGCCAATGTTGGGATCCACTGCTGTCTCACCACTGCACATAATTTCACCAAACAAGTAAATACTTAGAGAGCTATGAGATTTTCCATGATCAAAATTTTCCTTTGCATTTCACATTCAAAAAATTGGGAAGTTTAATTTCATGGAATTATATATTCCAAAATAAAATACAGTGTTCTCTGAGTGGTTTCAAGATTCAACCTTTTTGATGTCACTAATTCAGCCTTCTCACCCGGATCATTGTTTTCACCATCAGATGATTCATCAGATTCACTTTCTCCTAAGTGTAAGAAACACAGAAAGTGAAATGGTAATTAGCAATCCGAAAAGAAGCAGTGAAAGGAAACTAACATGATGAAATCTAGTTTTCACTAAACTTTACAGCATGAAGAGCACATTACCATCATCACTAGATGCTTCACGGGCATTATCGTTACCCTCTTCTGCACGAGTTCTTTTATCTATAACAACATAAGGTCCACTACCTGTGGCATGACAGGAACAACTAGGTAGTCTGACAAGGGGGCTCCAAAGATCAGAACAAATAAATCATGAAATAAATCCTACACATGAGAAACTACAATAAACTAATGTAATAATCTACCTGGTTTGCGTTTTCTTCTTGAGTTTGATCTGGCAAGTTCAATATGTAGAACAGATCCAGTTTGGGGATCAAATTTCACACCCTGATCATGAAAAACAAATATAAAAATAAAAATAAAAATAAAAAAAGGAACAAAGCAATTAGTCAAACTTTCAGACATTACCCCCTCCCAACTGGGTCATTCAACATCTAAAGTGATTGAAACAGAAAATACTGATTACTGAGCACTAACTCAACCCTAATTCTTTGTCATTCAAAGTTCAAACTAGTAAAACAACTACATAGTACAGTGTATAACCTTAATTGTCCAAAATTTCACGTTTCTAAGAAACGAGTTTTGTTATGTTGGCAAACATCAGAGTAAAATGAACTAGGAAAGAACGATTCTTTCGAATTATCGGGTGAATTCGAAAGAAAGAAACAAACTTTCTCAGTAAAAAAAGAAAAAATTGTAAATTCTCACATTTAACGAATTAAGTGCTGCCATTGCTGACTGATGATTGAAAAACGTAGCAAAGGCAACGACCTGCAACACAAAAATGAATAAAATAAAGTAAAGTAAAACAAAACCAAGCGATCGTTTTCTTCCCGATTTCATCTCTCCTTTCCCGTCGACCAAACAGTAAAAAAATCCCAGGGAGAAAAAATAAAAAGAAGGGGACCTGGTTGCCGCGGCCGGTGTATTTGAGCTGGCAAGAGTCGAAGCCAGGACGGCGGCGAAAGAGGTTGTGAATCTCCCGTGCCTTGATGTCGTCGGGGAGGCCGGAGACGAAGAGCGTGTTGATGGCGTTGCGGTCCTTCGATTCCAGCATTGGCGGCGGCTGTTGGTGGTGGAGGTAGTACGGATCGTACGGCGGCTGAGCCATTGACTATGGGTGGTGATCGTGCCAGTGTTCCGCGATTGCGGAGGTGGAGGTGCTTGTTCTCTGAAAATGGAGATTTTTCCGCAGTTCTCCGTGGAAGAAAACGGAATGGAGAGGCCTATTTTGGGTGTACTTACGATGCCATTTTATTTTTAACAGCCGTATGCAGTCAAAATTAATACACCTTCTGGGAGAATTGTTTAACAGTTTTGCTTTGAAATTTGTAGTATATAAATGCTTTGTATTAAAATATACCAGAGATTTATATTTTTTATAATTTTAACTTAAAATTATTCTTTAAAATGACCCATAAACTTTTTTTGTACAAATTTAACAGCAATAATTAAATTAATAAATGTTATTTTAATATCTATATCAATTTATGAGTCGTCATAATTTAATCTTTTTATGCTGAGAAATTTAGTTTGATAGGCGTTTTTAACAAACTTTGCTCCTTTTTTCCCCTGGCTCCGGACGTTTTGGCGTGGCAAATTGCGTCATAAATTACGCTAATGTCCATGTTTGATATTCTTTACTAAAACCGCGAACTTGACCACATTTATTATATGACACTTGCATACTTAGTTAATATGGGATAATTTTTGAGAAAATTATTTCTAGATAAATTTAAAACTGACAAAAAATAAGAAAAAAAAAAATGCTCAACCTGCACAAGCCAGCCGCTATGTATGATTTGTTTAACATACCAATGATTAACGAGTGATGTAAGGGTCACACAGTTGATTTAGTAAAGTTTTTAATAATTTTTGTGATTGAAGAGGACCAAACATGGAACAAAGAGTATAGTTTAGAATGCAATTTATAAGTTTTAAAGTTATGAGAGTCAAAATAGGAAACTAAAATTGTTATGGGGCAAAGTGAAAATGATATGAAGTTTGGCTGTTGCTTGAAAACGACAGTAAAATTATATTTAGCTTGTCGTTAAAATTTATGTCGTTTATATTTACCTTAAATTTTATTGGTGTTTTACGGAGAACTACCTATCGTTTTCCTTGAATGGAAGAATGCAAAACACGGAGGACAATTTGACCTTTTCTTTTATGGATATGTACAGCTCCAACAACAAAAGCTCCCAAAAAAAAAAAAAATCTACGCATTGGGACCCATACATCTGAGAAATCCAGTCATGGCGCATATACATTGTGGCGCCTTTTTTCTATCAAAGGTTTTTTTTTTCAAATGGGAAATATATTTCATTTATTTGAAAACATCAATACAAATTACCCAAATTGTAGGAGATAATACCTTGAATCTCAACCGGCTTCATCCGTAAAATTTGGTGAAACTTAAGGAGAAAAACTTATACCGAGACTCGATGATAAAAAAGTTCCTCGATATATCGATAATAGAACACATGTAAGACTCGTTTTGATAAAATCTCTACAATTGATAGAGATCTCCGGTCAATTAAAAGAGTATAACATGTAGCACATAGGCCACCAAACACTTCGAACAGACTAATGTCTTGCGGAAAACAACTAAACTCGAAAGAAAAGGAGACCATCTTCATTATTACCACCAAATCCACATTAAACCTACACAAATCCAGAGATTGGTGGGAAGAAACAACTGGAAATAATGACACAGTAATTGCCTTTATTACAAACATAAGGAGAAAAAGCAATAAAAACCGACACACGCTACAATCATTATATCCTAAAAGATAGAGCTCCTGAATATCAGTAGATATTCAAGAAGAGCTGTAACATATAGGCGGTGAGGTGGTAGTACAAATGTCACCTTTGCTCCGATGATCTCCTTCCTTCGTTGGCAACATGAACACCATCACTGAATGGATCATCTGACGTAGAGCATGTGGGTATGCTTAGGGGGCTAGCTGGCCAACGATGCGCTACCGGCAACCGGCCAAACTCTCCAGCTTTCCTTGCTCCCTCTCCCTCTCCCTCAGCTTTTCTCCCTCTTCGCTCTCCCACAAATTTGATGCTTTGCATTAATCCATTTTTTTCACATTTTTATACATGTACCTCGATTGATTGAAAGTTTTTGAATATTAGAACTTGGATAATAAACTTGCATACGTTTCCACATGGGACTTGATGTGGGTATCAATGCTCCAAAAATATACAAAAAAGGCACTCGTTTTTTAGGTACGAGGAGAGAACGATATTTCTCTCATTTTTGTGTTATGAATGCTTTCTCTCTCTCTTTTTCTCTTTCTTCAAAGGAAAACTGGAAAAATCCATTAGGAAATCAGTTCAAGCCAAATAAATGCATGCCTTAAGACAAACCAAAAAGAGCAGAAGACGAACCTTCAAGTGTTTTAGAACAACTGAGCCGTAATCATCTGGAATGATCACTCGGGTCTATCGATGACCTCCGCGTAACTCTGAGATTCAGTCAAAAAATCAACTGAATGAGTCATTATAAAGTAGGTGATGATGATAACATGTGAAATTTAATTAATTATTTTGAACTTATCTTAATTATAGAAAACTCTTCAATGTATTACTCAGTATCGTGCCTTCACGCAAGACTTCCCTCCATTCAATAACTCAACTTAATGCTCTATGGATTTGGTTTTTGTTGTAAAGGAAAAACAAAATCTCTAATCCCACGTTGACATAAAAACAAACAGCAATTTATAACAACATCATTGAGCTATCCCACTTAATAGGTTGACTTTTAAGATAGAAACCTAAGTTCTTAGCATGTCAAGAGCCCAATTAGCTCAAATAGGCAGCTCAATCACCATCTTACGGGAGAATCTTGAGCCCCACATTATTAAAATATAAAAAGAAATAACAACTTATAAGGATATTGGAAATCTTTAATATGTATTATATGTATATATAAATTATAGTCATGTCATGGATGGTTTATCCAACATAACATGTAGAAATAAAATTCATAAAAGGACAGTCGTTGTCATGCCTCTCGAATGTCAATATTACGCTTAATAACTATCATGTTATGTTTTCACTTGCTCGTGTTACGTTGGATCGACTATAACAAAAGTTCAAATTATAAAATCATGAGATATTTTTTTTGGTAGAATAAAAAATTATGAGACTGAAGATTGTTTTTGAATGCCCCTAAAATTAATGTTTAAGGCATACTAAGTTTGAAAACATATATTGTTACTGAAAAATAAAAATATTTTCGATGCAAATCTCAATTTTAGTGTTAGATTAACCTAAAAGTGTAAAAATAATATATTTGATGTGTAATTTTTTCAACCCTAATGAATAACACCGTTTTAAATGTTATAACTATAACGACCTGTTTTTTCGGGCCGTCATTCAACTTGCTTAAATATCATTTTTTTAACTTAATCTTACTTTCCAGTAAAAAAATACCAAATAATTTTTTTCCTTTAAAACATTCTTAAAACTGTTACAACATCTATTGCAACATAAATTGAAACATGAGTACAAAACTTGACTTAATAACCATTCAAAATATTTAGTAAATTATATCTTTTAAAATGTTTTTTTGTAAATTATTTCTTATAAAATATTTCCTTAAATATTTAACTTCTTAAAATGTTTAAAACACTATTTCAAATAGCGAAAAACATTTTCTTTAACCAGCGAAAAACTGCCATAATGGTATCCATACCCAACCTTCACATCGCATCTGTCTATTGTAGCACTGAGCTTGTCAACTAGTCATACTAATATCCTGTAAAACTATCTATTGTATGAAGAAACTTGTAATGAGCTTTCACTCAATAAGTACAAACATAATCTCACAAAATATTAAAATATTTATTGTAAAACATTGCTTTTAAACTTTTCTCATAAAACTTTCTTCATTAACTTTTTCTTGTAAACATATCACAGAGGGGAATGCAAGCAAGGTCATAATGTATGATTCTATTTATGCTCATTTATGAACATCAAATTGTGAATGTCTGATTATCATTCATATCTTATTTAAACTTCTTATCATTGTTCTTATCTTTTCTTTATCTTGAAGGCTTAAGTGTTCGTATCAACACCATCAATTATGAGATCATAAACATAACGCTTCCCTAGTAAAAGTCTAAGGCCATCGAACAAAGTGGTCATAATTTTAACATAACTTGTATACCTCACATCTACGAGGTTGGTATGATGCTTTAATTATCATCATTGATTCACCTTCTTGTAAACTTTAGTGAACATATACAATGTTAAACATACCTTATGCTATAACTTAGCATTAAAACATTAAACATAACAAATACAATATATTGGAAATCATGCATGGTCTTTAAAAACAGTATGCATACTTAATGTAAACATAATTTATGCATATTTAAAGCATTTAAAAATCCTTTGCTTGATGCCATATGTGATGTTTAAAACTTACCTGAGTGGTGCGCTAACATTCCTCATTTATCCTTTTTCTTCTATTATTCGGCTTTGTATCTTATTCAAACGACACCTAATTATTATTATTTTTATTACCCACCTACTCGATTGATAACGAAACTTAAACATTAGCAGTTCATTCATTAATCCTTTTGTCTTGTTACTATTGGTATATTTCTCCGTTACTTAACTTGAATGCTCCTTAATCAAATTTCTTGTCTCACCTGACGGCTTGGTTACATAACATGTTATGGAACATTTTCCGTCTAAGAGTATCTCGTTAATTCGAAGTGCTTGGGCACCGTTTTAACGGTTTTTTTAAAAATGACAATTTTACTCTTAACGGGTTTTTTCATAAGCCTTGTAACTTTATTAAACTTCATGTTTTACTTTACCATCCCGATACTTACTGGTTATGAAAAAATTTCTGCTAAAAGGTGTTTTCCTAATTCAGGCATTTCGAAGTTCGTTCTGACATTTTTATGAAATATAACCATTTTACATTTAACAGATCTTAGAAAACTTTCATAACCCATTTAAACTAAACTTATATCCTTGCAACTTGTAATGGCATCAAAAACAAAATATTAGTTTTTTTGGCGAGTGATTTATTTTATCAAAACTTTATAGTTTTGACATGGAATTTGAAAATCTTGACAATCGTCCTTAATGCATTTTTCTTGCTTTTCTTAATAAAAACTCTTAATCCTTTTAAACTTAAAACTTGTGGTTACTCACTGCTCATAATAGTAAAAGAAACCAACATTTTCTCAATGATAATTTAGTTTTATATAGTTTTATGGTTTTGACCCAAAACACAAAAATCTTGACATTTTTACCCTAGGACCAAAGACGACCGCTTTATTCTAAAACATCCATTTTTTTGCAAGGATTAAAACTTAAAAATGCTCCTTGGTCTAAATCAAACCATTTCATAACATTTTCCTTTTTATGAAATTTTGTGCTTAAAGTTTGGTAAAATTCATAACTTAAAATCGGTATAGAATTTTCACAAACTGTCTATAACTCTTAACCATTTCGACGAGATCTACAACTTTTATGTTTTAATTTTTCTCAACATCATTCATCTTCATATAGTTTTTGGACGGGTAGAACCAAAAATAACATTTTTTGGCTTGTTTTAATCAGAATTCGAGTAGGATTTCCTGGTGAAAGTTATCTGGATCAATATTTTCAATAAATCTCATGTTGAATTTAGAAAATAATCCGCCCTCTATAGACCCCATATACTTAAATCTTTTAAAAAAGCCTTCAAGCATACTTTTGTGCCAAAACTTTCTTTAACTTATTTTAATTTCATTTAAACCATTTCAAACATTTTATCAAACACTGATACTTATAATAATCATGTCATAACATTTTTTTATACCATGGTCCAAAACATTTTATCAAGCACTTTAAGTGCTTCAGCTTTGTGTTATGTCAAGTTTTGTCATGACTTGTCTTTTTGAGCTTAAAATCCTAGTTTTTATCTATTCAATTTCATCATCATCAACACAGCACACCAACTAAACATGCCATAGTGTTTATATTACATGTCATAGTCTGTGCTTTATAATAAACACTTGATATGCATACTAAAAATACAAACTTTAACTTAGTTCAAGAGCTAGGATTTTACGTAAGCCTTACAAAGTGCTTGTCCTTTCTTTTCATCACTTGAAACCCTTCAAAGTTTTCTTGACAACAATTCATAACACATCTCATAAAAATCATCTTAAAACTTGCACAAAAACCTTAAATCACAATGGGTAAAGTTTTGAGTTTTTATCTTGAAACTCCTTAATCTTTCTTTAGAACTCTTGTTCTTGCTTTCTTAAATGATTTGGAGGCTTAAATAATCAAAATTTTGAGGGAGAAAACTATAGGGAGGGGCGGTTTCTAGAGGAGGAAAATGGGTGAAATTTTCATGACTTTTTCAAACTTTTTTACTCAAAACCCCTAGCTTTGGTTCTATAAATGCCTAAGGACCTTCTATAAATACCTAAGGACCTAAGTCCTTACGTATTTATAGAACCAAAGCTAGGGGCCTAATTGCAAATAAAAAAGATGGCTCCTTCGCACATATCACAAATGGTTTCCAAGGGGGAGATGTGTAGCTTTTTCTACCTTTGGAGTGTCTTCCTTTTTTTCTTTCCTTTATGGCCATATAAAATTAAGATGACAACATTTAGTCATCTTTGCACTTAATTAAAAGCTTGACTCCACCACAAGCCCAAAATCAAGTATGTCATGGGTGAGGTAGCTAAATTGTCTACCTTTTATGTGTGATTGGTAAGTCTTTTAGCATCCTTTAACAGTTCAATTTCATATTAACAGTATTTTTTCTATACTATCAATACACTTCCTATACTACCAGTATTCCTTTTATACTGTTAATGGAGTCCTATAACCTTCCATACCATTTCACATTCTCCAAATAGTATAATTCATATATTGCTTAACTTTATACAGTTAAATTTCTGTAGTGCTTAACTTTATGCAATATAGTTTCTGTACTGTTGGACTCCATCATTATAATTCTTATCTTGTGTTATTTTGTTATTGTATAATTTTTTCATATTTCTATAAAGTATTTTTCTTAAATTGTATTTCTATTTCAAAATCTATTGCAATTTATTCTGCAAGAATTAAGCTTTCTAGCTTATTTTTACTTGCATATGGTCCAATTTCGGTTTATTCGTTCTTTACTTGAGACTATAGCATGATTTTTAATCTTGAAAATCTCATTTTTACTTTTATAGAATTTATTATAAAAATTAAATTAAAACAATAATCCTCGTAATGCTAAAATTGATCTTTGAATTCTTAACAAATTTTTAAGCATGAAATTTAGCTTGCAAAATTTGTACTTAAATTACTTAATGTAAATCCTTAATTATTGCATTTGTAATACACGAAAAATTTGGGTGTCATAATAACTACACTTTTTTAAGGATTTGAATCTTCATTCAACTAAAGAATAGTACAAATAGAGATTCAATACAGTTGCCTGCTAGCACCGAAGTTCCCGAACATAGACTGGACTCGCCATTATACCATCATAGCATAAGGATAACACACGACATCGATACCCATAGTGGAAAAGCCAGACTGATACCAATAATGGAGCTCATTGGCTCAAGAAGTCTCGTTGATAGGCAACGCCAATCGACCAGATTAGATCTATCCGTCTAAGGGCATTTATAACTTGGACACATTTCTAGCCAACATAAATCATATAAACCATTGCTAAACAATGGGTGTACAATCCAAACTAGACTAAGAGGTAGGGAAATAACCTCCTTTACTCCAAATACAACAAGACTAAAACAAAAACAAAAAGAAAAACAAAATGTAAAACAATATTAAAAACATAGAGTGAACACTTTAGCTAGGAGAGCTCCGCCATTTCCCTTTTTGGCTATTTGTGGGCTGGTCCCGTCGCCGACGTTCCACACCTCCACCCACCCGCAACCTATGTTCTGTTTTAAACACCGATGAGGTATGCTAGGTATCTTCAGAGAGCTCCGCCATTTTGGCTCCTTGGCCACCCATTCCCACCCCTTTTGGTAGCATCCGAAGCTCAGCCGTCTCCGGTTTGACCGTTGTTCCTCCACGAGATGCAGTTTCCTCGCTTCTGGCCGCTGCTGACATCTAGCTTCTAAATCTGCCTTGACGCCCACGAACACCGTTGTTACTTGCCACAAAAGCCACCTCCTGCTCTCGCTAGCACAAAATTCCGCCGGTCTCGTCTTCAGCTCTCCCCAACAAGCCCATGCCCTCCCCATGCCATGTCCCTCCTTATTTAACCCCACACGCTGCCCTGCCTACCCTATCGGGGGCCCAAGTCTCGCCGGCGAGCCTAAAGATGGCTCCAGGCTTGCGCCCAAGGGGAGAAGGGGTGGCGACACACCCCTACTCAAAAGAAGTTTGAAGAACAGTATTGTGGAGAATAAACCCTAGCAGACAAATGAAGGAAAAAAAATTCAAAAGCTTTTAACAGACTAGCTTTTTGTCTCAACATTTTTTATGTTATGAAAAAATTACATGTTATACCACACTTTTAAAAGTTGCTTTTATTCATGTCACACTTGAAAAAAATTATATCACATTATCATTTATACCACATATTAAGTTATGCAATAAACAAACACATATAACATTTATAAAAAATAAATTTTAAAAGATAGCATTTGTGAATATTTTCCTTATGTTATTAACCTTTGAAATTTTGTAAATGTTAAAATTTTATGTAAAAATAGTTGAAATAAATATTTTCCAAAAAAAAAAGATAATAACAATATTGTAATTATTGAAATTAAAAAAATGTATAAACTAAGCAAATTTGACATAAAAATAACACTATATTGAAAATTGTTTTTATACTCAAATGTGAAAACTTAATATTTCTACATTAATTTAACGTTGCATGACAAAAACTTAATTTCTATTGTATTTTATCATTAAAAAGTAAATGCAATTGCGTGAATTCTTCACAAATCTGTATAATACCAACCACACGACATTACGTGGCCAAGAAGACACCTGACAAGTACAGTCCAAAAGAAGCGGCCTTAAATGATAAAATCACATAAGAAAACGACATCAACAATCCAATGCCATACCCTCCCATTCCCAACATATGAACACCCAGTCAAATGACTCGAATCCCTGGAAAAACATTTTCCCAAAAAAAAAAAAAAAACCAAAAAAGGAGAAGAAGAAGAAGAAGAAGAACTACAACAAATTGAGCAACAATTTTTCCAAAAACAAAAATTCTGATACATATTACCACTTCAATTAACACCCGAGGAAATTACAAAGCAAAAAGAAAAAAAAAAAAAGAGAAATTAAATAAGAGGAAGAAGAGAGTTCTAGATGATCAGAATTAAGTAGAAGAAGATCCAGCGCCGACACCCGTCAACAACCCGGCGCTCTCCTCGTCCAGGAACAGGTCGTCGATCTTCCTGATGGCGGCGTGGACGACCACCACGACGGCGCCGATCAGCAGCGCCAACAGGATGTTGGTGGTGGCGTGGGTGAGGAGGAGGAAGACGACCGTGACGACGGCGAGGACGATGAGGACGATCCGATCGTCGATGGTGCGGTTGAGGAGGACGAGGGGCTCGTCGCGGAGGAAGTACAGGAAGAGCCAGATGGCGATCATGACGACGAAGACGATGAGCGAGATCGGGTGCCAGAGGAGGCTGAGGAAGAGGATGATGAGGACCACGATGGCGTAGTTCATGCGGAAGTAGGCGGCGTTCGTCTTCACGCGGTGGATCGCCTCCGCGAAGTTCGGGGGGAGGCCGAGGGAGTGGACGTTGAACATCACCTTCCAAGGGCGGCGCGTGCCGAGCCCCGCCTTGATCCGCTCCTTGGCGCGTGAGATATACTCGACGTTCGTCGGCGGCGACGGCGACGACGACGTCGGGATTGTGCCGTAATTGGTCATGGTTGGGGAATTTGGGAGAGGAAGGTTTGAGTTTGACCCTGTTTGGATTTGGGAGGAAACTGAGTGAGGGAAAGTTGGAAGGTTGGGAATTTTGAGAGGATAAAATCAACGAGGGGTTTATTATAGTGTGTGTTGGTGAAGGAATTGGTTTTGGAGCCGTTGTTGGTATTAATCAATTGTGGAACAAAAATATATATATATATATATATATATATATATATATTAATTGTCAATTAGTTTGGAATAAAAAAATTATTATTTAGAAAAAAGAAAGTAATTATGAGGCTTTCTTGTAAATTTGGACAGAAATTTAATTTTTTTAAGAGAATATAATGTGAAAAAAAATTTGAGTTTTGTTTTAAAATCTAGTTAAAATTAATAGGTTTTAATTGTGTCATTGTAAAACTTTCACATATTATAATGTAAAGTAAAAATTTACAATAATATAATGTTTTCATATATTACAATATTTTGATTCCAATTATATTTTCAAACACTTTATTAATTTGTGGTTTAAACTTCAAAACAAAACAATAGTTGCGGAACAAATTTCGTTAAAGGGCAAAATTGTGTCGGTTTCTTGTAGGGAAAGAATTTTAGATCATTATTCGAGAGAATATATTTGCTTGTAGTTTGTATTTGTCTTGTTTTCGTTGGTTTTCTCACGGGTATAGTAACTAGTCATATGATTTTTCGAATAATGAAGAGGCTTTGTCTGATGATGGTTGTTTGAAAATTTGGTTCAAATTATTTTGCAACTTTTGAAACTCGAGCCGTCTTTTTCACATTGGTTTTTCACCGAGAGAGAAGGAGCAAAAGCTACAAATGAAATGAATATGCCCAAAGCGTTTAGCATGGACAGTATACAATTTCACTTCTTGTTCAATTGCAATACATGTTGGATTGGAGCTACCTAACTATATTGTTTACAACTAAATATATATTTAAAGTTGTGATTTTAATCATATAGTTTTAACTGTAAAAATATAAAGCCCTTATTTGTTACTGCTGTTAAAACTACAAACTTTTAAGCAAACCCCATATGTCCTTGAACTATGTTTAATTGATAAATTAAGCTTTTTGACAGAAGTACGATCGAGTTATTATGCTGTGTCATGCATAAGGCAGTTTCTTTCTTTTCTTTTCTTTTCTTTTCCTTTTTTTCCCTCCAAAATATGAGCGAATTTCCTTGAGAAAAAGAAGGAAAAAGAAAACATATTGAAAGTTGTTTTCTGTCATCCTAGTAACCGTGATGACCCCGACAATTACAACAACCAGCAAACAGGGGATATGGTGGGACTCGTGTGTGGATAAGACCACACTAAACCTTGTGGGGACGATAATGATAACGCGACGGCAAGATACCAACGAGGCCGGCCATCTTGGCACGTGCCATGCCGGTATCCACTAGAAAAAGTTGCCAAGCCCTTTTTTAGAATTATTTTTTAATATTATTTTATTAATAATTATTATATATTATATAAAGTCATCATTGTTACACTCTTGGGCTGAAAAGGCTGTCACGTTGAGACACGTTAGGTGATCATTGGAATATAATTTATGGTGTACGCTGTAGCCAATAAGGGGACGCCACGTAGGAGTGTGGAGATCTTCTAGAGTGAAGCCGCGACGCAGAGTGTAATTGCTCACCGTTGAGCTTTAGGTGTCTGGTTCTATTGCATGTGGAGGTATGGACATGATGGGAGGAAAAATCTCAATTTTAGTTGCGTTGTTGAGAATGAAAAAGGAGGAAAAAAAAAGAAAAGGATCTTTTCCTTTTGTGTTTGTTCTATAGAAGAACTTTTATCAGTGGGGATGATTTATGATTGATGGTTGTAAGCCTTTGTTCACAATAAAAGCAAATG
The DNA here is from genome assembly GCA_025403435.1 of Artocarpus heterophyllus. Classification (NCBI taxonomy): domain Eukaryota; kingdom Viridiplantae; phylum Streptophyta; class Magnoliopsida; order Rosales; family Moraceae; genus Artocarpus; species Artocarpus heterophyllus. The sequence goes on along the minus strand of CM046350.1, from coordinate 6,642,597 downwards.
TACCAAAAAGAAAAAAACAAAGCACTCTGTTCTGTTTTTTTTTTTTTACCAGTTGGTTCTAGCGCCGCAGTTTATGCAGTACCACCAATAATCCTGGTCCTTTTCCGCCTAAAACATGGCTGTTTTGGTTGGTTTAAATTTAAACACCTAAAAATTTTATACTATAATATATAAAAATTTTATATTAATAATTTAAAACTACGAGAACATCCTAATTTTTTGCCCTTATGTTCATTCTCAAGGGACAATTAACCTTACCCTTTTTGGTGAACGAGATTTAACTTCCCATTATTCATTGCTAAGAGTAAGCTTGGTTTATATTTCATACATAATTTGTAATTTATTTTATACAAGTAAGTTGTCTAGAATTTTCTTTCTGTTCGGCTGGGCCCTCTTTGCGTCGTGATGACCCAAACGCTGACCCGACCCAATTGTATTTGGTTGGGCTTGGCTCCTCACTAATGGACTTCCTCGAAAACAAACTAGAATTTAGATAGATACCCATAATAACGCATAAATAGTTGGTAATTACGAGCTTAAGTTATTAAAGAATTATGCGTTAGGATATTTTCTAATTTTTTAACGTAAAAGTTATATTTGACAAAAAGGTGGAATAAATATAAACATATATCAATGTTGCTTTACTTAATACTCGACTGTATCATATCATTTCAAACAATATATCTTATTTATCACAAATTTAAACTTAAACACTGGAAAAATGTAAATTTTTTAAATTTCAAATAATTAAAATGATAATATTATAATTATGCAAAAAAGTTAACATATCAATCAATAAACAATCAATTATAAAACTTTAACATATGCTAGTTTTTTGCTAAATTTAACGCTAAATATAATATACGTCAAATTTAATATTTTTTGTATCAAAAAAATAATTTTTTTTATGTTTAAGTTTAAAATTTAGCATTGCATTAAAGATACTCTAAAGCCGTCATATAAACATGAGTATAGGCCTGTTTGGGAGGGCTTTTCTAGAAGCTACTTTTGGTTTACTGAGCTCAAGAGCTGCTTTTGAAAGTGTTTGAATAGACTGTCAGAAGTGTTTTTGTTCTCTAAAAGTACTCATGTCAAAGCCACAAAATATAGTTTCTCAAAAAAGTACTTTTGAAAGAAACTTTGAAACTTATACTAGAGTATTAATAATACATTATAAGTTTAAATATAACATTTTTAGAACTTAAAAAAATAGAAGCTCTTTTAAAAATATAATTTCATACACTTACTGAAAAGCTATAGTTTTTGTTTTTCTTCTTCTACTAACTAAAAGTACAAGCAGAAGTTATGCCAAACGAGCCTTATATTTAGCGAATATGAAACAACAACAACAGTATCAAATGGCAGTTCCCATCAGACGCATGTCAACCTATTGAAGATTTTGTGTGGCAAAAAGTGAGAACAGCTAACTCAAGAATTAGTAGTAATTACTTCATTTAAGTATAATACACTGAGAGTTCAAAACATCTACTAATTGATTTTGCTTTTATATATTATAGTTCAAGGATTGCTTTTGGGATACGGAATGATGAAAGTGATCCTGGAGTCTAAAAATAACTTTCCTCGGCCTAATCGGAAACTGAATGGACAAAGACGAAAACGAAAGGCACGTTGATTAGGGTGCTTTGCAATCATGATTAGAACTATAGAAATGGCTACCAAATAATGTAAAGCTGTAAAAAACAAAAAATTACTATAGTATAAAGCTCTCACATGTTAAAAATAGTTTTAACCTTGCCAAACACCTATTAATTGCAACCACCGTGTATTGTTTCTAACACAATAAAAAGGGAAAAAAAGAGAGAGAGAGAAATGAACAAAACCTTATTGTATTCGCATAACACATGGGAAAGAGAAAATACCATTTTTAGTTCATTTAGAAATGCACTTCAAATTACAAAACTATGATTTAAATTTTACGAGAGAAAATATGGTAACAAAATTGGTTTTTAATCACAATTTTATGTGGTTTGATACAACGTTTTCAAACAGCCATTCGTGTTTCCTTGCAGAAACTTTTTGATATACGTGCGGGCGTGGTGTTTGCTAGCTATATGGTTTTAATCGTCTGTTCATAACTGAAAATTAGGTGTAACATTTCACTAAAGGACATTTATTTTGTGAATTTGAATCTGTTCATGCCTTGCCAGATTCGTCAATGTCAACTATATAGCCAGCCACAAATCAGAAAAAAGGTCGGCCATTGTTCGGAGGACCTTAATTGGGTATAAATCTAATTCTTATGGACTTAGATTCACAATTATGGGCCAAGGAAAGTTGTGACTAAAAAGACTTCAACTTGACGTTAAAACTTGTAATAGATCAGCAAAGGTTGCCTTAAAGACTAGTTATGGAAAATCTCACAAGTTTTTCCTACCGCCAACCGCTTCCATTGCTTTCCAAGCTTTTGGGTTGCTTGCTCTTTATAAATAAACAATGTTAGGACACACCCTTTAACAGTCTAAAGGCAAAAACCAATATAGTACTTTTTCTATTATCTTTCTCTCTGTGGCTGAGAATTAATATTGTTGAAACTCAGAAACTTTAAGGTTAGAATGGAGGGAAAACATAGTAAGTTTCTCCATGGAACTCTTGAAGCTACCATCTTCCATGCCACTCCTTATACACCACCATTCCCCTTAAATGTAAGTACTCATGGATGCTACGCTAATTTCAGATGTTCTTCTAAATTTTAATGCATATATAGTTGAAAGTTTGAAGGGCACGAAAATTACTCTATTAGTAATGAATGATTTTGAAATCAAATTTTCTTTATGTTTCGTTGTATTGTGAACTATTCAATTGTGATATAATTCTAAATATTCGTAAGCGCAAACTTTTTTATGGTTAGTATTTTATTAAATTATAATGAAAATTAAGAAATATGGATCTTAATTTACATTTTTGCTTCTACGTTGTTTTCTTGTAATGTTATCAATAAGTTAATATGGAACGATAGAAAATGAGGGTAAAAATCTTATAATTTTAAGAGACAACACATCTTTAATTTTTCCCTACTCCTAGAAATTTCCCTTAATTTTAAGTCTTGGTACTTGAGCTGAGTGAAAAGATCAGTTAAGAAAAGTTGTTCCTGAGAAAATTTTTGGTTTGGGAATTTGATTCTGCGCAGTGTATACTTGCAAATGGAAAGCCTGCATACGTGAACATAAAGATAGACAACAGCAAAGTAGCAAAGACAACCTTAGAAGCCGACCGCATTTGGAACCAAAGCTTCCAAATCCTATGTGCTCATCCTTCCAACTCAACCATCACAATAACTTTGAAAACTTCATGTACCATCCTGGGAAAATACCAAATCCAGGCTCAACAAATTCTAGAAGAATCCAGTTTGATTAACGGGTTCTTCCCTCTTTCGCTCGAAAATGGAAAGCCGCCTAATCCCGAACTCAAGCTGCGACTCTTGTTATGGTTCAAACCAGCAGAATTTGAACCAACTTGGGGGAAAATACTAAATTATGGTGCTGATTTTCAAGGCCTGAGGAATGCCACATTTCCACAAAGATCAAACACGCATGTCACGCTTTATCAAGATGCTCACCACTGCTCAACTTTTCAGCCTCCATTTGATCTCTGTGGAACTCCGAGAAGACTTTGGGAAGATGTGTACAAAGCCATTGAAGGAGCAAAGTACTTGGTCTACATTGCAGGCTGGTCTTTCAATCCCAGGATGGTTCTGGTAATCATAAATTATTAGTGCTTCTCTAATTTCCCATCTTTCTATCTATTTCCTTTTCCTCGTTTTTCTATGATTAATCTTAGAGTGTTTTTAATATTAATCAGGATCTATTGTATCATTTTTTTAGCCTATTTGTTGTCCCTATAATTAACTTTTGACACCTTATTAAATTGCTTAAATATTTTCAGTATATAGTTTTTATTCATGTGGTCAAATTATTAAATTTAAGTGACATAACAAATAAGTAGTAGAGGAATAATGGAGACAATAGATGCATACTCCTTTAATGTTGTATTAAATTTGAGCATTTGAATAGAAAAATTACTCTTAAATATATATATTAAATATATATATGTATATAATATCAATATTATATCAATTAGCATTTGATATATATATATATATATATATATTACACTTAAATTTGAGCATTTGAGTAATTATTTTTCATACTAAATTTGATATTGTTATTGGTAATATATTGACATTCATATTAAATGTAGTATAAAGTTTACTTTTGAAGTAATATTATGCATTGAAGAACAAATCAAATTCATAAAAAAAAAAAAGAAGCACGAATCAAAATAACATATTAACTATGCTTTTCCTTTGGCTAAATATAACATTACCATTTATATTATAAATGTCTTACATGCACTTCTTTCTTTTGAGAAGGTTAGAGATTCTGAAACGGAAATCCCACATGCAAGAGGAGTGAAGCTAGGGGAACTGCTGAAGCGCAAAGCCGAAGAAGGCGTGGCGATTAGAGTAATGCTTTGGAACGACGAGACCTCCTTGCCAATAATCAAGAACAAAGGACTAATGAGAACCCACGACGAAGATGCTTTGGCCTACTTCAAACACACCAAAGTGGTATGCAAATTGTGTCCAAGACTCCACAACAAGTTCCCAACAATCTTCTCCCACCACCAAAAGACTATAACGGTAGACACCAAGTCCCACATTAGCGCCGCAAATTCTCCGAACGACCGCGAAATCATGAGCTTCATCGGCGGACTAGACCTCTGCGATGGGCGGTACGACACCGAGCAGCACTCCCTCTTCCGAACCCTCAACACCGAGTCCCACTGTTCGGATTTCTACCAAACCAGCATCTCCAGCGCCAGCCTTCAAAAAGGCGGGCCTAGAGAGCCTTGGCATGACTCCCACGCTTGCGTAACGGGCGAAGCCGCTTGGGACATCTTAACCAATTTTGAGCAAAGATGGTTCAAACAATTAGACCCTTCTTTGTTAGTCCCAACTTGTACACTAACAAAGCTCATTAACAATACTTGCTCAAAAAATTACACAAACGACATGAATCATAGGAATTGGAGAGTTCAAGTGTTTAGATCAATCGACCACGTGTCGGCCACCCAGATGATGAGGAAAATGACAGTTGAGAGAAGCATACACGATGCTTACGTGGAGGCCATAAGGAAAGCGGACAAGTTCATATACATAGAGAACCAATATTTCATCGGAGGGTGTCACTTGTGGGAGAGAGACAGGGATTGTGGGTGTGAGAATTTGATCCCAATTGAGATTGCTCTTAAGATTGTGAGTAAGATCAAGGCAAAGGAGAGATTTGCGGTGTATGTTTTAATTCCGATGTGGCCGGAGGGCTTGCCGGAGAGTGAGAGTGTTGGGGACATATTGCATTGGACTAGGGAGACGATGGCGATGATGTATAGGTTGATAGGAGAGGCGATTGAGGAGGAGAGTGGTCAAGAGGGGAGTAATCCGAGGGATTACTTGAACTTCTTTTGCCTTGCCAACAGGGAGATTGAGAAGGAAGGTGAATATGTTGCGCCGAATTCTCCTCACCCTGGTTCGCATTATTGGAACGCGCAAAAGCATAGGAGGTTCATGGTTTATGTGCACTCCAAGCTCATGATAGGTACGTCATCACACACACACACATATAGAACATTAAGGGTTACAATTAAACAAATTAAGTATTATACAAACATACAAAAAATGTTACATTAGAGAACAAAAAATATTATAAGAGTTGGATTAATTAGGTGTTAAATTTAAGACTTTGCTACGTATATGTGTTTTATGAAGCTTCTAAGGACCCGTATTGTTTTTAAATTAATAAATATGTAAAAAGGACACGTACTTCTTAGAGAACTCAAATTATTAAGTTACAATTAAATTATCATGGTGTTGGTTATCATCTTTTCGTACTGCCATTTATCATTATAGGATGACTCTTTCCTTAAAAAAAAAAAAGAAATTAAATAATTCATGGCGTGAGTTATCATTATTAATTCTTTTTCAATATCATTTTTCCAAGACTTTTGACAAATGGGACAGTGGCGGATGATCCATATTCCAAAATAGTAGTATTAAAAAACTACACGCCCATATGGATAGATGTTAGCATCAATCGGGCCAGAGCACATCTCTTTCTAAATTTCAGCCTTGAAACACCAACTCTTCTACTAAAATATATTTTAAACATAAGCTCATTGATGAATTTACACATTTCACCTATTTCAGTGGACGACGCATACCTCCTCATAGGATCCGCAAACATAAACCAACGATCCATGGACGGCCAACGAGACACCGAGATCGCCATCGGTTGCTATCAAATCAATCAAAACGACTGCAACGACAACACCACCACCAAGACAAGCCCTGGAGACATTCGTGCATTCCGAAAGTCATTGTGGTACGAGCACACCGGGCTCGCGGACGACACGTTCCACGAGCCCCAAAGCTTGGAATGCGTTCAAAAAATGCGTTCCATTGGGGACCAAATGTGGAACATTTACAAATCCGAAGAACTGATTGATATGGAAGGTGTTCACCTTGTGACATATCCCATTAGCGTAACACAAGATGGTCAAATTGATGATATTTTGAACGGAGGAGATTATAATCATTTTCCAGACACCAGTACTCCAATCAAAGGGAAAAGATCCAAAGTCCTACCCCCAATTTTCACTACATAATAGCTGTTTAAGACCATTAATCATTCATTTAAATGGGAATAAAAATGACAATCATGGGGTGATTAGGAATTTTAATTGGAAGATTGATGAACGTAAGCTTGTACATAGAGATTCCCAAGTGTTCAAGAAATTGAATTCCAAAGGATAAATATATGGCCCCATTGAAATAATAAGGAATTATAAATGTGAATAATGGCATGTATGGTCATAAATAATGATTATTATTTTATTCCTAAGACTACATATTATATTACTTGACAGTGGCTTGATGATTCAAGAGAGCCACTAACACTCAACAAGATTGGGCTCATCGGTTTTTTTTAATTGTGATTAAAAAAACAATTACACGTATTAAATTACTGATTCACACTTGAGATTCCTGATATTATTTATTTTTTTAAAACACGGCAAATCTAAATCTATTATTTTCTAAGCAAACGCGTTCAATGCAACATGTCAACATCCACATGGTCTTAGGATAGCCTCTGTCTTCTTTATCTTCTCTCCTTCAATAGTCAGTTCAGTGAATTATTGTGAAGCAAATTATTATGTTTTTAATTATTATCATTTGAAAATGCCTCTCTTGTCAGTTGTCTCAAGAAACATGAACTCTTTTTTTGGAAAAAAAAAAAACCTTTCATTCCATTTAGCACCAGTCCCACGTCACTCCAATAACATTGCCTCAACTTGATTAAAATGTCATATTTTTAATTAATATGACATAATATTATTAAAAATATATAATAACATATGAGTTAAATCGTTTAAAAAATATGTTAGGTAACTTGTTCAATGCCTCGATGTTTTTTTTAACTCACATAAATTAATAAATGAGACTTAAATACTGTAATTTGTAAGAATTTTATATTATATAATGTGTTCTGATAGCTTTGTCCAATCACGTTACATTTATATCATATCGTAGCAAAAACCATTAACAAAATAATTGTTTATATCATGTCATATGTTTATCCTTACCATATGCAGTGCCAAAAAAAAAAAACATAATCCAAGTGACCTGAAAATTTATTTCCCTCCATTTAGCCTCCTCTCTCTCTGTTTTTGCTTTTGCAGCCGGTTGAGCTGAAAGCACAGAAAGCTTGAAACTTAGTCAGGAACATGAATCAGAGGCGCAAGTTTATCGGACGTAATTTCCAGTTTCGTACGGACATTAGCCCCGGTTTCGGCTCTCTGGTACTATCTCTCTCTCACAGACTATGTCTCTTCAGCCAAACAGAAAAAGTTTACGTTTCTCAACTGTTTTGATCTCAAGATTTAAACTTTTTTTCTGTGTGCGGAAATCGGTAAGAGTTCGAGCTGGCCGGCGGCAGGCGAGACTCTTTGCGCGATCGTGACGCCATTGATGAGCTTTCTCGAGGCTTTGATTCTCACCTTAGCCCGTTGCTTCGGTCACGGCCACCGTCCACGAGATTGCTTCTCTTACAAGTTTGACGATGTCGTTCGTCTCGCCTAACGATTCTCCTTGTTCGTATTATTATTATTATTATTATTATTATTTTAGATTTAGGTTTGAGATTTTTCTTGATTCGGTTTTTCTGCGTTTGAGCATGGCAGTTACTGTGAACGATGTGGAGGCCTTGCGTGAATTGTACAAGCAATTGAGTAGTTCAATTATAGACGATGGCCTAATTCATAAGGTAACTGAGAATTCTTAGCAATTCGTAATATATTTTGGAGGATTGAAATTATTATCAGTTAATAATTTGCTAAGCTAGTTTAAAGTTTGCATCTTTAATTATATTTTTTGTTTTCTAATGTGAAGGAAGAACTCAAACTGGCACTGCTTAAAACTGTGGTAGGTGAAAATCTTTTTCTGGATAGGGTAAGTGGTTTCTGGGCAATTCTATTTTGTGTTATTTTTCAATCTAATATTCTCGATTTAGAATTCATTCTGATTAATTATGTTAAACAATTTCTAATTGTGCATCTGCAATTTTTTTTTCTATTTTGATTATGATATTGTCCTGCTACAATTTTTTTTTCAGACACATGTATGATATGATTTTCCTCTTTTTGGCCTCCAAGTTAACTTTCTCATTGCTTAAACTAATGGTAATAAAGTGATGTCATTCAGTATCCGACTTTTATTTCTTTTATTCTATCTTCTTTTTCAGACATATCACCTGCTCACTATCATTATTACTTGGACTTTAAATCCATTCTTAGCTGCACAATTTTCTTTTAGGTTTTAATATTCAGAAATTGAAAAAAAAAATCTTAATTTTCTCCTAAGATTGACCCTTTTTTTTCTTTCAGGTATTTGATATTTTAGGACATCTAAAATTCTAATTCAAAATTTTATGTTACTCTGTTCTTTTCTTTTACTTTATTTTGGCGACCAAGTATTTTGGAGTCAATCATGAGAAACTTGGTACACTACATGTAGTTTTTATCCTCTTTTTTTCTCCTCTTCTTCTTCCACTCTTTTTCCTTTAATGTAATCTGCATTATCTATAGGTGCTTCATGGCTTGACTTGTTTACCTTCTATGTAGTTTGTTGCTTTCAAATCTGACCCAAGTTTGTTCTAGGTATTTAATCTTTTTGATGAAAAGAAAAAAGGCGTCATTGAATTTGAGGAGTTTGTCCATGCGCTCAGCATATTTCATCCTTATGCCCCTCTAGGGGATAAGATTGATTGTAAGTATTCGAGAAACCTACTTCAGTTGTTTAAATGCCACGCTTTTTTTTTCTTTCCTTTTTCATGGATTTTCATGTCTAAAAAGGCTATTCTACTGTCTCCGATGGTTTGCATGCAGTCGCATTTAGGTTGTATGATTTGAGGCAAACTGGATTTATCGAACGGGAAGAAGTAGGTATCTTGATGAATTGGAACTGTTTTTCTTATAAAATCTTGTCATACCAATTTTAAACCACAACATAGAAAGAGTTCTTTGCTTTTTTTTACTTGTTTTGTATCTTATGGATGTGATGATCGTAAAGAATTTCCTGGTATTAAGTTTCCTGTTAATTACCAGTGCCTATTCTGACTACTTCAGAAAATCTCATTGTTCAGTTAGTCTATTATGATTAAAACAATAATATGTTTTGTGTATAAACAGCGTTTTTTTTTTTTTTTTTTTTGCACGGTTATGGTGCTTTCAGGTGAAGCAAATGGTAGCTGCCATTTTATTGGAATCTGGCGTGCAGGTCTCAGAGGAAACTCTTGAATCCATCGTTGATAAGGCAAGAATTATACCAGAACAAAAATTTGCTCCTTTTTTTTTTATAATTTTTGAACATCCTTGTTTCAGATCTTTTTTACACTTGAGTTTTTCTTGCTCAGACATTTGCAGCTGCTGATGCCGATAATGACGGTAAAATTAACAAAGATGACTGGCAAACTTTTGTTCTCCGCCATCCAAAACTTCTCAAGAACATGACACTTCCCTATTTAAAGTTACGTGTTGCTTACTTCTTTACGTTATGGCCAATGTCGTTATGTCCACATCTATTAATTAATTGTCCACTTCTTGAATATCATGTTCTCGTATACACCGCTACGGTTTGGATCTCTCTGTGCCTCGCATTACTTTTTCTAATGTAGTTTTCATTGTCCAGGGATATCACCACATTGTTTCCAAGCTTCATCTTCAACACCGAAGTTGAAGACTGAAAAATCGTTTGGTTCAAGTGGAAGACCGAAAAATCATCGTCGGCTCTACACGATAAGCGTAAATGTACGAATGATGTCGTTGGCTTCCAGGTTTGTGTTGAAGCGTCTTCAATCGCTATGCGTCTTCAATCGCTATGCGCCTTCTGCGAAACAAATGGTCTTTAACTTCTTTTTGCATGTTCAGCAACCGATTTGTAAGCTACCATTGAAAAAAGGAAAAAAAAAAGAAAAAGAAAGCTTTCACCATTAGCAGTCAAATTTTAGGGCAGCAGTTGAAAAATTAACCCTAAAAATGAGTACCCCTCGTCCCTTAAAAGAGAGAGGAGTGTCTTCGCACGCTTAAAAGGAGATTTGAAGTCAAAATCCCTCACTGGTTTAAGCTCCTATTAAGAAATCTGGATTGTCGTCAAATTGAAATGAAAAAATGGGAGAAAGAGCGAGATTAGGGAACGACAATTCGAGGTTGAGAGGGGATTTGCAGCCAAAACTTCTGAACCGGTTTGAGCTCCTCCGAAAGAGAAATCTCCTTGTTTGCATCGACCGCAGGTTTTTGCCACCAAACCGCACAAAGAACAACTCAGAGCGTTCAGATCTGTGCTTGCCACAGCCGCCAGGAACAGAACTAAAGGTGTCTTCACCAAGGAAAGCGTTTTGTGAACATTTGTTGCAATGTTGGATAAGCTCTCTTAAATGCTGGGTTTGGTCAACCGTCTGTAGTTCAAATGTATATTTTACTCGCAAAATCCTGACCCGTCATTTCAGGCCACCACCTGTTAGCTTGCCGAGAAGCCTCGACAATTTAGTATACTTTTCAAGGCATTGTTCGAACATGCTTATGTTCTTGTTTTTTGGCGTATGAAAGTGAAAAATTCAAAATTGATCAAGTATGTCCAAGCGCATACATATATGTACATACATGTATATATATATATATATAACCTGTTAAGCGTTTGACTATACTCGTTAATGGTTTGTGGCTGCTCTCGTTTAAAACTTACGAAACACTAGGCAACTACTATGCACATGATAATCACATGCATTTTCCGGTTTTAAAAAAAAAAAAATTATTTAACGATTCACCAAGAGCAGGGTGTTAAATTGGACAAAGAAACAACACGCAGACGGATTGAGACAGTCTAAAATTCAAGGACTGAACTACCCCTATAATTGCAAAATATCAACCAAACAGAGCATATCGATCCAAGAATGTTTTAACCTAGTCTAAGACGGGAAATCTTATCAAGGCAAATCATGTCTTTAACTAGTGGTTTTTAACGAATAATATACGGATTCTGCTATACTAACAATACCCTAGTCACCAACTTTGCGAGTACCAAAGTTCTGCTATTGAAATGTAATTTTTTATCTTTAATCAATGCGCACTTCCACCATACCAAAAACGTTGAAGATGGGCTTTTTTTTTTTTTTAAAACCATTTTCTATGAAGACATTTCTCTGGCGATATCAATCAAGTAAACCATTTTATTCAAAAGTAGGTGCATGTAGGGTGAAAGACTTCACAGCCTAAGATACTACCTTTTCATGCATGGCTTGATATGAAATTCATTGCCATCGCCATCGCACGTATTGGCTACGAAAAACTGCAAGGGGAAGCATCCTCCACTAGGTGCTTGGCATTCTGAAAGTGAAATCAATGCACAAAGGATCCAACTTTGGCGACCATATTCTCCAAATCAGTGATTTGACCCCCAGATATATGTTGCAACCACAACGACCTGGCGATACGTAAACTTCCGAAAAAAACTAGATCAGATTGACCGTCACTCCTAAAACCTTTCAAGGTCAGTTGCCAGCTTCCATCTGCAGCACAGCATTAAAAGTACAATTAGGAGAAAACAAGTAATTGACAGCTCTTTTCAGCAGAAACACAAGGAGAAAAAGAAAGGAAATAGTTGCAATTACTTTATTTGTCACATTTTCAAACAAAATGCATCAAGCAAAAACATGCAGAAGCGTCAATTGACCATCATTCGTAGAAAAGAAATAAAACAATGTAGCAAGTGGTGACAGTGTATTAGAAAGGCACAACGAATTGCAGTTTCTCCCCTCTCTCCAAGAAATCGAAAGAAGCCTCCTCACAGATCAACATCTTCAATGCCAAGCGTATGTCAATTAGGATGGACCAACTGTTCTTCACTCGCATGGAACATGTGGTAATTGCTCAACGAACAGCCCCAAGAACCAACAGTCCCCAAACAATTGTGTAACTTCCATGTCCATTTTTCATCCAACAGAGGCCTACTTAGACTAACCTTTTTAAGTTCGCAACCGAGATAAGAACATGGTAACCACATAAACCAGTGCTCGTATACTATATACTTCTTCAAATAATGATATTCTTTCAGACCTAGTTTACATAAATCGTGTTTCAACCCACCATTATAAATATTTATATGCATACCATCTGACAATAGAAGTCAACCGAACTCCAACTAGACCAAAATAGAGTCGGCTCAACTCAAGACCAAAATCTAAATCTTGAAGATCCAATAAGTTCATTCATGCTTCAAACAAAACAGAGTCAGCTACACTCAACCATCTGATTGTTACTGTTGATATTCAGCCATATCAAACAAAGAAGAAAAGTCTCGCACTGCTATGTTGGAAAGGATTCTGTTGACACTTGCATACCATCTGACACTTGCATACCACATAAATATTTATATGCATACCATCTGACAATAGAAGTCAACCAAACTCCAACTAGACCAAAATAGAGTCGGCTCAACTCAAGACCAAAATCTAAATCTTGAGGATCCAATAAGTTCATTCATGCTTTAAACAAATCAGAGTCAGCTACACTCAACCATCTGATTGTTACTGTTGATATTCAGCCATATCAAACAACGAAGAACAGTCTCGCACTGCTATGTTGGAAAGGATTCTGTTGACACTTGTACTCTCCTCAAGTTGGCGGCCACGAAACAATTATTTGTACTTCATAGCAATGTCCGTTATAGCAGTACAGCATTTCTGCAGTCAACAATAATGTCTCCCGAGAAGTCTTTGGAACTGTTTGAGACTACGTGACGCAAGGATGAAGGCCACCATATGCATATACAGCATCAGAACAACCTAATTCTCAGTCATCAACCTCTACATTAAACTTTGTTAAATAGTAATCTTGGTAAATGCTGCCGCCCTCTAGCAAAATCTCTACCTTCACCTTCTAGAGTTTCCAATTAAAAAGCATCTGAAAGCTAAGAGTACAATTTTCTCTTGGCAGTAGAAACAACTGATGCTTCCCGTTAGGGTAGAAGTGACAAAACTAATAACTTGAAACTAATAATTTACAAATCCCTAGGAAGCCAAATAATATCTCTAATTATCCCAAACAAAATCCCTAAGAGTGATATTGCAGCTGCTATCCCCAACTAGTGTCGTAAGTCGTTGGGTGGCTGGAAGCTTGCCACAAGTAAGTTGGGGGGACTGAAGGCAGGTCTCCGTGCACCAGACATGTAGCTTATCAAATCCAGTTGTGACATGAATGAGAATGAATGCTATGAGAAATAGAGTCAAGTCTGACAAAACACCTATCTACTCAATATCCTAACTGTTTTTCAGAATATTGAACCAGGCAATTATCACCATAAGCAGCGGAAGTTGTAGAAGCCTCAAAGCATGGTACAGAAGCAGTTCATTTCACAAAAGGTGCCCTACAGGAAAAACTGATACACTAATAAACTTCGAGCCTAAACACTGAGAACTAAGCATCATGGTGTGAATCCAAATTCCATTGAAAAGATGATACAGTTGAATGTAAGATATTGACATCTTACCCCCTAAGTCTTTTACATGCAACTTATTATAGGGGAAGAAAAGACGGCAAACAAGATAGACTACCGACTAAGCTGAAAGTAAACAGTATTTTTAAATAAAAAACAAAGACAAAGGATCAGTGTAAAAAAAAAAAAAGAGAATACAGCAGCTATAATGACTAGCGGGAGAAAAAAATGCTTGATTCCAGACCCATGAAATATGAGACAGGAAACTTGCCTATATCTTCAAGCTCAGTAGTTGGCCTCTTGTCACGTGGCATGCCACCATCCTTCAGATACCAGAGTCAATTTAATGAATGAAGCAACTTGTATACGATCAGGCGGCAAGAATTTCTCAACCATCGACATTGCAGAACTAGAACTTACGTGAGAAATAAGAGCTTCACAGATCAAACATGCATAGCAGCAACTTTGCAAAACTGATTGCTTTCTGAATTTGTAAAATAAATGTTGATAGTTGAACATTCCTAAGAAAGCCTTCCGATAACTCAACCTCCTTTGCTATAAATCAAATCTGTTATACCTCCACCATGGTAGCCTCGTTCCACTCTAGCAAAATCTAGTCAATCCTAATAGAGAAATAGAAATACTGGCTACAGATAATTCTATGCCACAGAAAGGAATATTCCTAAACTCCACTTTGTCTACGAAAAGAGGAATTCTACCTTTGCAATCCAAGTCTTAGGAGACCTAAGTTTCCACCATATCCTACTAGAAAAATGAACGAAAGAATTCCTTATATACCATGTCCTACTAAAAAATGAGCAAAAGATAACTCATGAAAAAAACTACCAATACCTACATCCATCACCTGAATTTTAACTTATGAAACCTTCCTAGCTACAGCCTAAAATATAGTCTTGATCTTGTTAAACCAGTTACTTATAAAGATAAAACTACTTCAAGATATACTCCCAGTCTCAAGATTTTCTAATCCCAATACAACAACTATCTTGCAGTTTTAACAACGTGTTGCTAAAATCAACAAAACCCGGTTCCAAAAGTTAAGTGTCAAAAAAATGACAGCACTCCCAGCGCAGATAGAAGAGGATCTAGAGCCAGATCAAGGGAATCCTTATAATCCTACAACATGGCATAGGCAGCATGATTTCAAATCTCCAAACTACTACGAACCCGACACAAATGCAAAGGAAATGCACAAATGGAAGTTGTCAATGATATGACTTCTAGAATAATACTATTATTTGTAGCTGATTTCCAAAGTAAATACACTCCATCCAAATAAACTATATATCGTAAATCCAATCATCTCCATCACCATCACCATGCTGCATTTGTTCCTTATAAAACCACCCCATGACTTAAAACTTCAACAATTAGCAGCAGCAGAGACCAAACTCTCTGTGTGAGATCTGCATTATAACCTTGCTTCCTTCATACATGGTCCAGCCTCCATAAAACTTGGCAGAGAAGAATTTAAATCAACAGTATTAAAATATGATTGCTAAGTCATTTTGATAGAATTTGCTCCTAGATCCCAAACTTATAGCCGCCAGGGGAGAAATGAGGAAAAAGCTAGGAGACATATAGGCCAAGTAAGATTTACCAATAACAAATATTGGCATGGTGCTTGTAAACAAAAACATCAGCATGGTAAAATTATTTGGGTATATTATAGAAGTAACATATAACTAGTACAAGGTAGAGGATATATATCCAAAACGCTTGCATCATAATAACATAAATGTAACAAAACTCATAAATGAAACATGTCTCTAGCAACTAGAAGAAAGCAGCACTAGAACGCCATATAACAGTCTAGGATGACTAAAATATTAAAAGTTTACTATTTATGAGGCATGCACGCATATGTGAACCTATTGATCCTTGGGCAATCATATCTGAAGCATCCAAACAGAAACTTGCGTGACTCTGCAATTTAAATAATTATCATCTTAGCGCCGAGTCATCCGTGGTTTCTCAGATCCTCCCCATGAAGCTGGACCCGGACCATAAAGAGGTCCTTTATCAGCAACACCCTAAATAACAAAACATACAGATTCATGATTCAACAAGAAAAAAAGAAAATGAAATCCTAAACTCCTAGTGATAACATAACCCAAAATGAGATCTTTGATTGTAAGGAGAGGCATACCATGTGAAGCCCATATCCATCTCCATATGGAGCAGGGAAAGTCCCCTCTGGACTGCTGAATTTCATCCCATATGGTCCACCTAGTAAAAATCAGATGTCATCGAAGACTTGATGCAGAATGCAAAAATAAAATGAAATCATGTAAAAACAAGCTTGAAGGTCCAGCTTGCCAAAACAGGTTGGTTTTACCTGCACCCCATGGTCTACTATGAACACTAGCAAGCTCTGCACGTAGTTTCTCAACTTCCCGGGCCATGGAAACTAAATTGTTCTCCATTGCCTGTCTCTGCTCCACCAGCTCGATATTTGCTTTCTTCTCAAAGTCGACTGCAGTTCTGTAAAGAGAAAAAACAATACTCAGTTGACAAAATGGTTTCCAATATAATCAAATTCAATTAAAAATCTGCATCCTAATGGAAATTAAGGCACAAACCTAGCGTGCATAAGCTCCTGCTGCAGGCCCTCAATCTCGGCCCTCAAATGGGGAATCTGCTGGTTATCAACTTTCAATCTTCCAACTTCCTGTTTGAGAGTCTGAACTTGTGAGTAGAGGTCCTGCTTAATGTCCTTTAGCTTTTGAACTTCAGCGCGAAGTTGTGCGGCGTCGTTTTTAAATGGCTCGGCAGCCTGAAGATCAGCCTCCAACTTCAATCCCTTCTCATACAGCTCCCTGGACCGCATTTCTTCTTCGGCCCGAATCTCCCCAATGGCAATATTCATCCGATGAAGCTCCTCCTTTGCGATACCGAGCTCACGCTGCAATGCCACTTGGTCTTCAACCAGACTCCGGTTATCGGCCAACAGCCTCCGAATTTCAGCATGCTGAATCTCAAGCTCTTCCTCCAACACCGCAGGATGCCGTACAGGCCGGGATAAAGGAGGACCCCGAGCATAAGGTCCCTCAAGAGGGTAGCCACGCCTGCTATTAACGACTTCACGGGGAATGCGGTTTCTACTCGCCATTTTCTAAATTACCCTAAAAATGTGCAATATTTCAATGAACCCATGAGTAAAAACAAAAGAAAACAAAACAAAAATCCCACAAACCATGTCATAGAATTTACAAACAAACCCTTTTACTGTCCCTTTTTGCTTGGTGAGAATCGTATAAAATTTAACAGAAAAACTACCCTTTTCAAATTTCCATCTATTAATCCATAAATAAAGGGAAATCACAAAACCCAGGCGTCATTGGGCAAAAGTATTTTTAGACAATAACACCATTAATTTTCTTTACCAATGTTTTTTCCCATAACCAATCAAATTACAAACAAAAGAGAAACACAGCAGAGACCAGAGACGAAGCTCGGAAGACTAATGAAACACAAAGCCTAATTCGTTTTTCATTAAAAACATTTATTATTCTGAAACAAAAGCGATGAAAATCGGAAGACGAACCTGAAAATTTTGATTAGGGATTTGATTTCTTCGATCGAATTACAGGAAAAGGAAAACTCCAACCTTTGGCTTCTAGTTGCTGCGTGAGAGGTCACAGGAGAAGCTCCTACCCAAACCGATTGTTCAAGCGCTTTCCTCAACCTTTTTTTTTTTTTTTTTGGCGTTTTGGTAATTTCGTTTAGACGACATTATACGTAAGAAACGACATCGTTTGGTTCTTTTGCATTTCCCATCCCCAAGTCTCTTGTGAATTCCACATTTTAGGTGTGAAAAAATAGTAATAATAATTTCGACAAGGTAGAAAACTAGCCGTACAGTGATAGAAACTATTGATTAAACTGTTTTTATGATAGCATATAAGAGTTTTATACGGTAATAATTTTATTCGTTTTACTGTAACATGTGAGAGCTTTATATTGTTTATAATTAAGATAGTGGTTAAAACCACTCTTTATCAAACAACATGTAAGTGTTTGGCAAGTAAGAAAAACAGAGAGGAAGGAAAATTCTAGAGCTAGAAGATTTGCTGTGAAAAATATACCTTAGTGGCAAGGATCCGAGAATGAGAGACTTGTATTTGATGTTCTGTTAGGAGTTACAACCAATCACTTACATAACTTTGACATCATCCGTCTTCATGTTAAGTTGTAGCACTTCTCTAATATGGCACATCTACAAAGCTAGATCGGTGACTTCCTCCGACACGACAAGGTTTATGACGTAATTTTATCAATTGCAGAACAGAGCTTTAACTGTAAATAGTATAAAATTCTCATATATTATGAATTAAATAAAAATTTGTTATAACATAAGCCCTTGTAATAGTTTACTATTCCAACTACATATTTTTAACAGCATTTTAAAACACCTCCCTCATTTTAAAAATATTTTTTTTCTTTTTTTTCTTTTTTGGTGATTGAAGGTTTATTTATCCACGGCAGTTCATGCAGACAGTCCACGTTCCATGTTATCAGTCCAACGTGATAATCAAGGTATTAGTTACTATAAAACACTGGTCGTAAAATACTCTGTTACCCAGAAAAAAAAAAAAAAAAAAAAAAAAGTGACTCCTCATAAAAGATCCTTCTCCATTCACGAGATCTCATCCCATCTATGTGTGATAAACTTATGTTTCTATGTCCTATATTGTCAATAATTCGTTTATAAAATGTAAATATTCTATATTGCTTGTATTACGTAACATGTTTCCTTTTAAACAAAGTACTTTATTTTTTCATGTTTATAAGAGAATTGTCTATTATTCTTTTAGGAGAATTATACTTCTAACATATAAAAAGGAGAAGCATAATATGATTTTAGTTTAATGTAACACAACTCGATGACGAAGCCATATTCAGAGGGCTTAAGTTAAATAAAAATTTTAAACTGAATTAATAATGTAATAAATACTTAAAATCTTATAGTAATTTTTCTTAGTATTTGTTTTTTATTGGTCTATAGATATTTGTTTTTTATTTTTTCCTTTAAATATATAAACTTAGGTAGTATTGTATGATCATTTTTTATTTAGGTTTTATTTTTGAAATTATGTATACAATAAAAAAATATGAAATAATATGTATAATGAAAAGTTAAACCAAGAGTGTAAGTAAAATTTTTAAAACTATTCGCATAAAATTTAAAATTATAAAGAATTAGGTAGAAAAATTACACAAAATGGGGAAAATTATAAATTTAAAAAATCAATAATTGGATTATTGTTTGCAATTAAAGCATTTTAAGAAGAGGGGGTAAATGAAAAAACATGAGAAATATTATGAATTTTATAAAATTGAAAAGTGCGTATAGTAGGGGAGCTTGAGCCCCAACTGGGCCCAAGCTCCCTTTGTCACTGACGCTACTGGGTTGCCATTATTTTTAGAGAACTAATTTTTGTTGTTACGTCTTTTTAAGATCAACATTATGCTTAATAAATATCGTGTTATCTTTCTAAATTTATATGTTATGTAGATGTATCGAAAGGCCATAAACAAAATATGTTATATACATGTATGTAAATGTATATGCATGCATGCATGGATGTATGTATGTGAAGGTCCCTCGACATGACAATCCTTTTTGGCGTTTGTAGGCAGACAAAATTTTGCTGGTAATTGATAAGACGATATTCTTGAACGTTGACACGTTTGAATTGTGGAGCGCCGATTGAACTTGATTAAATTTATTTGTCCTGAATTATTACTCAAATCTCATTTTGCTTTTCACTTTTTAAAATATCTTAAGAGGGGTCTTTTTCTATAAAACTGCCACAATCTAGTCCTTTTGTCTATCAAATTTTAAAAATCTTAAGAAAAAGGCACACAACGAGTATTTGTAGTTTAGTTGAGATTAATCTTGTAATTTTACATGTCAGGACATAAATATTAATGATGAAACAATGCAATTCTCTTTATTGCGAATTTAAAAGCCAAATGAATGAAAGGACTAGTGGAGAATAACTTACAGTTCAATGGCTCCTGCTGAAACTTTTTAAAAGTTAGCATGGCAACTAAAATAGAGTCTCATTATCATAGTTTAGAGGTTAAAAATGAAATTACTCCGTCATAATCTGATATTGTTCATAACTCTTGAACAACGCATAACAATTAATGGAAAAAAAAAAAAAGGGATTGATGTACAATCATCAGGCAACAATGTTAGGTAATGTTACCGGAATTTCTAGAAAAACAACTGTGTATTTAACACGTTTATCATAGTTACGTAACAAATCTGTCTTTTACCTTCTTTCCACTAAAACCCGCACAAAAAATGTGTTTCATTGGTAACGCTGATGCATGCTTCCACAATTTAGGCCATATATGGATGAAGATTTAGAAAGATGTTTGAGAGTGTGGTTAGAATTAAAAATATTGGCGTAAAAACTGTAACACTGTTTGATTTTTACTGTAGCTGTTAAAAGTTTTTCACTATTTGTTGTTAGTTTCAACCATGATGCTACAAACGATTGCTTGCAAATTTTTTTGGAACTACTTTCTATTCCACTTCTGAATTTGCCTAATTCAAATGGGTCCTCTTTCTATAATAAAGAAAAAGATTTTTTTTTCTAGAAAAATGAAAAAGAAAAATAACATTCCCAATTGGCCCCCAATGAATGCAAATCATTGTGCTCGTCCACTAATGTTACCAAAAAGCTGCTGCTTAAACCAAACAAGCGAAAATAAACAGTTAAAATAATAATCCAAAGTCCAAAAGTTGCTCCTTTTTATTACATTTGTACATGACATGCAATCATAAAGCAATAGAAAGGAAAAAATAATTAACTAAGAGGAGAAACATTAGGGATTTTAGTTGGGTCCCATAAGAGTTTGCACAATTGTTCTACATGATGCAATAATTGTGATCATAGTCCAAAGAGAGGACAAAGTGCTTTCAGCTTGTGAGGTTGCCCACCACACGTGTGCACTGTGGAAAACTCATTTTCCTTCTTCTTCTGCTTTTCTCTTTTCTTTGTCTTTTAATGTTGGTAGGCTGTTTCCTTTTTCTTTTTCTTTTTTTTTCTTTTTAAGTCATTGTATGGAGTTCCTTGAAAAAAAAATCTTTTATTGCAACAAAGGGCTTATTTGTGGGTCCCCTCTCGTTTTGACCCAAATGGGCATTCTGTTCTTCATTCTTACAGTGGGGAAGTTAACTATTGTGTCCTCCTCAGCCACCCACCTGCATTTTGAAGAATTCAAACTATATATTTTATATATTTGTGAAATACTCATAAAATAATACCTAATTTTTTTTTTCAAATATATATATATATTATAAGATGATCAAGATTTGATTAGAAAATTTAGGCAACTAACTAAATATTGCTTGCAAGCATAATAGGGATTTCTTTTTAAATTATTGAGAATATGGCCCATATCTGTCAAAGACTAAACTTTGACCATGACATTCCTTTCCTGTGAAAAAAAATTAAAAAAAAAAAAAAAACCTGCAGGAATTGGTGGGTTGACGTTTGTGAACCAAGAATCCAATCTGTATATTCCCAATTCTGTATTATGAGCAAATCCATTGTTTCAAGTAAAGTTGGTCAAAACATAGCTATCAGGAACCAATATCAGGTGGTGTTTTTTTGAATGGCAAATGGAACTTCTAGCCATAAGCTACCATGAGAAATAGAAATTTATGAAAATAGGCATAGACATTAAGGGTCCCCTATATAATATTTAAAAAATCTTTTTATAGTTTTTTTTATTAGTTCTTGCTGAAAATATTAATATTTTTTGGAATCAGCACTATGTTTGACCATAATATAGGCCAAGCTATCCTAAGTTCTGCAAAATTACTTCAATGTGCTTATGCAGTAATGTCACACTAAAATATATTCTATAGGTTGCCTAAAAGTTTTCTTTTTTTTTTCTTCAAAGTAATTAGTCATAAGGTATTCCAAAATGGCAAACGAGAAATTTGCTATCTTCTTGAACGATATTTCTCTTTTATTCTATTAATTTTGTTTGGAATATATGACACAAACTAAAAAAAACAATGGTTTGTAATAAATGCATGATTGGAAGGTATATAGTAGTTGGCACAAAAAAGGATATATGTGTGCCTTCTAAAAGAGCAACCGATATCGTTTGCATTTTGCAAAAACATAGCAAAGAAAGTTTAATTCCCTTTTATTTATTGTTTATTTATTTTGTCTCTTGCTGGTCTTGAGCAGAGAAGGAATCAATGTATAGAGACTAAGAGCCCGTTTGTTTTGTGGTTCGAATCACGATTTGAATTATTTTGCTACAGTATTTTCTCTCACAAAAATTTAAATCTTCATTCAAATACTTTATTCAAATACTCGAATCAAATGGGCTCTAAGGCATGTCAACTTTTGAAAGAGACATGATTTAGTTTCTCCAAGCAAGTAAGAGAAAAGTTCATTAAGCAGTTTCAATCACTTGATGGATAGAACAATTTTTGCTCTATTATTGCATCTATTTTATGAATTTTTTTAATTTATAGATTATAGTAATTAGCATGTACCTAACCAGATAGCAATGAAAAATCAAGATCAATAATTGATTGAACTTCCATTGTAGAGAATAAATAAATAAGCAAGACTTTTCTTTACTTTTGTTATTTACCTGAATTGAGTGACAAGATGGTGTAGAAATATGGAAGCTTCCAATCTGGCTAAGTCAAGGCCGGGGCATAGCCTCTGCCCTCCTCCAAAAGGGGTGAAGTTACAATTGCTTGTGTCTTTTTCCTGCAAGTTCCCAAAATGCCCCTTGCATTATTTAAAGGTTAAAAAACCAAAACCATAAATAACAAGGGAAACTTTCATAGAATATAAGGGCATGGTTATCGTTGAAATTTAATTTTGACGTGATTTTGATAAGATTTATGTCAAGAAACATACGTTACAGGGCAAGAATGCCCCAACAATTCCCGTAGAAAGTTCAATGAAAGAAACATATAACAATAGCAAAAATTAAAGAAATTTGGTCCTATTCTTACCTGCCACCTCCATGGATTGAACTCGTACGGCCAGTCATAGTTATTTTCATCAAGATGGACCGATCTAAAATAAGCAAAAGCACACCACCCTTTTGGAATTAGATATCCTTTTATCTCAACATCCCTCATAGCCTTTCGCATCACTCCGATAATAACATTTCCCATCCTTAACGTCTCTGTGATCACCTTTAATTTTCATTTTAAACAAGAACATTTGTTAATACAATATAGCTTTGTCATGTATAATTAATTAATCAAAGGGAAAAAACGAAACTCACTGTTTGTGTGAACGGCAAAGATAAGTAATCACTCCAACATAATGGCTCCCCTAGTTGATCCTTGAGTCTTTTTAACTTAATGTTCTCCTCCTGAGGTAATTGTTTAAAGCTTAATTATCAAAAAGGCATACAATAATAATAAGCAAGTACAGTACTTCTGATAATCCCCGTAATAAACTAATTCTTTTCCACAAATAAAAAAACAGTATAAACGATCTTGTGCTATATTTGTCCCTCTCACTAGGATAACTGGCCATAGCCCTTATGCATATTGTGGACAAAAAACATAGCTAGAATTAAATAGGAGCTAATATATTGGCATTCCTCCATTTGCATCTATTACCTACTATGACAAGCACAAATGAGAAACGACCACTTGGAAAACGACAAAGACTTAGAGGATAAAAGTGGTCAAAAAATTGGACTAAAAATGTCACAAAGTTCAAAAACTAGGACCAAGAGGCATTGAAAAAGTTGGCTATAGCTGACCAGGATTTTGTGCAGCTGAATCCAATTAACTTAATCTAATTAAGAGCACTAAAGGGTGATAATCATGAAAAGAATGAAGTTGGGACCATATTTTACCTTAAATTAGTATTAGTGACATGGTTTTGAATCTTTTGACATATTATATTAATCTGCTAGGGAAAGAAAAAATCTAGTGCATACCATTAACTGTTGTAGAGCAGCCGGGCAATTAGAGAGATATTTTACTGCAAGAGTCAAAAGAACAGGAACTGAATCCTCCCCTGGAATCATCATATCAATCATGTTATCTGCTATCAGATCTTCTGTTAACTGCCCACTTATGTCATTAAGCAGCACATCTATTACATCACTTGGAACCTTGGATATTTCACCACTACTACTTTTTCTATCTTGTATAATCCTTCTTCACTAGCTTAACCATTTTCTTCTTTGCCTGAAACAAGAATTTCACCAAATAGTTAATGACCCATGAATGTTTATACATATAGGACTATTTGCATCTATGCCCCTCAACTTTAGAGTCATTCTCACTTTTCGCCCGGAATTTTAGAAACTTTCTACTTTACCTCTTGAATTTTAAATTAGTCCCACCTAAACCCCTTGGTTATGATTTATGTAGAGAGTTAAGCGAGGTTCTGTGGTATTTTCTTTTTTTTTTTTTCCCATTTGTTGTCAATATGAATTCTAACTAGAAAAGTTAAGTGAGGCAAGGTGGAAGTTTTTAAAGTTCAAGGAGGCACAGTGGAAATAACCCTGAAGTTTGGGGGCCGCATCTAAAATTGTATATCTAAGAGAGATATAAAAGAGTGAAAATAAAATAAATTTTTAAGTGCAACTTGCCTGTAACGATCGATAAAGCCTAGTTCCAGGGATGTTTATTGGTAACGACATGAGGCCTGCAATGAATTCTTGAAATTGTTTCTTTAGGGACTCCATTTCTTCACCAGGATCCAAATTAATCAATGCCTTAACAAGTACTTGAAAGGCAATCTGAGGAACAAAAAATGGGGCCTTATATGCCTCAGTAACTTTTCAAAAGTACCACAAAGACATAATAATGATGAATCTAATTTCACAGACAACATGATTCAGCCTCAACTTATTGTGAACCCCATAAACAACTGGATCACTTTTCTCACTAGCGAATCATCTTCAAACCTAAGTAGAAGCCAGAGATGGAATATTTCAAACACCAATGATTAGTTTTTTGGAGAGAGAAGTTCTTTTTACCAAGTCATATAATTACTCCTACCACTAGTTACCCATCAAAGCATCTTACTTAAGGAGATGATCAGAAGGGCATCTTTTGTTTTATCTTGTGTCTGTTTTGAAACTCTTTTCCAAAAAATGTTGATAACTCAAATGAACCAAGTAATACCGTTTTTCAAGCTCAAATATCATAAAACAACACTAAAACTTATTCTCCTAGATCTAGGGGAGAGAGAGAGAGAGAGAGAGCTTACATTTTTGGTCTCATCTTGTATGTAAACGGGGCGGTCATGTCTCCAATTTGCCATTGATTCTAGGACATACTTTTGCATGTCTCTGGTGATTTGAGCCTTGAGCTGTGGAGACTTAAAGAAGGCTCCAACAAGTCCATGGATTCTCTTTTGCAAGCTTCCATTGATGAGCAATATGGAGGACTTTCCCATCAACTCAGTGAGAGATTTCGGGTAAGAAGGAACAAAAACCTTTGCATCACTCTGCAGTATAAACTTGCTCACTTCTGCATCTGTTGAAACAATCGTTGGACTCCCAAATATGTGGGACTTAAACACCTTTCCATACCTACCAACAAACCAGAAAAATGAAAATTATAAACAAAAATTGTATCAATTCCCATAATCTGATAACTTAATCATAAGCATAATTAGCTATCTAGCTGGAGAAAAAGACTTGGTAACTAAAAGGTGTTTCATGATGAAAAAACATGTAGTGATCACACTTGAGTACATATTAGTTGGAAAACAAAGTGGGATTAGTATATCATACAAATATATATGTGTGTGTATGTATATATGTATATGCTGCATGAGAAAGTAATATATATATATGTATGTGTATATAATATAATATATATGGTATATACTTACAAGCGGCGACGTTTGTTCATGAAGGATTCAGGGCGGTCAGAGTAAGCACATGAGACAAACTCAATGGTTTCACCGATAAAAGGCAATCCAAGAGAGCCTAAAGGAAGTGGTGGTACTGAAGAACTTGTGTGGTTTGATGATGATCTGAGTCCTCCTCTAAACCTGCTGACGCTGTGCCTGTAGAGAATTATGGTGGCGGCCAACAACAAAACTGCTGTTGTCGTTACCAAAATCCATGAACTGTCCATTTTTGGAATTTGATTTCTTTATTTATTTTTCCCCCCCTCCAAGCATGCAAAATAAACACACATACAGTACTTTTACACTCTCTCTCTCTGGCTCTCTGTAATAAGGTATCTAGGAGTAGTACTCCTTTAAACATGCTCAATCATGGTGGCAATGAGAACCATTTTCTTTCCCCCCCCTCCCCCCCCCCCCCTTTTTTTTTTGTGAATGAGGGGTTATGATGGAAAGAATGAATGTTGCATGTGTACAAACACACACACGGGTGTGGGGGGCAGAGAGAGAGAAAGCTAGATTGAGAAACAATGAGAGAGAAACTAATGCACAAGAGAGAGTATGTTTTGGGACTGATGAGTATATTAAGCTACGAAGACTTACTTTTAAGTTCCCTTATGTAAGAGACTACTCGACGAATTGACTCATCCGGGTCCGGGTCTGACCCGGTTGAGAATATAAACCTTTTAGTTTTATTTTTATTTTTTTTCATTATAATCATTTTTGATAAATTGTTTTTCATGGTTTTGGGGGGACTCAGACAATCAAAAATGCATATATATATATATATTATGTTTGGCCAACTAGAAATAGATATATATTCTTTCTGTTAACACCAAATCAAATGACCCACTTTTATTCTATGCTTGGGTTTTTCATCACGGATCAAATTATGGTCAAGTGTATAAAAGGCAGCAGAAGGAGCTTAAAAAAAAAAAAGAAAGAAAAGAAACAAAAAAACATATATATATATATATATATATATATATTTTAATTGGTTATTATGATAAGGTTGTTACATATATATATATACACACACACACACACACACAAATAAGCAGAGCATATATACTGCAGAGAGAAGTCCCCACAAAGTCCATGATTGATCTTGGTTGTGGCATAAGAGTGGATTTTTAAGGCGGTCCCAGTTGGCCGTAGCAACTGAAAGACCCCTCGTGCGTTCATGTGAGACTTAATAGCTCCATCCACACCCCATGATGATGATGATCATCATCATCATCATCATACCATGCCCTTCCTCGACTTTTGTTCCTCTCTCTCCCTCTCTCTCTTTCTCTCTCTCTCGCCAAACCTCTCGTGTCACATTCAGACCCATCCTTTCTTATTTTTTATATTATGGTAGAGTCCGCATGTGCCTACCCTCTTTTTTTACCAAAAATTCCCTTGCTTATTATATAACCCCCTCTTTTAATATCATAAAAGATATAGAGCAATTTGAACAACAATATATTGGTATTTTGTAATGGAATAAGCACAAACAATGGTTCCCATCCCAAGTAATGAAAAGGTAAAACAAAAGGGACCAAGAGTAAGATGACCCTTTTAGCTTTCCAAATCTTAATTCTAAGTTCCTTATATAATAGTATTGAGAAAATTACATGTTATTTTTAAAAAATATGTTAATTCATGCTGTTAAAAAGTTGTCACACAACCATTAGAGTGTTAGGAGCATTGGTTAGAATCAATTGGTTAAAAACATTGTAGCATATTAGAGTTTTACTTTGCAACAACATTTTGATTTTTATTGTAAATACTGAGAACTTTACACTATTTGTTGCTTAAAACCAATTGGTTACAAACATCCTATATTTATAAAACATGTTTAAATTATGTCACACTTAAACATATATAACATTTATAAAAAGTAAATTTAAAAAAAATGACTGTTATGAAAATTTCTTTTTAGTATTCACGTACCAAGGCATTTTTGCTGCCACGTGACATAACAAGTGAGATTTGTCTTTTGGAGTCTCATATTATTCAGAGTTATTCCTCAATTTTGCCTTTCATGTCTCTGTTCAAACATCCTAACTTGTGATTAGGTACCTGTTCAAATGAACCCTGTAAAGCCAATATCACCCTTTAAGCAAAGTCTTTGAAACTTTATGTAAAGCATATTGCGACTTCATTTGTTAATTCCACTAAAATCTTGAGAATCCCATAGAATAAGTTTGGATATACTTTTATATAGTTTTTTGAAAGCATAAACTGTAGGGACATCAGGGATAGTAAATGCATGTGTGATTTTGGAAAGGAGAAAAAAATATACATACAAAAGAGGTTGAGAAACTTAAACGTATATGATAGTTGCCGTTGGTTTTTTGGGGTAAGGGAAGCATTGCCTGCATGTTGTGGGACTTTCTCAGAATGCACAGATGGGATGTCCACATCCTTTTTGGAAATTGTTCATGCTTTTGTTAGGTCCATGTGAATCTCCACGAGTTAAAAAGATGGGAGAATATGCTCAACTTCTTATTTCTGCAACTGGGTATTAAATGAAAATTATAAACAAATATATAAATGTATTTGTTTATTTATTTACTCATGAGAAAATGATATTGAGCAATAGAGACAAGAAAAAAAAACAAGGAAAAAGTTGGTTTGGTATTAGTCACCATTCCTAAAACTTCATCGGCAATTTGGCAGGTAGAATGTTGGTTGACAGAGGATAAATAAATAAACCACCCTAAAAGTAGAACTTCCCTTGGATCTTCTTGCTATGGCCTTCTTCCCTATTTTCCGTTCTCAAAAGACGTCTCTATGAACAAGGATGAGAATTTTACATCATATACTAATCAAAGGTATTTGTTTTCATTTCCTGCTTGAGATCATGCTTTCTGTTTTTTCATGATTTTGATCGAAAAGCGGCACTTGCCCTTTGAACTCAGAACCAACTGGTTTCTGGTCCAAAGGGGCAAGGTCATAACTCATGGTAAGCCAGCAAGCGACTTGTAAAGAACAAGCTTTATGTCAATTTGATTTGAGTACTGGCCTATTAGAACTGAGCAACGGCAGATTCTATAACTATTTGTAGCCGATGAAACTCAAATTTTTGCAGACACCATTCAATCAGAGGTGGCAATTTGGTAATGAAAAAAGTATACTTGATTGATAACGAACTAAAGTATGATCGAAATGTGATGACAAACTAAGAAGATAAAGAAGTTTCAAGAAGTAGAGAATTCTTCCATTTTTTTTCGGTAGTCTATACACTTTGACAGCAGTTGTTTACCAGTTACACTCCAGGAATGGATTTTGCTCGAATAAACTGCTTAAGAATAGCTTTCTCTTCATCAATGCGCTTCCTTTCTTCAGGATCGTTTGTCTTGATCTTCCTTTTCTCTTCCAATATCCACTTGAAAAGTTCACGTTGCTGATTCTCTGGGATTGGTTCTCGCAACTTAGCAGGCTCTTTGATGGTTGGCAAGAGTAGAGGTTTCTCAACAGGGGCGGTACCAGCAGCTGTTGTTTGAACTTCATCCTCTACATCGTCCACGGCATCTTTCTTTTTTGTTCTCATGAACAGGTAAGCTACAAAAAATAAGACAAACTTCAGTCCAATAACAGTGTGTTATGATTAACAGAAACTACATCATCAAGCAACTAAATTGAACCACTCAGGTTTAAGTGTAATTGTATATCACATCGAGCAAATTTGGCTGTAGGATGGAAAGGATTGTAACGTAGCATGCCTCTGTGTTTGTAACTCCGTATAATTGATTTCAGTTTCGGGTCATCACATCCTTATACGTACAAAAGCAATTAACTTATATAAAACAAATCTGGCAACAAACATGCCAGAGCATCTATATCCAGATCATATCATGTCCAACTCAAGTCCTTTGACAACTTTTGATATACACAATGATCCACAACATGCAAATTCTGTATAATCCAGCCGCAGGTTCACCTATGGCTACCTTGTTACAGAAGATTCAGAATCTACATAAACCTCTTTCCCCTTCACCTTTAGCAAAAGCATTCCCATGAATTTTCAAGTAGAAAAGTACAGGGAAGGAAAAAGTAGTTCCGTTCAACTTGACAGACGGGTGTAGGCTTACTTCATGAATAAGAAGAAAATGCTTTTTTTTTTTTGGCTAGAAAAAGAAAATGCTTCAATACAAACTATGAACATGCAAAAGCAAAAATAATCACTTTGAAATTGGTAGACAAGAGTAGCGGCCCAAATAGATAATGTCTAATGACTCAACCTAAGAACCTTCTTTGAAGAAACAAATAGATAAGGCAATACCGAGGGCAAGTTTGGTATTGCTTTTAGAAGCCCCAAAAGTATTTTTGCAGATTACACAATGCAATTAGGTTGTTTGGTAAAAGTGTCCAAAAGCACCTTGCATAAACACCGATAGTCATTTGCGGAAGCTGGAATTTTTAAGTTTTGCTTCCTGATCTACTTTTCAGTATAAGTAAAAGTAGAACTTCTTTCAAAAGCACAACAATCCCAAACTAAGCCTCGGGGCCAAGACTTCTTGCATTTACATTCAACCTAAGTGTGAAACTTTTTTTTTTTTTTTTAAGGTACATGCCTATAATGACACAGCATAGTTTACTATCAAGAGGACATTAAAATCATAACTAAAGAAACTGATTCTCCACTTGAACTTGCTTGGCTTCCAAAATTAGATACCCAATCATATAAGTACATAAACATGCCAGATTTAGAAACGCAACCTGTTTCAATGACAATTTCATTCAAGATCACCTTATCTTATACCCCGACCCCACTTTTTGAACTACTATTCGGAGATTTTTAGTGCCTACGAGTACCTATAATCAAGAACTAAAATAACCAACTACAGAATAGTAATCTTGAAGACTAACAGCCAAAGAGATAGGATGTGTCCAAGTAATCTCTAACAACAAAATCCACACAAAAATGCACATAAATAATCATCATATTCATAACCAATAAAACAGAAGAAAGAAGAAGGAAAAAAAAACTAATGTACTATACTTATTACAAAAAAAAAAAAAAAAGCCCAGAAATTTTCACGAACGAGACTGAAAACCCCAATCTCCCTTCTAAAAACAAACTACCGGACACAATCCATTTCAGCATGAAGGAAAGCAAGTAAAGAACCGGGGCAAAATAATCATAATTATTGCATAAATGAGTAAAGAGAGAACAGAAAGGGACCTCCAACAGCGAGATTGACGGTGAGAAGCATAGGCCAGAGGAATTTGTAACGGCGAGCAAACGACTCTTTTGGTTTTGGGGGCTCAGATGTAGATTGACTTCCCATTGACGACGACGACGACGACGACGACGATATTGGTGAAGAAAAGTCCTTGGCTTTTTTATGTTGAAATTGTTTCAGTTGCGCTGAATAAATCAAAGCCAACAGATGAATCGATTATCAGATTCCAAAACCACCCCTAATAATCACATTTAAGTTGAAATCAATAGAATATTCTCTGGAAAATTAGGAGAAAAAAAAAAGGAAAAGGAAATAAGGGTTTACCCTTACTGGGTTTATTGGTGAAGAGCTTTGGAGGTTCGGCCATGGCTGTCCTGTCAGCTGGCTAGATTCCTTTCTTCTCGTTCTTACTCTGCTATTTCTCACACTCTCACGCACAGCGGCCCCGCTGTATCAGTGTAACAAATATTAGCAAGAGAAGCAAATTTCCAGTCTTCTTTTATGAAGCCGCCACCTTTTTTTTTCCTTTTTTGGCGGTAATTATTTTTAAAAATAAATATATCTTATTATTATTATTATTATTTGTTGTGCATTAAGAATGTTAAAAAAATAAAAAAGTTAAAAAAACATTTCCCGAAAAGAGGGACAAAAAAATATTTTGAAGGCTTAAGGAGAGAAAAAAAAAACTATTTTAGAAAAAAAGAAACATTTCGAGAAAAAACTGTTTCAAAAAAATAAAAAAACAACGAAACGATTAAAGTTTCAAATGTAAGACCACTGAAACTCATTTTCTTTTTATATATATATATATATATATGATTTATATATTATATTTATGTTAAAAGATTGTAAAAAAAATATCTCAAAAGGACAAATAACAACAATAAAATATCCGTTGGTAAAGTTGTACAGGATGTGAATCATTAATTTTATCATCATATTGACCTTTTATCAGTATATATATGTTTTGAATGCATTATTTTTACTTTTAAATACGTAGTATTTACATAAATAACATTGATTTTAATTTTTTTATGTCTCGGTAATTATCGTAAATAGTTATCATAATTATTTCGAGTAATTGTAGAAAACAGTAACCATTACTGTAATGACTAGAATATTCTTTTAGTAGTTCTATAGAAAAAAGGAAAAAAAAAGCCTTATCTTAATCGAATGAAGCAAATAAATTGAAAAGATCTTATTGGGCTGGGGTCAGCCCCTAATCATACAACTCTTGTGAGTGACAGAACTTCAATAATTTGCCCAGATGCACACATACATAATATTTGTTCACAACGTCATACTATTCTCATGATTAGATCAGTATTACTAGTGGATGGAAGAATCCAATTAGAAAATAAAAATGAGGGGTAGTTGTTGTGAAGAGTAATTAACCTTGTATTTAAGAGATGAGTTCAAACTCAAGTCTCATGATGTAAAGATCTAATACGTTGTAATGTTAAAGCAAAAGAATATTACATTATAAAATTTTTATATGCTACAGTAATTTAAGCTGAATTTTTAAGTTTAAACTATTTTGTTAAACACCTTGTAAATATTTTTATTTTACACCATACTTTCTATTTTTTGAATGGACTGTCGAGTTTGAATCTAAATGACTACTTTTTTTCCAAGGTCTCATCCATACTTCCACTTGTAAAATTATGTTTATGACTGCTAGATCTAATCAATTTTCTTTTTCTTGTAAATTTGACGATTAAAGAAATGTACCTACCAATAAGTTACTTTTTAATACTTATAGTAGAAATCTCTTTTTTTAAAAAAAAGAAAATCTAAACTAAAAAACCCACTTGACATTACGAGTGTGTTTGAGAAGAAAATGGCGAACACTAATAAGTTGAAATTAAAACACTATATTATCTAAGAAATTTACACTTTAGTATACTTTTACTTTATATTATAACATATAAGAGCTTGCTTTATATTATAACAGTTGAAACTAATAAAGTTTTAACGATTTTGCCCAACAAATAATCAAACCAATGGGTCCACTCCACTCCATCGAGCCCACATGAAGATAGCCAACTCTTGGCATTTTGGACAAATTGCTATAACGGGCAGCAATGAAAATGAAGTGTGAAATAAATTTTGTTTAGAACTTGTTGATCATATAATATATGAACAAATGTTTTATCTCATACATTTCACTAATAACTAGCCAAAGTTCTAGAGTCTCTGAAACAGAAACTCAAAAGTCAAAACAAAACAAAAACATTTTTATATCCAACGGGGAAAACATATCTGTAAACCTATCCTCTAGACTCATACAAGTTCTCTGGAAAATTTCCAGCGCTGAATACAATGTCAGAAACTGTGAAACCAAAGATTTGATCCCAAATTTCTACATCATTAGCTCCACGGGCGGCCGCCACCATAACCTCTTCCACGATCTCGAAAACCCCCATAACCTGATCAATATTGTAGATGAATGAAAACCATTAGCAAATGTAGTGAAAAGCATTAAGAATCAAACATACACCAGGTGATGTCCACACTTAAGCCAGTGATTGAAAGCTATTTCATGATCATCATTCCACACACATGTTGATATACATACGTATTATGTTCGTCTCCAACAGTGTTTCTGTTTCAGCAACTAACCTGCAGGAGGAGGAGGTGCACTGCGCCCCATTGCTGCCAATTCGGGACTGACCTTCTGTCCCGCTTCCTCAAGAATGGTAATAAGATCTTTTGCAAATCTGGCATTGGCAGCTGTGAAGAAAGTATATGCTGTTCCTTTAGCCCCCGCTCGTCCAGTCCGGCCAATACGGTGAACATAGTCCTCTAGAGATCCCGGGAAGTCGTAGTTTATAACATATTTCACATCCTTCACATCTGCCACGAGAGCAAAACATTACTGTTAGTTTACCATTCTTCCAAAATTAATGAGCAATGGTGTGGATTAATTAAAAGGTCCAAGACTTGAATATTTATTTATTAGCCAAAACAATTTTGAGAGTGCAGTTACAGAGGCATGATCTCATGACATCCTGCTCCGGTACCGTGTCAGTTTACCAATTTATCCAAAAGCTTTTGTTGATTGCACAAACTAGGTTGAGTAAAAAGTATCTGGGCTGGACTTGTATTGCATTGCTTCTCCTTTCTAGTGAGAGAGAGAGAAAAAATACTGAAGGAAAACAACAATATAGAGCCACGAAAAAAAAAAAAAAAAGGAAAGGAAAAGATAGCAGAGCAAATCAACGGAAAGGAAGAAGACCACCGGAAAAGTAAATAAGTGGAAAAGAAAACATGGAAGACCACTGGAAAACAAACCTAAGCGGAAAAGGAAACGTGGGAGACCACTGAAAAATAATCCAAGTGGAAAAGAAAAAACTTAAGATCAAAGACACCACTTTAGAAGCTCTGATACCATGGAAACATGAAGAGAAAAGAGAAAATTGAGAAGAATTGTATTCTCTGAATTGTGTGTTGTCGAGAGTACAAAGGAGGCATTGATACATGTAAATACAGTCAAATTGGGAATCAGGGAGATATCTACAGTTAGGGATAGTGACCTACATTTTCCCATAATCGATAGATGTGAATCCCTTAATTACAGCATCATAAGCAGATGCATCATAACTCAAAACAATCCTTACCAAGTCCTTCCAAAAGCACAAAATAAAACATCATACCTAGACCTCGAGCTGCAACATCTGTTGCAGTCATTATCGGGCTCTTGCCAGCTTTAAACTCAGAGAGGACCCAATCCCTTTCAGCTTGACTTTTATCTCCGTGAATCGAGAGGGCGGGCCAACCATCCATTCGAAGTTGTCGGGTGATCTGATCACATCCTTTCTTGGTATCCATGAATATTAGAATTCTACTTCCATCCATAATATCTTCCAGCAACCTCACTAATCTAGAAATATAATCAGTCAATTAGCCTGCTGTAAAAAAATAATAATAAAATAATAAAATAAAGACCGTTGGAAAGAACAGAAGCCATAAGAACAAGGTAAATGCACCCTTACTTGTTATATTTCTGATTTTCAGAAACAATGTCAACATGTTGGCGGATTGCATGGTTTGCTTTCAAGTCTGAAGACCCTATTATCACCTTTCGAAAGTCCAAGAAAGAAAAGCGTCAATACTGGCAAGAAAAATTGCAATGTTACACAGGGAATGAGGCATTCTCCCCAAAAATAAAAAGGAAGTGAATCACTAGCATTAATTCTACTTTGAAAGAAAAAAAAAAATCATACAAGTGAATCCTAGCTACCACCACTAAAAATTAATATCGAGTATTTTACTTTATATGGGTTATAGAGGAACTGCCTCGCCAGTTGCTCAACCTCCTTTGGCCAGGTAGCACTCCAGTACAATGTTTGACGGTCTGGGCGAATCTGCACATAACCAAAATAAGTCAGCACCTCTTTCTGTTTACTCGATAATTCGGAAATCATCACCATTTCAGAAGAAAAAAAATAAAAAAAATAAAAAAAACAAACAAACACTGAGAGAACAAAGACACACTACTCTACCTATTTCTGCTGAAATGATTCTCACATTATCCATTCCTTTCTTTTATATTATTTTTTCTCCAGCAAAAGGGTGGGAGACCAAAGTAACTAAGTTTTTGTCCAGAACAGAAAACAAAGCAAAGTAAAAAGTGCATATCTATATTATATGACAAAAGAAAGAACACTGGAAGAAACAAATAGATTTAAATGATCAGCAAAGCATCCGTATTTATTAAATAGGCCAAAACACAAAAATATATTGCGACATTAGCAAGTAGAAAAAACAGGGTAAGGAAGATGAGGAAGGGCTTTGAGGGCTCATCAAATGAACATTCTTCGTACATAACTAGTACATTTGGCACAGCTTACAGTGGAAAAGAAATACTCATACCTGAGAAACAATTTTTCGTATCTGAGGATCAAAACCCATGTCCAGCATTCGATCAGCTTCATCTAAGACAAGATACGTGACCCTTCGCAAGTTTGTATGATGTGACTCCATCATATCAATCAACCTACCAGGTGTAGCAATCACAATCTCAACCCCTGAGAAGGAAGGCAAAAAAAAAAAAAAAATCATATCAGAAACAAGAGAAGCAATTATTAAACTTTGCAAACCTTGGTATAAATATTATACGCTCATCTCAACTTAATCAAACAATATGAACATAAAAATTATACAAGGACTACATCTCAAACCTCAACCAGCAACACCCACCTTTCTGGAGATCACGAACCTGAGGTCCCTTTGGAACCCCACCGTATATGCACGTACTTTTTATCTTTGAAGATGCACCAAATTTGGTAGCCTCTTGTTGTATTTGAACGGCAAGTTCACGAGTTGGAGCTAAGACTAACACAATTGGACCATCTCCAGGAGCTGAACACATAGTACATAAAATGCTAAGCCCCACGCAAGAACTGAAGGCAAAGGAAAACTTCAACAAAAATAGTCATGCCCCAGACAAGAACTGAAGGCAAAGGCAAACTTCAACAAAAATATTCATGCACTCATTGATCTTAAAGATTAAATTCTTACCTAGAATTGGCTGTGCATTGACATGGACAATTGCCGGCAAAAGATAAGCAAGAGTCTTTCCCGAGCCTGTCTCGGCAATGCCAATGAGATCCCGGCCTTTAAGAGCCATTGGCCATCCTTGAGCTTGAATGGGCGTAGGCTCAACAAACCCAGCTCTTGAAATCTCTTGCAAAACATAATCTGAACTCAAACAACAACATTTACATAAGAAAAAAGGCTCTTTAAACAAAACAACATTCGAAAAATCCCCAAAAAAACTCTCAATCAGTCAGTACAGAGAGTAAGGGCTTAAACAAGTACCTGGAAAGCCAACGTCGCGAAAATTCTTGACAGGCTTTGGAACATCACGGCCTTCGACAGTGATTTCCCTCCTTTGGCGATACTCCTCAACTTCTTTCTCCGACATTGAAGCCACTGAGGGAGATTCGACATAGAAGTTCTTCTCAAAAGGAGTCAACCCATCTAAGTCCAACTTCTTCGGCGATTCTCCGCCGTCGTAATCTCTCCGGCTTGACGACGACGACCGGACCGAGCCACCGAAACCCGAATCACTGAACCAAAATTCACAATTTCAATCGAGAAAGAAAACCTAATTACAATTTACTCGTATACTATCTAAGCAGCTAATTGAAAATGAATTTACAGTCAAAACAGCGAATGAAGGAATGAGAAGAATTTGGCGACGACGAGGTTTGAGTTTTGAGTTTTGGGGACGATTAGTGAAGAAAAACAATGAAAAATGTAATCAGTGAGCAAAAGCTTAATTCTTGAGAGGAGAAAAGGAAATGAATTTGAATTTGAAGTTGGAATGGAGTGAGGAGGAGATTGAAAATTACCTTCTCCGGTCACGGTACGAAGTGGGGTCGCCGGAGCGGCTGTCGTAGCGGCTCATGGTACGGAGATTTCGTCGGAAGGGACAACTCAGAGCGACGGAACTGTGAGGGTTTTAGAAGGAACTAGTTTGAAACACAAGCACAGCTACAGAAGAAACAAAAACCACAGCCAAAAGCCAAGAGCCCAAGAGCCCTTCTGTCTCTCTCTTGTTCTCCGCAGAGAGTGCTTTGATTACAGAATGTGGGTCTGGGAGCCAACCACGGAAAATTTAAGTGTCGTTTTTGTAAATTAGTGAAATCGAAAACAAACGACACGTAGGTTTTAACTGACATTAAGTGACTAATCCGCCGTTTGATTAAAACTGAAGTTTTAAGTTTAAAACTGTAGCATATAAAAGAGCATCATATTGTAATAATTTTTTACTTTTTATTGTA
Source organism: Artocarpus heterophyllus (assembly GCA_025403435.1). Lineage (NCBI taxonomy): Eukaryota > Viridiplantae > Streptophyta > Magnoliopsida > Rosales > Moraceae > Artocarpus > Artocarpus heterophyllus. Next base: position 6,604,658 of record CM046350.1, on the reverse strand, counting down.
ATTTTTGAAAGCTTTACACTTAATCAGTTAGAACTAAGGAGTTAGAACCGAAATGCCAAACCGGCATAAACATAGATAATAGAAAAGTTTCACATAAAAGCCAGGTGTGGTGTGGTTTACTTAAAAAAAAAAAACAATGAGAAACTTTAAATTAGAGGAGGTATGTGGGAGAGCAGTTGGATATAAAAATATTGATTTAAAAATTATAACATGTGAGAATTTTATGATGTAATAATTTACTTTTATTGTAACTGTGAAGAGCTTTGCACATGTTTTTGGCTGCAACGGTTCAATAGGAAATGCCAAACCTAGGCTAAAATAGGACTTGTCATTTATTAACATAAACGACAATAAACTTTACCCTTGGAACGACGCGCCTTTGTTAAATGTTGCAGGCACGCTACACGTCGTTTTATGTAACATTTATTTATTACTTTTTTGGACAAAAACGTCTACATGCTTCATCTTTAAAGCCACATGTCATTTGTTGGAGTTAATGTCTCAATAAACCCAAAAAAAAAAGGTGAGCTTTTTAAATATCGACGACACGCTAACAACGTAAAATAAATTTTGTGAAAAACGACATGTGTTCTCAATTCTTGACTACAACTGGCATGTCGTTTTCCTTTTAAAAAGAATGGGACATGTCGTCTATTAAAAAAGAAAAAAAACCAACAAAAAATTGTGATAGAAACTACATGCCGTTTTCTCGGCAAAAGCAAACTAAATTTAGTAAAAACGACACGTCGTTTGTTAACGAAAACGACAACACAGTTACGAAATGAGCGACATTTTGTTGTCGTTTGAGCTTGCCGACCACGCCAGAGAAACCGTACGAGTCGTTCATTGACCATCATCTGTATTCTGCAGCAGAGATTGATAAAGAACACAACAAAAGAAATAGAAGTGTTTGTGCGAGAACATCAACTATCAAATCAGTGGATTAATAAAGACAAGTGGAGATGCAAACTCTATCATCTTTGACATCTTTTACATCTTCTCCACTGAGTGTGAGAGTGAGAATAAAGCATCATGGGACACTCAACAAATGCTTCCATACAACCCCAACGCCCCCAGAAAGCCGCCCAAGAAAACCCCTCCACCTCCCCACCAACCGTCACCTTAACTCCCTCAACCGCCCGCATGGTCGATTCCATTTCTCAACTCCTCAAACGCCCACCTACAGGTATTTTTATTTTGAACCTTTCAAAGCCCGCTTCTCTTTTCGATGGTTGTGCTTTTAGAATTTAAGATAGTGGAATAGAAAAAAGTTTTGGTTATGTGTTGTTGGAAATGGGATTTTTTTTTTTTTCTTCTTTCAATGGGTAGTTTGAGTTTTTGTGTTTAGATGTATGTGGTGGGGGTTTTAGGAGTTCCCTTGGGTTTTAAGATTTATTATCTTAAAAAAAAAAAGGACTTTTTTTTGCTGCTAAAAGATTTGATAGAATGAGTACATGAGAATTGGGTACTAAACTTTAAATCTTTTGTTTCTCGATACAAGAAACAACACTTCTTTAGTTGTGATATTATACGCTCATCAGTGGTTCTTGGTATTCCCTTTCCTCGATTGAAAAGTTAAAGACCATTTATTGGAAATGAGAATTTTTTTTTTTTTTTTCCTTGAATGGGTAGTTTGAGTTTTTTGTATTTAGCTACTTGGGTTGGGGATTTTAGGAGTTTCCTTCGTTTTTTAAAAAATACTTTTTGGCTGCTAAAAGATTTGATAGAATGAAGTACGTGAGAATCGGGTACTAAAGTTTGCAAATTTTGTTTCTTAAAAGAAGGATAAATTCTTTAGTGTAATATCGTATGGTGATTGGCTCATGGTATTCGCTTACCTGGATTGCAAAGTTAAAGACATCGTATCGAATGTTTATCATTCTGTCACTACAATCCTGATGACAAAAACTACTAGATTGAAACTTCTTATTTTTTTGTATTATTTGCAAACAGTACTTTGGACAAGGCCATAACATAATCGTACAAAGAATTATCTTTCTCAATTCATTCTTTTTGGTTATTTCATTCAGTAACTGGAGCATTTTGGTGATTGGAAATTTGGAATCTTAATGGGAATATGGATGATTCTTATTTGGGCTACGACCGATGGTTGCCTCGATCTGTATTCAATGCAGCAGCATTGGCATATCTTGGTGATTGCATTTACGAAGTATGTTTTGTAATCAACTTATTTAGTTCCAACCGGATTACCCCAAGTGTTTTTTTGCATATATAGGCAATTGCATTGTTGTTATTGTTATGATTACGATGATGTTTAACTTGCTGGCGGGACTTACTCAAATATTTATTTCTGAAAAAATGCAGCTATATGCCCGCAGGCACTTCTTGTTTCCTCCCCGAGCATTGAAGAATACAATGATTGTGTCACCGTAGTCGTACGTTGTGAAGCACAAGTAAGATATAGTCCTACACGACCATGTTACTTTGGTATCCGATTTTTTCGTCTTCCTAATTGTGTGTGCTTGTAGTTCACTTGTGCATTTTGGATATACCCGTACTAAAACTAACAGTTTCTTTGTAGAGTTAGATTTAGTGATTTGTTTAACTATGGATAGATGTCATACAACAAGATAACTCTCTTTATGCTTTTTACGCGGGCATTACTTTTGTATTGTTTCTACATATGTTTTGTTCTTTCGTGCGATCTTTTTAATGAATGTATGCTGGGTTAACCTCTTGTTAAAATATAGGAGTGGTACAACCTTCATCTCGAAATGTTGCTACTTAGTATAATTGCATTTGATTCTTGCTGCGGGAATATTCTTCGGTGGGGAAAGAATATTGTTTCAGCTAAAACACGGACAAAAAAACGTGCTGGTACAGCAGTTTACAACAGAGCGTCTTCACTGGAAACCTTAGTCAGTTCCCCTGTACGTTGTGGCTTTTCCAAGTCTTATAAGAATACATTCAATTTCCCATGGTGCTGACTAATAAGCTTTGATTTAGAAAAAAGGTGGATACCAACCGTTTCTAAACCATGTTAGGGCGTTGAATTATATGTACGATGTGGATGAATGTTCTGGTTATAAACCATGGTTTATCATGTAATATGGTATTACATGTGAAGTCTCAACTTAAGGGCTTTATAATATATTTAAGATTGTTCAAGGTAATCAATCTTTAGGAAGTCGATTTTCACTAAAAAGCTCATCTTCTCGACGTATTTGCAGGTCGGTTATCCCTACCTGCCAAACATGAAGCGTTTGGAAGAGATCATGGTAAAGATTGGGTTCTCAACAGACTCCCCAGTGCAGTTGATTTTGGCGGAAGTAACTTACACCAAACTCTCTCTTTTCCTGTCTATACTACAATTTTGAACATTGAAGCAATTGGCTTTTATATGTTTTTCCAAACCGCCTTGTATATACATGAGAAATTATGCAAGCTACAACACAAGTTTCGTCAATTTGCTTCAAATTTGGTTTCCTATTTTTCCCTTTTTTCCTTTGTTACGCGCAAATATGATTGAAGTTCAAACAATCTTCTTTCCTTGCTCATGGCAGGGCAAAAGCACAATAGTCCGTGAAGATGGCACTGGTGGAAACCCTGCATAGAGTACAGGGAGCACAGACGACATTGAGATCTCAAGGGAAAATCCTACTCGGCACCTAAAATAAAGCTCATTAACCACTTGTTACAAGAAACCACTATTGTCGATAGGATGACAGCAATCAATCAAAATCAAATCTATCGAGGGGAGGGCATATGCAACCTAGCATAGAACTATATCTTGCTACCAAACACCGCATACAATGTTGCCAGCCGGCGAGTGTGAGATCCAAACAACTAGACACAAACAAGGTGGAAACATTATCACCCTTGTTGACAAAACAAAACACACTGAGAAGAAAGATAGTAAAAGCAAAGAATGGCTTCAACTATCGAAGAGTCCAATAGGCCGTAAGACAACCAACATCGCAGCCCAGAGGCCAGATCTGTATGGAAGCGTCAAGAAAAACCACAACCACCATCTGCAATGAAATGAAACGCCAAAACTGACAAGAGGGAACATCACATCACCGGGATGCAAAAACCCTGTGCGCCCCCACCCTCCTCCCATGCCTCACTCCGTCGGCCTCCACCAAGCGTCCCTCTCCAGTACCAGCAATAGCCCAACCCACCCCCCACCACCAAAAAAACGAAAAAAAAAAAATCTAGATGTGAACCCTGGAGGGCCAAAATTCCAGGCGGTATACCACCTGACAATCGCTATAACCAAAGTCATCCTCCAGCCTCCTAGGCCCATCAGTCCACCAACTTGCTCAAGTACTCTCATCACACGCCTCCCTGCCTCGCCAAGTAACCTCGACACCACTATCAGACCCCCTCTTGACCAAAGCTCCTTTGTGGTCAAAACACCTCTAGGCGCACCCCTTCCCCAAGACTATAGCACGGACGGCCAACCCAAGGCTGTCGTCGGGCTGCAGCTTAAGGGATGAGAAGGGGACAATGCCAATGAAACTTGAGCCATGTGCAGTTGAAGTGTGCGTCTGTGTATATGTATCTTATACTTCTACTTTTTTTTTTTAGCTAAATTCTTATATTTTACATATCCATACATATGCCAGCCTTCCTAACCACCGACACACATGCATGTCAAGTTTTTCACCGATTATTTTTGTAATTATATAAAACATAAATGTTGTCTCTTTTTTTTTCCCCTGAAAAGTAATACGTTTTTTTAATCCAAAAAGTAATACATAGTTTAAGAGAAGAAATTGGGGAATTTGCGTTTTTTTGTATTTTTTTTTTCCTTTTGTTTTGTATGTGTATATTTACATATAATTATTTTATAATGTGGTCCATCTACTAATTTTTTTGAAAAGAAAAAAAATAGAATTTATCAAATGAAATGCACTTGTTACGTAGACATTTTAAATGTTTAAGTCAAACTTCTAATTGAGAGAAAAAGAGAATTAAGAAAGAAAATGATCAGCTTAAAAACATAAAGAAATAAGCTACAAGGCAATCAGATGAATACGTAAAAAGTAACGTATAAAGAGATACAATAGGGACTAAGTGGAGGGAAAAAAAAAAAAAAAAGGTTGAGAGGAGTACGACAAATAGAGACAGTAGATGTGGACAAAAAAGGGTAAGAGGAGTTGAAAAAATTTCAAGAGAGGGGAGGCCAAAGAAAAAGGAGAAACAAGAAACAAGAAAAAAAAAAATTAAGAAGAAAAATGCGCGTAAGAAAGGAAATCACAGGAGAGAATTAGAAGGGAAAACGAAAAGATGATGAGAGGTTATGAAAGAAAACAAAGTAAAAATTAATTTATTATAAAATATCAACATGGCATTGCTCTCATAAGACTTTATGACAATTTGATAAACTAATTAGGACATCGTTAGATATTTTAAAATGACAGTTCTTCCCCCAAATAAAAAAATTAACAGTCCTTGTATTATCAAGTCATTTCCTTAGATGGCATTTGTCAGGATCCGGTAGATATGTAGAATATGACTTGTTGTGGTAGTACACGTATTGGGCTCCAATTCACTAGTGTTGGCGATAACATGCCTAGAACGGTGGATGAATTCGTACAGCAAGACCTCCAATGAGTGGTGGGGATGGTTAAGCCCGTATTGGACCGAAGAAGGCGTCTTCTAGGACCCGCTCGGTTGCCAAACAACTGAAATGAGAACTACAATTAAAAAAAAAATGAAGAATATAGCAATGGGGGAACTATCGTAAGTGATAACGATGGGATGAGTGGTCAATGATTGATGGAGGAATGACTTTGGAGGGTAGAAACAAAGCTGCCTCCATCATTGAATCTGGGCTATTTTGTGAGTTGAGGAGCTGATACACGAAGTTTCAAAGTTCTTTGAATTTTCCAAAAAATATGCCCCGGAGGCAAATGTGGGTTGCCTTATCGTTAGGTTTGGATCGTCGAAGACGAGGCTTGAATTCCGAAAACTCTTAAGGTTGGTGATAAACTTCAACAAGACTTCTAAGTGTTTCGGCAATAATTTTGTAAGGTTAGAAGAATATAGAATAGGTAATAAAAGAAGGACTCGAATGGAGATGACAAGTTTTTCGAAAAATTTTGGAACATTTTCCAAGTCCAAAGAACGCAAACTTGGAAGAAGATGATAATTTTTCAAGCTATGGGGAATGAAAATGGTGTGAAGAGATGGGCTTAAGTCACTCTGGTAATGTTGTGTTGAATGAAGAAAAAGATGGGTATTTATAATAGAGGTGGGTGACTTGCTCCGGAGCTAGTCTCCAAGTGCTCTGACACGCATGCTGGCTCTATTTCCCTCTGAAACAAGTGACGTCAGGTGCTTTCGGACGTTGATTTTTGGGTTGGTAAAAAATGGCAAACATTTATGGTTGCTCCGAAGCTCTTTTAGGTATGATGCCCCTAGGTGGTTTGAGTAAGTCTAACCATCTATTTCTAGAGGATTGACAAGCATGCTTCCCCCTTTGGCGCTCAGTCTCTCTATTTTTCTCAAGTCTGAAAAATTTGGCACGTGATCATAATTTCTTCAAAATTTTGGGCGGGAATTAGTGATAGAGGTGCATGCGGTGCCTTCAATGGTGGACTTTCGACTCGAGCGAAGGTTGTCTTGACATAGAGGGGATCCCTCCAGAGGTGCATTGGGCGCTCCAAATGTATGTCTTGTGCTCTGTTGCTAGGTTTTTCTTGGCATTTTTACTACGAATATGGTTTCCGTACTTAGGCTTTGATTCATTAGGCTGTGTTAAGGCAAAATATAGATTTTTGGCTATTTTAAAGGGCAAAAAGGAAAACTTTTGGGTTATTTTCCTCTACCACGCATTTATTTTAGTTCAATTAATTTTGAAATCCCCCCAAGTAGGACTTGAAATCAAATCGAACAAAAACAAATAGGCCCATTTGAATACTTATGGCCTACCAAACTACAACCAACGATAGTTTCCTAAGCATGACTTGGGTCCACAAAGTGAGCCTATTGATACCGTAATACGAGGATGTTGGGCTTGGGCTGTCGAAGAGGCTTGGTATGAAATTGGCCATCAATAGCATTTTATCAAGTCAATTGAGAAAATAATTACTTTTTTATGATAAATCTTCACAATAATTCATTTTAACTAATTAAACTCTTACACACGTATGTGTTGATCCCATGGTCTGTAATGTTTAGAAATGTCAAACGTACCAGTTCGATGCATTTAAATTAGGCCCAAACGTGCTTTGTGTTTTGTCTAGGTCGGCCTATTTATTTATCTTGCCGTGTTGAGTGGTACTTGTTTTTTGTTTATGGCGTCAAACCCAACCCATGGCCTATTTATATTATTATGCCCTTAACGTGCTCATGCTTTAATAGTGCCCAATAGCAAAATTATGAATAAACAAAAAACCTAAGTATCAGATACATTAAAAATTTAACTTATAATAAAGTAACTTATAATAAAGTATAATATGAAAAATTAAAATAAGATAAAATTTTGTTTATAAAAAATAGTATATTATAATTTTAATAAAAATTTGTGAAATACACTTAACATTCCTATGCTTGTATTCAAGTCGTACTCTTAGCGTGTTATGCCCTTAGCATACTTTCATACCTAAAAATCATGTTAAGCCCGACCTATTTAATAAACATGCTAGGTTAGACCCATTTACTAATCGCGCCGTGATGTATAGTGCCTATTTTTTAGCATGTTGTGCCTGTGCCAGCTCACTAAGCATGATGCGTTTCAACATCTATAGTGCTGATTAATGTATAGCAAACATGTGCCTTTCTATAAATTTGAGATAAAGAGGCAAATGACAATTTTAAATATCTTTTTTAAAATAAATGACCTTACTTTTTATAAATTAGAGAAAATGATCCATTCTTATTAATTATAAAGTCAAAATGACAAAAAAAATTCATAATTATTAATCAGCTGTAGTACATCAATGATAAACTCAAGTATATCAATGATAAATCCTAGTATATCAGTGATAAATGATAACATAATGTAGTAAATCAATTACAAACTCGAGTACATAGTGATATACCATATATATTCATGATAAAAAGCTCAAATCCTAACTTTCACTCTATTCTCTCTCCCTCTTCTCTCATTGCACAACATTTTCAAACATTGTCGGCTCACACTTTGTAAGCCATCACGTCGACTACCAAGAGTACCGACAAAGGTTACTTTTAATAATAGTGAAGATTATTTTTGTCATTTTGATTTTATAATTAATAAAGAGTAGTCTTTTGCCTAATTTAAAAAAATATGATCATTTATTTTAAAGAAACAGTTAAAAAGGCCACACAACCCAATTTTCGTTTAAATTTTTGAATTTTTTTGCCTTTGTATTTTTTTTCTCAAGATTTTTTGTATTTGTGTTAGGATTATGTAAAAAACTCTTAAATTTTCTTTAAAACTCTAAGGTATGTTTGTTTCATGCATTTTTTAAACTCAATGACTTAAATTTGGATTCGAGTATCAAGAATACTTTGGATACGCGTTTGTTTCCCTAAAATCTGAATAATTTGAGCGTCAAGAATCTAAGGGCTCGTTTGGTTTGAGTATTTAAGTAGAGTATTTGAATGAAGATTTAAATTTTTGTGAGAGAAAATACTATAGCAAAATAATTCAAACAGTGATTTGAATATCCAACCAAATAGGCCATAAGTTTTCAAAGTTCTCATTCATTTTAAACTTTTGATACTCATATAATTTTGTTACAATAAAAACTAAAATCCTCTCACTTGTATTTAAGAAAACAAATCATAACTTATTCATTTGATATCCAATTGACATGATTCTATTTTTACTATGTTTATAATGAAGAGAGGAATAAATTAATATCTATATTGTATATTTTTTAAGACTATTAACATTAAAATTTTATTAGATTTATTAATAAATCAAAAACTATCTTCACTACCTCCCTAAACACAAATTTCAATTTTATTTCATACTCAGCTTAAAACTTAAATGCACATCCAAACATTAATTCGAATAAAAATTTAAATCGCTAACTTAAATTTTAATTTAAATCACACTAACTCAAATTAAATCACTAATTTAAATTCATTTACTAAACAACCCTAAGACCTCTGAAGCCCTAATTTCCTCTCTCTTCCTCTCAATCGCATTTCCCTCGCTGTCTGATTCTCTCTCTCTCTCTCCCCGCTCACGAACAGAGCAGCTGCTGCGTCAGTCATCGTTCCTCGCTGTCCTTAATCCGTGCGCTTTCTCTACTTCACTTAATTTCCAGGTTAGGGTTCTTCTTCTCCTTCTTCTTCTTCTTTAAGTAGAATTTTCATTTCAGTCTCTTTTCTTTATTCTATCGTATATCAGTTATATTTGTTCTTTGGCTTCAACTGTTAACTTTGGCTTCAATGTGCTTTTTCCAGATTATACCCTAATCTTCAAACAAGAAAAAAAAGAAAAAGAGGCCTAAAGCCTTTTTAAATTCTTGGGAAAGAAAAGAAAAAGAAGAAAACCCCTTCTGAATCGCAAAATCCCAAGCCCCTAACCAGTCAATCTCTCCTCTTTCTCGCGCCTCTCCTCGACCTGCGCGCCATTCTCTTTCTCTCTTTCCTGCGTTGCCGTTAATATGCAGGCTTGCGGTGGAGCTTCTGCTTTTGCAGTCACGGGAACACTCCAACTGCCCCTTTGGAACAGCAAGGCAACCCCTTTTCCCCACAACTACTTTCAAATCCAAACTGCCTCTTTCAAACCCATCAAAGCTTCTCATGTTGAAGCCAGTAGCAGCTTGCTCACAGGACGACCACCCTCTTCCGTCTCCATTAATGGTAACTTTTCCTCTTCTTCTGTTGTTTTGTATATGTGTGGTACTTGGGAATTAGGCTTGAGTTGTTTGGTGTTGTTAATTTTGTGATAGGATTTGTGGACTATGGACTAAGCGAGGCTGATCCTGAGGTGCGTGCGATTGTCGATAAGGAGAAGGAGCGGCAGTTCAAAAGCCTTGAGCTTATTGCTTCCGAAAACTTTACTTATCGTGCGGTTATGGAGACTGTTGGCTCCTGCCTCACCAACAAGTATTCTGAAGGATTGCCCGGTAAAAGGTAAAAGTAAAACCCACTTCTGACAAACCCCCAACAAAATTTAAATGCATATATTATAGACAGAGTCTTAAGTCTTGAGGAAGGACTGGTCATACTTATAACATGTGGAAGTGGATGGTATGTAACAATGACTTTGGGAAGGTATGACTGTAGAGGATTTATCTGTCATTGTTGTATTGAGTAAAAGATATATTAGGATCAGTTTTTGCAAAGGACTGAAGATAACATATTTTTTTGCGGATTAATTCTGAGGATGGTATTTGAATTGCTGTAGAAGTCTGCTTTAATTTATAGGACTCCATAGAATACGAATAATGCTGGGTGTACTAATTGCAAATTACCAACTGAGGTTGTAAATTAGATGTCACTTTTGATAGTTGGATGTTGTAATATAAATTTATGAAATGCTTTATCTTGCCAATAGAAAATTGACAACTTAACGACTGTGTCATTTGGTAGTAAAATGTGGTTAAAGAATTGGGAGACCTAGGATTACTCTTGAATCTTGATTAAAGTTCTTCCTGCTAGTCGTAATAAAGTTTTGACATATGGGGCCTAAACAAAGAGTTTTGTGAAGGTTTAATGATCAATGTGGAATTTAGTCCTTTAAATATAAGTGGCCTTTCTCTTTAATTTTAAGGGAGAAGTGTGGGGGGATAGGATGATGTTACACTTAGTTTTGGTGATAATTATGTGAATATTTTACATGCCAGGTACTACGGAGGCAATGAGTACATTGATGAGCTTGAGATTCTATGCCAAAAGAGGGCGTTAGATGCGTTTCACTTGGATGCAAAGAAATGGGGTGTTAATGTTCAGCCCTTGTCTGGTTCTCCTGCTAATTTTGAGGTATACACGGCAATTCTTAACCCACACGACCGAATAATGGTGAGTTGTTCTTTTGACTTTGGTTTAGCTTCTTGTTACCATTTGTGATCTTTGAAATGAATGCATGATTTTTATAATTTGAGTATGTCATTTAGGGATTGGACTTGCCTCATGGAGGACACTTGTCACATGGATTCATGACACCTAAAAGACGAGTTTCGGGCACATCAATTTATTTCGAGTCCATGCCTTATCGACTTGACGAATCTACAGGTGCTTGTTTCGTTATACTTCTACCAAAAATTATGGTGATCTCCTTGGTATATTTCTAAAGAGTAGAATAATTAACGAATTGGTTTGGTGGCAAGTTTAACTTTTCTTGATTGTGCTTAAAATTTGAAACAGGCCTGGTTGATTATGACATGCTTGAGAAAACTGCCACTCTCTTTCGACCAAAACTCATTATTGCCGGTGCTAGTGCTTATCCTCGTGATTTTGACTATCCTCGAATGAGGAAGGTTAGATTTCTATTGGGTTGCACCTACTAAAATAACACTTGTTCTTTGTTTCTGCAAACTTTTGCTCTCTTATAAAAAGTAACTAGTTATGTCTTTCGTTGTTTGGCAGATTGCAGATTCTGTTGGTGCTTTCTTGATGATGGATATGGCTCACATTAGTGGCCTTGTAGCAGCTTCCGTGGTTGCAGATCCTTTTGAGTATTGCGATATTGTGACAACAACAACACACAAGGTATACCTGGAAATGAATATGTGCTCTACTTTGTTTTGGAAAACAAAGTTCCACTTTGGTTAAGGTGTATGGTTTTGTATCATTTGATTTTATGTAATTACATCTTTAGGGAACAATTTTCTTCTAAGTTCTAATGGTTCTTTGTATGTGCAAATTATTTTCATTTTCTTACATTAACGTGTACTCAGCTGCAACATATATATTTTCCTCATGGTTATATAGACCTAAATGTGCTGACAATGTTGGACTTTCTCCTCAGTCTTTAAGAGGTCCAAGAGGCGGGATGATTTTCTTCAGGAAAGACCCTGTTCTTGGGGTTGACTTAGAGTCTGCCATTAACAATGCTGTATTTCCAGGCCTTCAGGTTAGTATCTTCTATGGTTAGGTATGAAACACCCTTTTTTTTTTTAATTTTTCTAAGGACATGTATATGGTAAACTAATATGGTTGTGAATGCAGGGTGGTCCTCATAATCACACTATTGGGGGACTTGCAGTTTGCTTGAAGTATGCGCAAGCACCCGAATTTAAAGCTTACCAGAATAAGGTAACACAATTCCTTTCCTTATTTGACCATGGTCCAGGGTTGTGCCCTAAATTTGTATGGTTTATCTTTCATGCAGGTGGTCTCTAATTGTAGAGCGCTTGCTGGTCGATTAATGGAACTGGGCTACAAACTAGTTTCTGGTGGAAGTGATAACCACTTAGTTCTTGTCGATCTTAGGCCTTTGGTTAGTTTTTGCTTTCTCTCTCTTTTTTGCAATTTGTAGTGCCGGTACTTGCTTCTTATAGAAGAACTTGTAGTACAGTATGAACATTTTCCTGCAGTTATGATATTTTCTTTAGGGTGCTTCGAGATGTAAAACCTTTTTTTATAGCATGCAAAAAATCCCGCTGTCGCATCGCCTTCATCCTCTATTATTTGAATATTAATTCAACCTCTCCTTTGTTTAACAGGGTATTGACGGAGCTCGGGTGGAGAAAATTCTTGACATGGCATCTATCACCCTCAACAAGAATTCAGTACCTGGTGAGTCTACCTTGGTTGATACTATCCTTCATTTTCCTTGAACTCCCCATAGTGTTTAGTATTTTGTTTCTGTTTTATGTTTGGCTTTTCACACTCTTCATCTTGATCTTACGCCTGCTTATGTTGAATACAAAGGCGATAAGAGCGCCCTGGTGCCGGGTGGCATTCGCATTGGATCACCAGCAATGACAACTAGAGGATTCACAGAGAGAGAATTCGTTGCAATCGCAGACTTCATTCATGAGGGTGTTGAAATAACCTGTGATGCCAAACGATCAGTTTCGGGTTCAAAGCTCCAAGACTTCATGAAGTTTGTAACGACTCCTGATTTTCCTTTAGCAGACCGAGTTTTGGATCTGAGGGCCAGAGTTGAAGCTCTTACAACTCAGTTCCCGATGCCAGGGTGTCTAAGGCGCTTGGTTTGCAAACATAATTCTTAGCTTTCAAATTTGGAATCATACTTAATAACTTATAGGCATAAAGAGCTTAGTCGTGAGTTGTGAGATTGACCACAGATTTTGGAATCTGAGATTCGGATTATGGATCCCATACTCGGTACTATTTTTGTATCCTAAGTTATTATCCACCGTGGATGAGCAATGTCTCGGTGGTTCTGAAGTACACACCAAGTTTCCATGTGTGTATGGACGATAGTTTAAATGTGCTGTTGTGTAACTTGTGTTTAGTGAAAAAATTTGGGAAGGCACTGATGACTGTAATTCTCCTTTTCGTATGTGTTTTAGCAATTCACCTATGCTTATGAGTGATAGTTCTCGTCTTTTTTTTTTTTTTTTGATACATTATAACACAAGGGATATGACCATAAACATGGGATCCTTGTTAATCGTTTATCTAATCTATCTTTTAGTCTTTTTAATTCCTTTGCATGTGGCGTAGCCTTTGAACAAGTAATGTTTGTTTTTTGATTTGGTTCATGTGATCGGAGGAAGAGGGTTCGTCCCCAACAACTCAAATTGGAGGGAGGCAAAAAAATCCTACTTTTATTTATTCCCAATCCTTCTTTTTTTTTTTTTTATGACAATTCTCACCCCCTTTCCCCTGCGTCCTCTCTCTCAAAAAAAAGGGAAAAAAAGAAGTTGTGCATGCATATAATATTACTAAATTGCCCTTGAAAAAGGTTCACGTGATAGGCACGTGATCGACAAAATGAGAAAATAGATGGACGTCAGTCAAATTGGTTCTTTTGTACTGTGTTTTTAATGTTGAGGTCGTTTCAGCTAAAAAAAGAAAAGGGACTCAATTGTCACCTTTTAAGTAATTTGGGTAATGTTTGAGCAATTTACATTTTGTTTTATGTTTCACTTGCATTCTCGTTGTTTCTTTCTCTTCTCTCTCCGACATGAGCCCAGAAGCTTTATAGATCACAAAGAAATCATCATATGCTATTCCATCTTCCTGTCCCCTTAGCTGTCCTCAAATTAAATTTTGACACCTAAGTAAATTATTTAATTACTTTTAATATTTAAGTTTTATTTATGTGTTTAAGTCGTTAAATTAGAATGATGTGTTGAAAAACTAGTGAGGGCCACTAAAAAAAAAAAAATAGTGAGGTTAGAGAACAAGAATAGGACGATAAATTTGAGAGTTTTACAAATATACTACCTTTTTGGTTTGTAGATTGAAATATGCTACATGGAAAAAAAACTCTTTGAAAAATATCACAAGTTATTTTTTTTATAATTTTACTCTTGTATTGATTCTTGTAAATGACATATAATATAAAAGGTTTTTTTATAACCGATAAAAATTAATCTACTATCCAATAACGTGATAGTAGGGATAAATATCTCAATAAGTCTTGACTCATCATCAAGGCCCTTTCCTATACTTTCATGGCAGAAGTGGATCATTTTCAAAAGCCCAGATCCACAAATTCCATATTTTCAATTTCTTCCTTTATGTTTATTAAAGTAGTATAAAATAAAATTCTTTGAATTTATAAATAATGTTTCAATTTCACCCATTCCGAATTTTTTGGATAAAAAAAGGTAAAAAAAATATCAAATATCTTTAAAATGTTTTAAAAAATTTTCAGTAATTATTTAAGGGAATTTTGGTCCCTTTTCTTGGTCTTTTTCCCCCTAAAAAATTACAAGAAGAGGGTTGAAATTGTAGTGTATTTAAATTTAAAGAACGCCTTTTTAAAGCAGAAAATAAATATAAAATAATAAAAAAATTTTGAAACTATGAATTATATTTACGCAACAAAACATATATATTTATTTATATAAGTGAAACAAAAATGGCTTATAGGATGACAAGGCCAATCCCTTTTTATCTTCTAGATTTGGGCATCACTAACAATCTATGGTGAGTACAAGGAAGCGCAGATAACCCTCATTTATTGCATGAAAGCGAGAGATGGTATTGTCAAGAGTCGTTAGACGTGATCATTCATAAATATTAGAGTGGTAGGTTCAGATTCTTTGCAACAAACATTTAAAAGGTCTGTTACACTATTCTTTTAAGACGTTTGCTTGATCTGAACTCAGCACCAGCCATTTGAGTGACCGCTAAGATCAATTTCCACTTTGAGAATAGCACAATTTTACAATCTGTTTGAGGGGGAAAAAAAGTTCATTTGACAGTAAGCTTTAATTGAGTCTTCCTTGAACAGTTCAATTATTACATATTGTTGAGGCGAGGGTATTTGGCTAAGGGTAGTGTGAACCATAAATTCAATTATAAATAGTGTAAAGTTCTCACATGTTAAAATAAAAAAAAAAAATTGCTACAGTGTAAAGCTCTCATATGCTACAATAAAAACGGTTTCCACCACTAATCAAACGCCCTATTAAAGAGTTAAGAAGTTGAGTCGAAGGAAAAGAAAATAGCTAGTTAATGAAAAAGGGTACTTTTTTTTTACCTAATTAAAAGATAAGAAGTATATATAAAACTTGTAAGATGTGACCGGACCAAATTAGTTAGTCCAAGACTTTTTCACATGTGGTTGGAGCTCCTTTGCTCCATGGTGTAGTCAGTGGGTTAACTACTAGAGTGTTTGAGAATCAAGTTTTAATTACTACAATATTTAATTTTCAACTTTAATAGAGTATTCAATTCTAACTCTCAGTTTCTACTTACTTTTTTCACTTTAAAAAAGTGAGTTAAGACTGAGAGTTAAAATTGAAAATACTATAGTATAAGAGTTTTATACTGTTTGAGATAAAAATGATAGTTAGAGCTGAGTTTGTCAGACATTCTTTTTAAGTTCTAATGTGTTCCCAACACTCTCAAATCTTAGGCCTTTTTCTTGCGGGGTTCTTTTAGTAGTTGAGCTCATATAGGTCATATTACATATATATATATATATATATAATGGTTGTGACATTGACAATTATAAAACAACATATTGTGTAGAAGATGGATTTGGACCCATCTTGACCAAGAAAGGAGAGAAAAAGAAGAGAGAAGGAGAGATATATGGAGAATTGGTTAGATCTACATATAATTAATGCAGTAACTAATTTGGTCGAACTGAAATTTACCAGAACTTGAAATATGGTGCTTATGTGCTAGATAAGTAAGACAAAGAGAAACGATTATCCTTTTTTCAGTATGGAAAATTTGAGAATATGATTTTAAAAAAATCATAATGTGTCAACATCAATGTAGTGACACTCCAATTATACAATCAAGTTGCGTGAGAAATGAGGATGGGTAAGTGTATTATTATATTGCAAATATTCTGACGATTCATGATAAGGAACCAAAAAGTTGATTCCCAATCAGTATTTGGATTGCATATGTTCAAACTGTACAAACCAATATGCCAAAACACTGAAAAGAAAAATGAAAAAACGACAAACAAAAAAACAGAAAAAAAGAGATTCTTTTACAGCATTAGAGAGAAATATTTAAAAATATTTTAAACGTAAAAAATATATATATATATATATATTGGCCGTTGTTTGACAGGCCATCCTTCCTCTTTTAGATGTTAATTAATTGGCTGCTTTTGATTAAAGCCCCACATTATCCCAGCAAAGTTCATGCACAAATATATATATATATCAGATTTAGAGCCGAAGAAAAAGATAAGACCGACACTTTTTCTAACTTGCCACGGAAGAATCGATTTTAATAACTCCATTTTTTTATATAAATATTTACATGTCGTTCCTTTATATTTTTATATATATATATATGTATATATATTTCCCAAATCCTTTTGGTGATCCAAATGTTAATCATGTACGTTGTTATCCATGTTTGTATAACATGACATATATTTACTGCAGATAGTGCATGGGGATAGGCAAAGGTCATGAGGTTCGTGTGCAACTAAGCAAGCGTTGCTCTTGAGAAACTGAACGACAATTTGTACTTTGCATGTTTTAAAGAATTAAGGTGTCGTATATGGGTGAAGAGTGCTTAAAACTTGAAAAACCTTTTTTCCATTTTAGAGTAATATAATTGTGGCTTTTGTGTTCAACTGATTTTGGAATATAGCTTGTTGTAGGCTCATGAGTTTATTTAATTAAGTGAGCAAATACCTAACAATTCGGACCTCTAAAATTAAAAGTTTTTTCGCGTTTGCTTTAATTTCCTCACTTATAAAAACGACCTTTCATTTTGGATCAATGTCTAGCGAGTATTATACCTACCAACTAACTATACTTGTTTTGTGCATTTCAAAAAATACATATATATATATATATATATTTGAAAGAAAAAAAGCCACGTGTTTTACTTTTTTTTTTAACAAATGGTCAAATTTTAAAGTGCCTTCGAATATGAATGTATCTCTCACGGTAGGGTCCATTAATGCTTTTCTTTTCTTCTCTTTATGGTGGAATAACAATAGGGTTCTATAAGACCATCCATCATGACCATACGATTTAAATCAAATGGTCTACATTTATACGAGGCGAGATAGTGTTATAGTTATAATCTTTTGAATTACCATGAGACTCGACAATTTCTAAATACCATTCACCTTAAATGGGTATGGCTAAGATCAATGATTCTTATGATACACCATTAAATATATTTTATTCTCTTTTTTTTTTTGTGTGGTTGTTCTTCAGGTTCTATAAATCAAATGGCCCTACTACTTGAAAAGGTCACTCAGGAAATTCCATGCCCAAACACACTTTCAAATTCACACTTATTTCCCCTGTAGTCGTGGATTCGTAAGATGGGACCCACACGAAATTCAATGCTCAAATTTTGTTGATTGTTGACCACAAATCTATCCTCAAAGTAGGATATATATGCTATATGTCTATGTGTGAGTGAGTGTGTCAACGGGCAAACTCATCCATACTACGAAAATGAAGCTTTCCTCGTGTCATAGTAATCCACAAAACTCCATTCAAAATCAAAAGTGCTTCGGTGTAATCCAGTCTATAACAACTCCATGGTCCACTACTACTTTCGATGGGCCACACCCTCGCTAAGTGGGTCCATGGTCCCACCAACATTTGCTTACGTGTCATCCTCATCTTCTTGCTATATTCAACGTTAATAATTGTTGTTGCATGCACATCCATATGTAAATGCTAATCAAACAGGTCATTGTAGCCGAGAAGAAAGACATAAGCTAGCTGTGTATTTTGTCGGAGCAAATTGACATAGGCCAGTGACAAATACCACTAGGATCAAATCGGCATATAAATCAACTTGTACCTATTTAATCATAACCGCATACTCTCGATAACAATTGATCAAACGGTATTAAATGGGTGTTTAAGAGAGTAATTGAAACTCTAACAGGGTGTTTGGGAGAGTGATTGGGACTAAAAATATTGATTTTAAAACTATAGTCTGTAAGAGTTTTACCCCATAGTACTTTTTTGCCTTTTGTTGTAACTGCTAAGAGTTCTGTACTGTTTGTTGGTCGGTTCCAACCGAGATGCTCAACAGAAGGTAAATTAATTTCAATCGCAAATAATATAAAGCTCTCACATGCTGTAGTGTGTGATTCAAACTCTAGAAGTTTAACTCTCTTCTACATACCCTAAAACAAAGTTAGGTGAAGTTTAAGTTTAAAAGACGTGAGTTGAATTAAATATTATATATATATATATATATATATATATATACATTGGGGAAAAAAATCGAGCCTCATTGTAAACAAGCGAAGCATTCTAAGGATACTTAGTCGTATATACACCCATGCATGCACGTATATACAACAACAATATAGTTGTATACGTTTTATATATCTACACCAACAAAAGGCAAAAGAACATGACGTTGTTTGAAGCAATTCACTCAAAATCCCTACATATGTGATATGTCAATCTCATTAATTGGGAATAATTGGTTGTTGCAAATGCATACTCTAGTTCATTCTAGCTAGTTAAATCCTCTCCCATATCTTCTATGTTGGTAGCTTAATTACTTGTGAAAAAGTAACAACTACGAGCCTTCACAATCATAGCATGGATAAGGCAATTCAAAAAATATTGCATCATACATATATATACGTATGTATGATGGTAATATTTTATGAATTGTCTTATCCATATATATATATATATATATACACACGACTGGTTGAGTTGGGTCGCCATGGCCTGTATTTCGGATATGGGTGCCATATAAGGCTATGCCCTAGAATATGTGGCAATGCAATCCTCAGAAGGAAGATAACGTGACCCTTCTTCTCTGTGACACCCGTTATTCTCCTAACGGGTATTGAGGTAATTAAATTAATTTTTAATGTATAAAAAAAAAATTGCTTCATTTAAATTTATTTTATAATATTTATTTTTATCTATTTTTAAATTTTTTAAAATTCTCCTATATTTATTTAGTATGATTACTAAAAAGCCTTAGAACTTCTAATAAATCTCAAAAATGTCATATTGGCATTATGTGTGTTAAAGTCTTTAGATGAGACATAAGGATATCTTTTCCAACTACTCTTGACCCTCATTTTCTTTATTTCCTCCGTGACATGCTTCAACATGTCTCCTCTATAATTGTTTCTATCACTTCTTTTCAAAGACTTCATCTTTTCTTCCTTTCTCTTCCACGGTTCCCACACTCTTCTTCTCATTTCTTTGCTGAAGCAAAATACTTAGAGAACTTCTTCAAGGCAGCCATAAAAATCAGCCACCATCACCTCCATTTGAGCAAGAATTTCAGTCATACCGAACTAAAGGA
Source organism: Artocarpus heterophyllus (assembly GCA_025403435.1). Taxonomy (NCBI): domain Eukaryota; kingdom Viridiplantae; phylum Streptophyta; class Magnoliopsida; order Rosales; family Moraceae; genus Artocarpus; species Artocarpus heterophyllus. The sequence goes on along the minus strand of CM046350.1, from coordinate 6,584,870 downwards.
ACCTGTTTTGAAGCCATTTCAAGCTTCCAACTAACCATAATCCGAGGTTAGAATCTTATGAACAAATTTAGTCTTTCATTTATAAATTTTCTTTTATACTAAAGGATTATTCAAATTTGCGTTCTTAAACCTAAGTATATGTTTGTTGCTATTTTGGAGCATATGTATGAAGTCTAAGTGTATATGCCCTAGACAGAAAATTTATATTGTTAAACTTTATAATACCTCTATGGGCAGTGGTTATTTCTTGAAATTCTAAGATTAAATTAAAATAAATTTTATGAATGTAGTTGTATGTTGTGCTTTAGTTTTAATTGTCCTTATGCACGCCTTAGGATCAATGGAGTATGGAGCTAACGTTAATTGATTCCAGGATTAAGAGACTGTTGATAAGCTTAAAAGGTAGGGATTCTATTACTCATCTTTTGTGAGGTTTTTATAGAATTAAAATTGATTGTTTTGCCGCAATATATATATATCTATGTTGAACTGATATTATATGATTATCACATATGAAACTATGACATGGACTCGTCTTGTATTGTACGGCGAGGAACATAATGAATTGACACATGTTATAAATTGAGAAGCATGGTTAGGAAAACTAACTCTATTGATAATGATTCAATATAGAGAAATTGTGAGACATGAAGAGGGCGACGGTTACGTCCTTGGGCATGAATACCCTAAAAGGTAAAATAGGGGGAAGGCGATGACGCTTCCTTGGGTTGAAAGTCCCAGAACACACTGTACAGGAATCGATTTGGTGAGGACTCGGGGCTTGATGTCCCCTCACCGGAACACCCTTGGAATGTTTATAGGGTGATCAAGTGCGCCCATTTGGGTTTCGATGAGTTGAGTGATACTCAATTTAACATGGATACCTAGAAACAATGATGATTGTTAATATTTGTATAAATGTGTAATTATGACACTTGGTAATGATTAACTACGGTATCCATAAGATGTGATCATAATAAACCTCATAATCTGGAATATGATGTGACTTACTAACCATGCAGATTTTAATGTGGTAATGATAAAGGTGAGTAATGGCTTTCTCTACTGAGCATAGTGTTGCTCATTCCCTTATGTTTATATCTTTTCAGGACTCACTAAGTGTGAGGTGGCTACGAGAAATATAGTTGAGGAAGTGATGTAACTATATTACATTGGGACTGCTTCAATCGTTGAGAATGTTCTTCATGATAATGTAAGCATCAATTGTTACTTTCTGTGACAGTATTACAATGTGTTGAGGGTTAAAATGATGATGACAACAGTTTATTTTATTAAATTTAAGGTGCTACATTTAAAACTGTGGTTTATTTATCGTTTATATTTTTATTTTTGAGTTGAGAGTTTTCATTTAAGTCCCGGGCAAATTTTATTTTTAAGGTTTTACTTTTATTATTTATTTTTATTTTATCTCATTAAAAACTGTTAACCTCCATATAGGGGCGTTACAGAATTTTTGGTATCAGAGCCTAGGTTCGGTTAACCTAGGGAGTGTAGCACCACTTTAAAAAAATATATTTTTGAGATGGTTTTGAAGCTGAATTTTCATTGTCATCATCAAAATGAACCTTCACATTGATTTATACAGTCTAGAAGGATGTAACATGGAAAGGCCATAGAATGAAAATATCAATAGTTATATGAGTACAATAATTATATAGAAGGAAAGTATTAATAGTTATAAGGGAATGATAATTATATGGAATGAGTTTATAAGTAGAATGCTTATGAGAGATTCGTATAATATTTGGATCTATAAGCATATCTAATTCGTATAAACGATGAGAAATTCGTATAGATAAGAGGATTTAAAAGCCTTTTGTCTCGTGAAAAACAATAAGAAATATAAGGCTTGATTTATTGATTTTAAAGTTTGACATAGATATGCCAATTTTTTTTTCGTAATTGATTCAAACCTAAGTAATGATTATGTGTGGATTCGATGGAGCACATAAGTGTCAATAACTTTTCTTGAAAGTTCTATTTATTTGAGGAATATGATATAAGTTGGGAATCATGGTATTGAATCTTGAGAGAGATAAATGTTAGACTTTTGGTCTGTTGAGACTGTGTCAAGTTTAGAATGCATGAATCTCAAAATTGGAATATTTCGTTACGTACATTGTATTTAAGTGTATCAGTGAATCTTTTGGTTACCTAAGGTTTTGTTATATGAGGAAATTATATATTGTATGAGTAGAATTGTGGGGATTGTAGATGTTCTTAAGTAGTAACATCTAGTGTCTTTGTTCATTGATATGGTCTACGTTGGAAGACGTAAATCGTATTGATTTCAAGGTTAGTCGCATTCTAAACCCTTGGTAGTAATGATGATGAATCCATTGATAGATGTTGAGTATTATCAATAACATATGGGTGTATGTATTGTTCAATAAGGTTTTGATTAAAACAAAATTATTTGAGTTGCTGGAAGATTGTGTTGTTATGAAATGATTTTAAATATCATTCAGGAAGATCCTTGTTGTCGTTAAATTAGATTTGTTGTTTATAGTTAACTTTATCTATAGTGGGCTTTGAATTGGGTTTAAGATTCATACGAATTGGTTTTCAATTTTATGTTTGTTATTTAACTCGTTCTAAATGTGTTAAGGCCGAAACAACCTGACCATTTTCAACTAAGAACATTTGGGCCTAGTTTAAATCTTAAATCAATTTGATTCACACTGTCTCTCCCACGTGGTCTCTATACGTGTCATATACAGTGGTTTAATCATTGTTTACATATACGTTTACTGTGCATAAGAGTTTATTTCTCCGAGTTCACTTTTTCTCTCTTAATTTGTTATTTTCTCTCTAAATCGCAAATCCTCTTCTTTCTCATTAAAAATTCTTCTTTTTCTCTAAAAGAAGAAGGAATTCTAGGATTCTGCAATTTACTATCTTAATTTTTCCTTTCTATTTACTCTTCTTTCATCTCATCATGGACCCAAAGTACCAACACATGAGAAAGTATTTCCCATCACTCTCCCAAAAGATTCTTAGAAAGAAATACAAGGCTAGAATTACTCGGTTGTGGATTCTTATGCGTTTTGGTATCCCTTGTGATGTGAGAATGTTGATAGAGGGGAAAATCCGTCCGAGTGACTTTAGTCAAGATGTCGGTTTACCAGGAACAGGTACCAGTCGTAGTGCAATGAAAAGAAGAGCTCGTGCCATCGTGGTCACTTGTAACAAATGTGGAAGACAAAATTGTAACGGTAAATGTACTTCACCTGGTTATATGTCTACGAATAGAGAGGATAAAATAAGGTTTTGTAGGGATGGACTTTCAAAGGAGAACTTGGATAGCATCCATCCTCCTCTCCACGGTCACCCTAGTGGATATGTTCAAGGAGCTATTTTTAAACTCTGGCCTAAATTTTATACAGAAAGACAACGCCTCAGGAATATGGTATTTCTAGATCCTGTTTGCCAAGCCATAAGAAAACTGGATGGGGAATAAGTCATCGCTCTATAAAGGTTATTTAGTCTTTACTTATTTGAAGCAGTTTTAGCTGATGATTCAACAGTTTGTGTTTTTCTTTTACTCAGAATATTTGCTTTTGTGTTTGAAATAATTGTGATTATTAGATTGATACAGTAAATGTTAATATCTTATTTAATTTATGATTTTCTTAAATATATATATAATAAAATATATTATCTTATCAGACACGTTACATACGGTACAGTAATATGTTTGAATTTTGAAAAGCTTATCCAGATATTTCAAGATTGTGTCTCAAATTTCAAAAGTTCTACAGTATTTGTCGTTTATATTAAATTTCTAGACTTGGTGTATATTTGTCAAAAAGTCTACAGTTGTGTCATGAGGGTCTTCTGTCGAATTGTTCTCAATTGTCAAAAGTTATACAATTAGAGTCTAATCTTTTTCAAAAAGTGAATCAGATTTTCTGTAAACTATCAATCACCTTATCTTACTTTCTTATCCGCACAAGATTTTGTTTAAATCTTTGGATTACCTACTCGTCTATCTCTTTAGCCCTTTTTGTATATTTCTCATCTTTAAAATCTCATGTAGAACCCGAAGTCTAAGTGGAGCAGACATTAAGCAACCACTTCTATAAACCAAATATGTCTACCTCCCAGTCCACGAAGAAAATAAAGAATGTCTGTGTCTTTTGTGGTTCCAGCCTTGGAAAAGATAAAGCTTATTTAGAAGCTGCAAATCACTTAGGGCAAGTCCTAGCACGCAAGAAGATTAACATAATCTATGGGGGTGGTAGTATAAAAATGATGGTAAATATGACACTAGCAGCTAGGTCTAGCGACGCTACTGATGTAAGAATTTGGCCTCATATTCCAGTTGAAGGAAACCTTTGTAAGGAAGCCATAGGTAAGGGAGAAGGAGTTAGGAGTATCCCTAAAAATTTTAAAGACATAATCTATAATTCTGATGCTTTTATAGCATTACCTGGTGGTCTAGGTACTCTTGAGGAAATATTTATAGTTGCTTGTGGGCAATTGTTGGGCTTTTATTCCAAACCTTTGGGACTGCTGAACGTAAAGGGTTTTTATGACGGTCTTTTGAAATTTCTAGATTACGCTGTGGAAGAAAACATCACTACAGAATCGGAGAGACAAATCTTTGTCACTGCTTCAACAGCTGAGGAATTGATAGATAAAATGCAAATCATACATCCAGAATCCGACACTGCAACATCCAAGCTTGAATGGGAAAGGGAAAGCCGGGAGCGGCCAATTGATTTGAATCTCCATCTGTAATCTTTTTGTTTTATCTTTGGCATGTAGGCATGTGTGTCCGTATTTCGTGTGTTACGAATAACCGTTTGCCTTGTATTCTGTGTTTCTTGTGGTACGTCGTTGTTCAATCTTTTAGATTCATTGAGCCTAATGCCGGGATGGCTGGATACGGAGTACTTGATGCTCTCGAAACGCATCCTTCTTAAGGTCCGATCTTTTGTTTATCGATGTTTTTGTATCCTATAAGCATGCATGATATGGATAGCTGGTATACGGAGTGCCTTGTACTCTCGAAACGTATCCGTATTATGTTTGTAATGTGTAATATTCTGTTAATATTATGTGGAAGTACCAGAGTCAGTTATGGGGATATTCCATATGAAATATGAGTATATTATTTGGATTGAATGTTTGTTTCATGAGGATAGCTGTTTAATGAAAAATATGCCGGGTATGTTTGCAACTCTGAGATTCCGTTTAATATCTCTATGAGTAAGTTTAATGTATAGTTTTGAATAAAAGCGTTTGTGATATATGTTTTATGATTATGTTTTAGTTTATTAGTTGAGGTATGAAATCAAATATATTTGACTTTTCCTTACTCAAAAAGGAAAAGGAACCTAAAGATGAAGTATATAAAATTTCTCTGGCAATCTCCTTAAATGTGATTGTAAATCACAGTCCATGGACAATGAAGGACTGGAATCATGGTATGGTCAATATGTATGCCTGATCAGATTCTTAGACTATTATACGGTGTTATAAGTTGAAACTTGTTAGAAATACTCTCATTGAGGGATTTAGGAGTAAGATTTATTATGCAAGTAAATAAGTGGAAATACGATGACTTAAATTTGGAGGACAAACAACATTAACGGTTTAGACTCGGAATTGGAATCATAATGGAATCAAAATTTTTACTAGTATTGCTAGAATTGAAATTTCGAGGACGAAATTTCTTTAAGGGGGGTAGAGCTGTGACACCCGTTATTCTCCTAACGGGTATTGAGGTAATTAAATTAATTTTTAATGTATAAAAAAAAATTGCTTCATTTAAATTTATTTTATAATATTTATTTTTATCTATTTTTAAATTTTTTAAAATTCTCCTATATTTATTTAGTATGATTACTAAAAAGCCTTAGAACTTCTAATAAATCTCAAAAATGTCATATTGGCATTATGTGTGTTAAAGTCTTTAGATGAGACATAAGGATATCTTTTCCAACTACTCTTGACCCTCATTTTCTTTATTTCCTCCGTGACATGCTTCAACATGTCTCCTCTATAATTGTTTCTATCACTTCTTTTCAAAGACTTCATCTTTTCTTCCTTTCTCTTCCACGGTTCCCACACTCTTCTTCTCATTTCTTTGCTGAAGCAAAATACTTAGAGAACTTCTTCAAGGCAGCCATAAAAATCAGCCACCATCACCTCCATTTGAGCAAGAATTTCAGTCATACCGAACTAAAGGAACCTGTTTTGAAGCCATTTCAAGCTTCCAACTAACCATAATCCGAGGTTAGAATCTTATGAACAAATTTAGTCTTTCATTTATAAATTTTCTTTTATACTAAAGGATTATTCAAATTTGCGTTCTTAAACCTAAGTATATGTTTGTTGCTATTTTGGAGCATATGTATGAAGTCTAAGTGTATATGCCCTAGACAGAAAATTTATATTGTTAAACTTTATAATACCTCTATGGGCAGTGGTTATTTCTTGAAATTCTAAGATTAAATTAAAATAAATTTTATGAATGTAGTTGTATGTTGTGCTTTAGTTTTAATTGTCCTTATGCACGCCTTAGGATCAATGGAGTATGGAGCTAACGTTAATTGATTCCAGGATTAAGAGACTGTTGATAAGCTTAAAAGGTAGGGATTCTATTACTCATCTTTTGTGAGGTTTTTATAGAATTAAAATTGATTGTTTTGCCGCAATATATATATATCTATGTTGAACTGATATTATATGATTATCACATATGAAACTATGACATGGACTCGTCTTGTATTGTACGGCGAGGAACATAATGAATTGACACATGTTATAAATTGAGAAGCATGGTTAGGAAAACTAACTCTATTGATAATGATTCAATATAGAGAAATTGTGAGACATGAAGAGGGCGACGGTTACGTCCTTGGGCATGAATACCCTAAAAGGTAAAATAGGGGGAAGGCGATGACGCTTCCTTGGGTTGAAAGTCCCAGAACACACTGTACAGGAATCGATTTGGTGAGGACTCGGGGCTTGATGTCCCCTCACCGGAACACCCTTGGAATGTTTATAGGGTGATCAAGTGCGCCCATTTGGGTTTCGATGAGTTGAGTGATACTCAATTTAACATGGATACCTAGAAACAATGATGATTGTTAATATTTGTATAAATGTGTAATTATGACACTTGGTAATGATTAACTACGGTATCCATAAGATGTGATCATAATAAACCTCATAATCTGGAATATGATGTGACTTACTAACCATGCAGATTTTAATGTGGTAATGATAAAGGTGAGTAATGGCTTTCTCTACTGAGCATAGTGTTGCTCATTCCCTTATGTTTATATCTTTTCAGGACTCACTAAGTGTGAGGTGGCTACGAGAAATATAGTTGAGGAAGTGATGTAACTATATTACATTGGGACTGCTTCAATCGTTGAGAATGTTCTTCATGATAATGTAAGCATCAATTGTTACTTTCTGTGACAGTATTACAATGTGTTGAGGGTTAAAATGATGATGACAACAGTTTATTTTATTAAATTTAAGGTGCTACATTTAAAACTGTGGTTTATTTATCGTTTATATTTTTATTTTTGAGTTGAGAGTTTTCATTTAAGTCCCGGGCAAATTTTATTTTTAAGGTTTTACTTTTATTATTTATTTTTATTTTATCTCATTAAAAACTGTTAACCTCCATATAGGGGCGTTACATTCTCCCCCTCAAATTTTTTGTACTTCTAAAAGAACAAAAATTAATTAATAAATAAATGAAAAAGAAGCCATTTTGTTCGTTTCCTAAGACTTTCAATGCAAAAGAAACGAATTTTTCAAATTTTTTTTTTTCACAATTCCATTTTAATATGGGAAAAAAGGTTGATAAGGCCTATCCCTTTATCCTCTACAGTTCGGCAGTATTCGGTTTGAAAAATATGGCGTTGCAAGCGGGTAACTGCCACATGAAAAGCACGAAAACTTTCTTGCCTTGCTTAAAGAGTTTTAGATTATTCTGATAAGAACATTGTCATGTGTTCCTTTTTGGTTATGGATAAAGCTCTTTTTAAGGGTCATCCTGGTCCCCAAATATATATATATATATGCGTGTGTGTGTGGCCCTTAATGAAGAGATGTTGATGTGAGAACAGTAATTAGATCAATAATTTATAGAGTATTAGTATTAATAAGTGGGGTTTTAGGAATCAAAGCAATCTAACTTTGATAATGAAAGGCTTGCACTTTTGTGGGATTGAAGGCTCAGAAACTGTCTTGTAGAATTGGAGTTGGCCCCACTTTGTAATCGTGGTCCACCCGTAAAAGTGCAATGTTTGGTGGGAACCCTCCCTATTTGTGAAAAGACAGAAATCTAGAGGAGCCTATCTCATTGGTGAACTTTTGTTGGACAATTTAGCAAATTGCTTATCTTTGGCTCACTAAAAGGGCAATGGCATGGAACATGGGTTTGGCCCCATATTTCTCAATCAAATGAAAGGCAAGAGAAGAAATGACTTTGCTGCAGGATTTACAGCTGTTAAATTAGGGAAATTTTTTTTGTAAGTAAAAAAAAAAAAATCTGAATTTCAATAGTGTGAAAATATTCAATTCTTCTCAATCAAGTATGACTCATACAGAGAAACCTTGACATGATTGACTAAGAATTCCAAAGCATCAAGCAGACACAAACAAAATTTTGGGTGCTTCTAACAACGCAGTTAGAATTAAATGTTGGAACGATTTTTATTATAATATATAAAAACTTTACACTGTAACTTATTTTTATTTTACATAGTAACAATTATAACTATATAATTAAAACGGGGTTCTCGAACGCATCCTTTTACATCATCTATATCCCTTCTTTGTAGGGTAATATTATTATGATTAATGACAAAAAACATAAGCAAGTAGCAGTTATAACTATGTAGTTAAAACAGGGTTCTCGAATGCATCCTTTTACATCATCTATATCCCTTCTTTGTAGGCTAATATTATTATGATTAATGACAAAAAACATAAGCAAGGTTCAAGCGTGGGCATTTTAAAATAAATCTTAGAGATAAAAAGAAACACCATTACCAAAAAGAATTTACAAGTTAGTGACAATGACAATAAACTTATCTCACATATTAGGTAGTTTGGTTAACTTGTTAATAGTTTATGAACAACAAAATTTCTTCTGGGTTTTCTTAACAAGGATATGAAACTATTAAAAGAAATTCTTAATGTGTTTTCAAATGCCATTTTTTGAGTTCAACAGCTTGATGTTTTCTGGCATGTAAAGTTCGGAAATTTTTTTTTTAATCTTGGCGGGAAAGCTATCAACCCAAAATTCCCAAAAGCGGGGCCTACTACTCGAAGATGTCCAAATGTACGACAATAAGACTGGCCCACATATTCCCTCTTTCGGCCTAGAATGGCACTTTACTGGGTTAGTGATCAGGCCGTCAGAATCCACCGACTTTTGACAGTTGACACCAAGGGCAGCCTAGCATCTCCGCCGAATTAGAATATCAAATGTAAACTGCGAGAGTGTAAAAAAATTACTGCCTAAAATAATCTCTTTTATGTTAAATTTGATACATATGACGCTTTGTGTTAAATTTACCATTCAGTACAACATGTGCTTAAGTTTGACTTCTATTGATGTTGGTGAATGAATTCATTTTTTAATTAAGTCATTGTAATATTTTTTTATCTTAAATTGCCTTAAAAAAATTAATAATTATGCAAAAAGAAGATAAAGCGTTTAAAAATAGCATTGTGCATTGAGATACCGAATAGGATAGCATATTTGAAATGCTTTAAAAAATATAATATTAACATTGACGTTTACATTGGACACAACCTTTAGTATGTTTTACATTAGTACAAAACAAGAGACTTCGAGAGTGTTTGAAAACAAAGTCACAATTGTTAAAATATAAATCCTCACATGCTATATGCAAAGCAAAAATATGCTATATTATTTAAGTTTCTACTTCAAGTTCTAACTTGGCTCTCAAACAATCTCTTATCTTTTCCAACCTCCCATCCCTACACACTCTGATACAAAAACACATGCACACGTGTTCAACTCTTGTGTCCCCTTATTTACTTTCCTCCACCATCATATCATAACATGGTAATTAAAAAAATCATGCCAATTACGACACTATATTGTGAAAAGCAAAAAGGCATGTTATTTGAAATAGTATAATTGACGTAATATAATATTATTAAAAAAATCATAGAAGATTAAAAAAAAAAAAAAAAAAACCCATGAGTGAAACCCTCACACAAACAGACAAAACAAAAGAAAACAAAAAAAGCTATATAGGTTTATTATTGTTTATTTATTTTCTTAATCTGCTACTATTAAAAATGTAAAATAAAAAAGAGAATGTTAAAACATTATCAGTTTGTTTTAGTGGATTACTAGTTTGGTCCCGTGCGATCCACGAATTAAGTTATGTTTAAATTTTTATAATGTAAAATACAAAAAAATATATATCTATGTATATGTAGGAAAAATATGAGAAAAATATTACTTGGAGACTTATAACAAATATATCACATAAATACCATGAAACATTTTAAACTAAATGCAGCTGATTTTGCTCTTAATTGTACTTAAGAGGTCCAAAAAGAGTATGGACTAATAGTTCAAGTCAAAAGGTTGCATTATCCAATTGAAGGTTGCTTGTTTAAAGGGGTGTTTGGCAAGTTGGTCCAGACCTCTTTATCAATTATGAACAGTATAAAACTCTCACATACTACATAAAAAAATCACGACATTGTAAAGCTCTTACATACTACAGCCATACTGCCAAACACCTTATAAGTAATTTATTCAGTGTAGAGAGTTAGGCCCAATACTACAATGATGTTGTATTTGTAGTCATCAGTGTCACGATCTTTTTTTTTTCTTTTTTCCATATAGCATGTAATTGAAGTTTTTACAACGTAAATTATGAATAAAAGAATCAATAAAACAAAAAATTTACTTAAAAATTTGAAAAGAAAAGTTGTACAAATACTTGAACATATGCATCTCTTTTTTATTTTGGGCTACGACATTCACTTTTTAGGTCTACCTATTTAGAGATTTATGAAATATATTAGTTTCAATCCTTTATTTAATAGATTGTTTATTTGTAAATAAAGTATGATACCAGTATAAAAAGGTAGGGTTTTATGAGGAGCAAAGTAGTAAGAGAAATAATTAAATCCAAAAATATTTTTTGAAAAGAAACAAGAAAAAAAAATTACACCGATGGCACAATTTTTTTCAAATATGCATTTTAAAGTTTTTTTTATCGCTTTATTTTTTAAAAAACTCTAATGTGTCACAATTATGCTAGCTTCTCTTGAATCACAATACAAGAAAAAATTGATCACAAACAAAGAGATTATTCTAGGGAAAATGTTGATATTGAAGTACGAGAGAAATCGATAAAGTTGAAATAAAAAGAAAATAAAAGACGAACCAAAAAAGAAATATATGAGAACATTTGAGTTAGGATTACGGTAGACAAATAGAGTCAAAATAAAGAAAGAAAGAGAAGCAAAATACTAAAAAAAAAAAAAGAAAGAGAAAGAAAAAGGTGAAATACCAAAGGTAGAAAAACTAAAGTACCAATATAAGAGATAGTAGTAAACAAATAAAGTTTAATGAAAACAAAAAAGAAAAATTATAAATAAAGATTGAGGTAAAACATTGAAATAGTAAAAAAAAAAAAAAAAAGATAATAAAGCCCAAAAAAGAAAGAAGAATAAAAAAATAAATACCAAAAAATTCAAAAAGGAGAATAATAAAACACCCATTTGTAAGAGAAAATAAAAGATATAGTTTTTTTTGGAAAAAAAAAAAGATAAAGCACTACAATGGTGAAGTAAAAAAGAAAAAAAAATTAAAATCAGGGACTATGATAAAAAAATAAAGTAGAAAAAAGGTAAAAAAAAAAAAGATTAATTAAAAGAAAAGAAAGAAAGAAAGAAAGAAAGAAAAAAAGGAATATTTGGACTACAAAACAAAAAAAGAATGGTGGTTTATTTGCCCTCTCCACATATAGAGATATATGTGCTGTCCCATGATCCCACTGTCTGTCACTCTGAGCCACTTTTTAGCTCTTTTTCTCCCTATTTTTATTTCTCACGTGTCATCTTCATCATTTTGCTAAGGCCAAATCTACCAGAAGAACTAGCAAAAAAAAAAAAAAAAAAAATCCCTTCCAGCAACCGAAGGCAAAACAAAACAAACAATATTCGTTATTTTGTTTTGCGCCGTTCCACCCCCCAAAAGGGAGATAGCTCACAGGTGGTGGTGATTTAGCCCCAAATATTGCAAACATTTCCTTTCCTCTTCGGAATAAAAATTGATTTTTATTATTGTTGAGGATCTTGGGCTTATTTGTCCTTGATCAGTCCAAAAAGAGAAAAGGCCAGGGCCCAGATAACCCGCTGTAGAGATTGGGGACCCACCATTGTGTTCAAATAATTTTCGAATCTCTACCTCCATCAAAATAATCTTCCAAACGGCCTACGTGTGACAATCGAAAATATATGAGAGTACATTGATAAAAATAACAACAATAAGTCCTCCTAACAAAGTGAATTTAATATATAGTGTGTAATATTTTCAAACTATTAATTGTACACAAGAGTCTGCCTTACGATTTAGGGCTCGTTTGTTTCGTGGTTTGAATCATTTTGTTACAGTATTTTTTCTCATAAAAATTTAAATCTTCATTCAAATACTCTATTCAAATACTCAAACCAAACGGGCTCTTAAGTGTGGATAGATCATTGAACACTTGTTTGTTATTCGATGAAAATTCAAGATCAGAATCTTTGCTAATTTATATATGGTATCAGTAGATTTTAAAAATGACACACAAGTTTACTGATCCTTTTTTATTGAGAAATAGATATGTGTGTGTATATATATTCTTACAAACCACTTCTTTTTTTATGAACTCTAAAAAAATAAATGAATAAATTCAAAATTAGTACATTTTCATGGTAATTCCCACTTAGAAGTTCTTGTTTGTATCTTTACAATGTATAAAAGGAGCGCCGTTTCAATGAAACCTTATTATGGTTCACGTGTTTCGTTCCTTTTTTTTTTTTTTTTTTTTGCCGTTTATATGCTTTTTTTCTTTTCGTTTTGCTTTTCTTATTACTTTTTCTTTCCTCAGTGTTTTCCCTTTTCCTCTTAAAATATCATTTCACTCTTTTTCCTTATCCTTTTCCTTTTCCTTTTCCAGGTTTTTTTCTTTTACACTTAAAATCTTTGCCCCTTCTGTTTTAAAATATATTTGATTAAAAAAATTTCCTCTAATTTGTCTTTTTTATGCTATAGTCTTTGTTTTTATAGCATTATCAACTACTACATAATATAATTTCTCTAATTATCTATATTAAAATAATTTTAATTTTTTTAATATTCTTTCTGTGGAAAAATAGTATGGTTGTCTCAACTACTATTTTTATTGCACTCTTAAATTAATTATTCTCAAATGTGTCATTTCTTGAATATTTTCCTTTGTAGCTACACCATCATACTATTTAATACATAATTACCACTTTTTTACTACATTTATATTGAAATATTTTTTTTCCACATGTGTTCTTATTAAAAAAATACTTATTTATACTATTATCTTCTGATAGTAATTCCTAATTAAAATTTAATTTTATTTGTTCATATTTTTTCTTTTTCTAAATATGTCTTACTTGTTTAGACAAAATTTCGTCTGAAAAGATACGAAACATTTCATCACCTTTATTTTTATTTTTTTATCTCTTATTTTCTTTTTTTTACCTTTCTAGCAATGCTTGTGTTTCTTTTGGGGTGATTCTTCTGGCATGGTTTGTTTCTTTTTCTTCTTTTTTTCTTTTTGTTTTTTAAAAATAATATTTTTCTTTCTTTTTACAATGTTATTTTTTTAAATATATCATAAATATATTTTCTCTTGATTTGTCTCAATTATGTCATAATTTTTTTTGAATATATCTTCTCTTGAATATTTTATTGAACATATTCTTTAAACCTATTTTTGTTTTTGTAATTGCACTGTAGCAATATATTTTATCCTTAATTATAAAGGGGTATGTTTTGCTTCCTCATTTTTCTAAAACTTTGCCCTCGTTAAACTAACTCTTTTCAAATGTATCCCTGTTTATTTTACAATTTAATTTCTTATATGCTTTTTTAAAATACATTTTCCTCTCATTTGTTCCCATTAATAAGTTTTGGCATTTTCCTAATTGACTCATTGCAACAATCTTTTTTTTTCTTCCATAAATTTATCCTCTTTCAAAAGTTTTTTCACGTCGTCCTTACAACATTATTTTAAAATAAATGCATTCTCTCTAATTTATTCCTATTGTTATAATTTTGAAATGTGTTTTTTACCTTACATTGTTCTCCTTAACATTATTTTTTTCTCATATATCTGCACTTAAAATTTGGGTTCTTTTATTTTCAATTTCGTAGAAGATTCTTTATAGGATAATTGTTTTTTCAATGCACTTCTTTTAAATAGTTTTTTCCTCACATGTCCTCGTTGAAATATATTTTTCCAGATATGTACCTATTATATTTTGCTTGTTTAATCCTTACTATTAAAAGCAATAATCATAAAAATATTTGCCTTAGTTTCGTATTAAGTTACAACTAACAAAAATCTCTCGTATTTAAAAATTTTAAAACATAACAACATGACAATCAAAACATAATACATAGATAGGACCTATAAAATGGCTCCCCACGCACATAGCACGTGAGTTTAACTAGTTTTTGTTATAAAAGTTGTCTCACCGCAGCTCTTTTTTCCACTGCTTCCCCATGAAGTAAGAGATCTCTGTGTATATCATATTGACATTATTATAAAACAATACAGGGCATGTTTTTTTTCTTCTTCTTCTTCTTCGTCTCTTTTTTTCCTCGAAATGCATTGACAATATTATAAAACAATGACAACAAAGAAATAGAAAGCATATATGACGTGTCACCAAAACAAGGCAGCACAAGGAAGCACGTGCAAAGCATGTATGAAGGAAATAATGAAAAGAAAGGGAGAAAATGTGAATGTAGCGCTTTCAGAGAATTAAAAACATGCAATTACGTTGAAATAAAAGAGATGAGCTGGCTTTATATTATTTTTTTCCTCTTTTATTTTTGTTTTTGAAATAGCTGGATTTTGTCTTCTGATTTGAAGAAATTGTTAAACACCGCGTTTTTAAGTAGGGTCAAAAGGACATTACCAAAAGTCTAACCTCACAGCTAACGATAATCCATATGCAAGTATGAGATTTTTATGGTGGGATATTGAAAAAAGCTCCATGAATAAAATTCTACGTGGATTATTAGATTTGTATCAGATTATAATATTGGCTTTGTAAATTTTTTAAATTTAACATAATTTTAATGAATTTAATATTTAAAACGCACCCTATCATAGAGTACAAAATCGGTTAACATTCTCGGAAAATATTTTATTTTTTTTATTGGGGATAAAAAAACATTATAAAACTTTGCAGGGAAATTTCTCGTAACAAAAATGAAGGGGAAAAAGTAGTGGAAGCAAGGGATTAGATGCTTTAAATCCTCATGAAATCCATAGCATTGACTTTTGCATCCATATTGGACCCATCAATGAATTCTGTTATCTATGTATTATTTGTCAAATTGGAAATTACACTTGCAAATGGCATGCCTCACTTTCTAATACAAAGTGATAAATATCCCAAAAAATAAGTGAAAGTCCCCTAAAAAAAAATTAAAAAACAAATGAAACTATTATCAAAGTGCGTTTTGCATGTAATTTTGGTATATGATTAGAAGATTTGTTTGTTTCTAGTGTGTTTCGCAACGCATTTAAAATTAAAAATTGAAACGATTTTATTATAGCATATTAGAGTTTTATACTATAGTAAACCTTTTTCATTTATATTGTAATATATGAGAACTTTACATTGTATCAATTTTTATTATGTAGTTAAAACAGGGTTGCGAAATACACCTGTATCAATCTATGATGAGATTAATATCGTCATCAAATATAGCAAAGCTTTAAAAGAAACTTTCATGTATAATGATGGGATAACTGAATTAATGCCCTTTTTATATTCTGAAGAAAAAAAACAAAAACAAAAAGTTATCGTTCGCCTTATTTCATGCATAATAATTTCACGACACGAAAACGTTAACTTCATTTAAATACTAAATAACGTGACACCTTTTAGCAAACAATTGGTAAATAAGATTTAATTTACTAATAATGTATTTCATTGAATCAATTAAATTTTGACCAGTATAATTTGTATTTAAATTTTTAGTGAATAAATTGATTCCTGTATTTGTGAAAACGTAACATCGACGAAAACAGATAATTGTGAGAAGACAGCCAGCCAAATCGTGTCCGAAAGCTTAAAGTCCTCAACTTATAATTATTCTTGTCACTGTTATTAGCGTATAAGGCTAAGATCATGCGGCCTGTAATTACTTAAAGAGACAAAATAAAGGTTATCTGATTGTGAAGTATTAGCTTTCGTTCAGTTGCAATTGATGTTTTAAGCATAAAAATTGTATTATATGAGAGCTTTATATTGTAGTAATTTTTTACCGTTTTACTTTAACTATTTAGAGTTTTATATTATTTGTAGTTATAACTTATAGGTTAGAACTGAAATTTCAAACACCCTTTCGTGTGAAGGGCTTTGATAGGAAAAAAGACATAGGCAGTGTTTTCTTGACGAAATAAATGTAAATAGCTGAAATCTTGGATGAATTCGTTAACAGTAGTCCCGACTGAATAAATTCTCACGATTTGAACTAAACTTACCAATTCAGAAATATACAGGATTTACGCCAACGAAGCCCCAATCGTTGGTAAGTTTATATCAATGTTTACTCCTATTTGTTTACATTAATATTTACTAATTTTTCAGCTTTTTGCCTTTATAATCCTCTTTAAAATTAGATATAGTATTTACTAATAACTGTACCAGAAATGCTGTATATTACCTAAAAATTTTCAAGATTAATTTACGAACTAAAATTTCCTAGAGGTAATTGCACGCTAAAAAGGACGCGTTATCAAAAAAATATTTAATTAGTTCTGATTATTTAAGGAAAATTTAGAGGCATATCACTCACAGCGCATAAAAATTTGTAGGTTGTTTAACAAACTTAGTCCCACCTCAAATAGTGTAAAGCTTTTATATGCTATATTGTAAAACAAAAATATATTACACGTAAAGTTTTTTATTGCTCTATAAAATATGGCAAAGCTTATAACATGAGAAATATTTTTATCTCGTTGGTAGGTACCGTTATATCAACCGTTGGATAAATATTTCAATAGTCTAATTTATAATTACAAGTAGTTTTATATAGCGTATTGTCGATTTTAACCTAGACACTTATAAATCAAAATTGTTAAAATTTAATATAACAATTAAAATAACAATACTTATTGTTAGAGTAAAAATATCTATTCGACTACAAGAACTCTTATAAAGTATGTCTGGCAACGCAGTTATAATAAAAATTTGAACAATTTACCGTTAAAGACACTGTTGTTATTTACATTTTTATTCGAAATTTTTTATTAACTATCTGAAATAAAGTGGTTCACAACTTCACGTCATTGAGTTTTTACACTATAATATATTTTTATTTTATATTATAATATATATGAGTTTTATAATACAACGATTGAAATGATATTTTGGTAGCGTTGTCAAATACTCTCATAAAATAAATAATAATAAAAATAATTATGCAGCCTAATAAAGCACAAATAACAGGGAAAGGAGTAAAAAAAAAAACAAGCACATGGGTCATGGCTGTGTGGCACCAACTCCTTACGCATACGACAAGGACAGGACCAGCAACCCACCGAAGGGCTTTTGTGTCCACACTTTTATGACAACATCACCATCCTTTCTAATTATAATCCTACCATTATAAAGAGAGAGAAAGCAGACGGGGTAAGTATATTAATTTTTTAACTTTAGATATTTAAAAATAATAAAAAAATAAGATATTTATTGTAAAATTTTTATATGTTACAATAGTTATAATTGTTACAATATTGTAGACTGTTACAATAATTACGATCAATTATTACTATAACAACTTTGTCAGATTTAATTTTATTATTTACGTTGATGTTAGCGTTTACTTTAACAAAAAAATATAATATTAAATATTAATTTTTAATAAACAAATGCAATTGATTATCTATAACACCTTTTTTTTTTTTTTTTGCTGTTTTACATTCTTTATTAACTAACTAAACAAATAATTGCAACAAACTCCGTTCTAATTTATTTGATATAAAGCTTTTATATATTATGTTAAAAAATAAAAATATGGGACGATATTACATTGAAAAGTATTTTTATTTCTACCTTTTGATTCCAACCCCTTATCAAATAATGCCGATTGACAAATGTACTCATTTTTCTTTTATGATTAATATCTTGACTGGTTGATTCAAAGAATATCTGGTAATGATACGCAAAAATACTTTGTACGGGTTTTTTTTGTACGGCCAAATTTAATGAGAATTTGGGGTTTTGAGAAATTGACCTCCTCTTTTGTTTATTAGAAACCAAATTAGCGTTTATTTTAAAAATTACTACCATCCCATATTGGACCTCTTCGCTGCTATTTTTTAACTCCACCATAATATGTGCATTAAAAAAAAAAAACTTAAAATTAAGAGAGAGTTTAGAAACACAATGAAACTGTTAGTTCAAATTAAAAATACTATAGTATCAAGTAAAATTTTAAGACTATTAATATTAATGACTCTTAAGCTTTAAAGTTTTTTTTTATTTTACTCTATAAACTTTAAAAATTACCACTTTATCCTTTAAACTTTTAAAACTCTTTATCTTTAATGCATAACTCACATTCTTTAGTATTCAAATCAGATATCGAAGAACAATATTAACTTGTTAAATGAGTGGTTACGCGTTCAAAATGAGAAGCAATGTGCATGCAAAATCATTCTTAAATGAGAGTTTAGATGAAAAAACAAATGTGTTAAGTGAGAGTGCAAACGTAAAACAAAATTTAAGAGTAATAAAATCTTATTTTTTGCTCGTACAAGTGACCCATATGCAGATCACGTTAGCTTAATTCCGTCTATTTAAACAGAAAATCCAAAACTGGGGAGACAAAGCGAAGAGCTTTGAAACTTTAGGGGAAAAATGGCGATTTTTAAAATTCAAGGGACAAAGTGATGAGTTATAAAAATTCAAGGTAAAGTGGTGATTTTTAAAGTTCAGGGAGCAAAGTGAAGGAAATCCTAAAGTATAAGGGCCATTAATGTTAATAACCTAAAATTTTATCAATAAAACACTATATTAAAAATGAATTAAACTAATGGGCCGTTTAGAATATCAGTTGCAACTAATGTTTTAAGTTTAATAACCATAGCATTTGAGAGCTTTACACTGTAGTTATTGTATGCTTTTTACTATGTTTGTTAAAAAATTTACACTATTTATATTTAAAACTGATAAGTTGAAACAAAAGTTTCAAACGAGGGTAAACCAGTGTTTTTTTTTTTGGGGGGGTAAACTATTGTTTTCGAATGCCCACCAAATTTGAAACGAAGCATGCGGTGGTGGCTACAACAACTGGACAACACGAGCCTGCATCCCACCAAGAGCGAGTAAAAGTAAAAGTTAGAACTATTTTTTATTGTAGCATGTGAGAGCTTTATACAGTAGTAATTTTTTTTATTTTTATTATAATATGTGAAAATTTTACATTGTTTATAATTGAGTTTGTGAATACAAACTAACTGGGTTTATAGTCTCAGTCAAACAACCGGTTTATCTTTGTTTTGTTTTTTTTTTAAGAATTTTAAGTTTAGAGCGACAGGAAATTTTTCATTTTTATGTTCAGCCGCATTCAAAACCACAAAATTCCATTCACATTGCTTTGGCATTGGTGCCGCGTTTTTATTTGACCATGTTTTTTTTTTTTTTTTTTTTTTTCTTTTGGCTTCGCTTCATAGTTCAATCGCCAAAGCTTGCACGTGAAAAAGGTACATTTCCTTGCACTTGAGGCACATCACTTCCCCCCGTTTGGAAACTCATGGATTCCACTTGAAAAAAATAGTAGTCACTTTTCTTTCTTACTTTCTTGTTTTTAGATTTTTATGATAAGATGTAAAAATAAAAAAAACTGTTAAATCTATATTAAATTACATTAATTTTACATACAAGTCTATTTAGTGTGATTTTAATCAAATCTAATTTAATATTTAAAATGATACGAAGTTTGTTTTAAAAGAGATTGTTTCATGTTTTCATGTTATGACAAAATAGGACTCGGTTAAAACCATAAACAATGTAAAGCTTTAACATGTTATCACTTTATAAAACAAAAATATATTATAGTATAAAACACACACATGTTACAAGGTGCGATTCAAACTTTAGAGCCTGAACTCTTCTCTTAAATATCCTAATTTGTTTTTATCATATGTTCATTTTGTGATATTCCACTATCTCGAAGTTGTTGATCTACTTAACGTCGATGGTAACCAAATTTATACGGTATTGTAAATGTTGGAATCATGACTTTGAAGTAAGGAAATGTTAGGCTCTTAATTTTCATGACTTTGAAATTGAACGTTTATTTAATACGAAAGCAAAAAATTCATCACAAATGGATTTAATACGCGTATAAAAAGGTTAAAGAAGGCTCGAATTCGAGCAACAAATAACATTTAATACCAGGATTTCAAAATGCATGTCAAATGAATATTTCAGCACTATAAAAAAAAAAAAAAAAAGAGATTACAGTGAGTTTAAATTTTACCTTTTCTGTAAAAATGAAAATAAATTTAA
The DNA here is from genome assembly GCA_025403435.1 of Artocarpus heterophyllus. NCBI lineage: Eukaryota > Viridiplantae > Streptophyta > Magnoliopsida > Rosales > Moraceae > Artocarpus > Artocarpus heterophyllus. The sequence goes on along the minus strand of CM046350.1, from coordinate 6,564,041 downwards.
AATAAAACTTTGAAAGCTCCAAGTCCAGGACTCAAAATTAATTTTTTCACGCAGTCCAGTGCACCTGCAACGTCGCAGAAGGTTTCTGATAAAAGCCGGAAAACATTGTGGTGGGAAGGCATTTGAAGCGCGCACTTTTTTGTTTTTATTCAGCTGACCTTAAAAAGAGGTTCCAAGAAATAAAATAAAATTATATATACTCTTAAAAAAATTAATCAATTTCTAAAATAGGTAAAGCTAAATTATAGGGTGTTTAGAAAGGTGGTGGGAACCAGTGGTAGGAATCATTTTTACTGTAGCATGTTTTTTTTATTGTTATTGTAGCATGTGAGAACTTTATACTGTTCATAATTGAGATTGTGGTGGGAACTGAGTGGTTCCACCACTGTCAAACACCCCTTTAGATGATGACGGTGATTGTATGAATCGTATGATAATTAGTGCTAATCTTTTATTAGACCGAATCATTTTATATCAAATAAAAAATTTAAGAATTCTCACTCTTGGATGCTGAGGAATTGTTAAAATTACTATCAAATTTTTTTTTTATGACATATTGAGCTTCAAAGATGCTGAAAAATGAATAAGCATGGGCGACTAACCATTCGAACAAAGAGATACACTCATACACATGCATGTAACATCATTATCTAAGCATGATTTGCCTCCACAAATTATTATTATTATTATTATTTAAAAAAGGGAAAGACGTCTTGGATAATGAAAGGTTCGTTGGGACCATTAATTAAAAGCCATGATGAGCATTACAAAGAAGTTCTGTCGTGCAAGATATGCATCCTCTTTTCACAATGTCTATTTTTTAGTGTTGCTTTATCTACTTTGTTGATGCTTCAAAACACAGTTTCCCTCTCCGCCCTAGTTCTTGCCCATTTCTCTTTCACTTTTTTTTTTTTTTTTTGGGTTGCTTTGAACAATCTCATATAATGTTCCACCATTTATTTAAAAAAATAAAATCAATAAGGTCTTCACACCTGGTCAATTGATCACTTGACAATCTACTATATTTAGTGAAAATTTTATATTGTTTGAACACAACAAGTTAACATTAATAGTTCAAAACTTTATATGACTGAATATCTATAATAGTACATGTTTTTTAACTTTAACTTATTTTATTTTAAACTGTAGCATATGAGACTTTAGCTTCATAATTAAAACTATGAGTTTTAACTTTTCTCTAAAACACCGGGAAATTTCCCACACAAGTTTTGTTTTTAATCTGGTTTTGGAATTAGCATAGGAAAACCGTGTTATTAGCCAATATATATAAAATATAGGAAAACCGCGTTATCTATAGGTTTCTATTATTGTTCAAATTTGTTGTAAACCTAACATGTTTGACGTTGGAGTCCCCGTTTCCCACGACAATAAGAAACATATCAACAAATTTTGCGATGGTTTTAAGTGCAAATAATGACCTTATCAAAAGGGCCAAAAAAGAAAAAAATAATACAAATAATGGTCTTTTTTTATTAACATATGGGGCACGTACAACTCAGTCCATGGAAGCGAGAGTTTGGAAATACCCTCAATATTAATATAGGAACGCAACATATACATGTTATTTGTTAAATAAAGTTAATAGTTTCTATAGAAAAATGAAAGATTTTTGGCGTGGAACAATCCTGGAAATGTGGGACGCGGTAGGTATTTGGAATAATAAATAAAATAATACTTTATAGTACATGCACATGCAAGATAAAATGCCAACGGATACTGTTATAAATATCACTATTTTTTTTCCTCTTTGTTTTTCTTTCTCTTGATCCCTCCGGCAAGTAAGCAATCACTATGATTTTCTGAAAATGAAAGATTTCCCAAACTCCACAGAATCATTACAAATAACAAACACATGGTTTGAGAGCAAAACAGAACATGAATATTATTATTATTATTATTCTCTATGGTTCACAGCGTTTGTTATTTTCATAATTTTTTTTTACGAGTATGACACGGTATAAATATATCGCTTTTTCTACAAAACCTAAGCTTCGTGAAAGTGAGATTTGGTTTCAAGTTCCCAATTCACTGACACTCATCATTTATTATTAACCATTTAGTACTACAAGTTCAAGCTTGAACTTAAGATCATGAATATATAGTAGATATATATGGTTTAACTTACCATTTTAGAGGGAATATTTTGACTAAGAACGAGTAACATTGAAAAAAATTGAACTCGGATGAAAAAAAACAAAAAAAAAAACAAAAATCTCCTAAACCACCAACCATAATAAATCCTAACGAACTTGCTTTGGTGTATTTAATCGAAATGAATGAGGAAAAGTCAAGTCGCTAGAACTTTCAAAATGGTACAACAGTACTGTTTGGTAGTTGCATTTTTAAGCCAACATTGTGGAAGTTGTAGAATTAATTATCACGATGAAAATCTATTTTAGTTTTTGTTTAATCATATTATTATTATTATTATATAAAACTATAGCTGTTTAGTACTCATGCCCTCGTTACACTTACACGCTTTTCTCGTAAAACTAGTCTCAACCGACTTAATCAATGATGGCATTTAGTTATGTACACTCACTCACACAGAGTACCTGGTGTGCCATTAAAGGATTCTTTAAGTATATCTAACTAAAGAGAAGCCAAATACAAAAATGTGGATTCCAACTTTTTTCTTTCCTTGGGTGAAAGAATTCGAAGTCTTCATCTTTAAATAAAGTCAAATGTATTGATTTTACCATTAAGTTATGCATACAACTACGGATTCTAACTTCTTTTGGGCGATTAAAAAAATTTGGATTTAACGTTATTTTATTATTGCTGAGCATCATATCATCACTTATTTTGCTTTTCAATATGCTTGTGTCAAGTAACCATCTCAATCCATGAATTTCTTCACAATGTTACTGCATGCTAGTCCAAGTCCAATGTCACCTTCAATTATGAATTAGTTTAACACATGCATCAAATAATAATACGGTATGAAAATGAGGTCTTCAACATTTCTTGTGCTAGTCTTATTTTAAAGCATATTATAAGTTTGCTTACACATTTAATAGCATGGGGATTATTTGAACCAACCATAACTGCACTACTGGCAACATTGCAAATCTAAACTCCATATACCACTCACTCTCTTCAATTTATAATTAACTCAATTGAATTTTCATAAAGTGCCCATTTTTTATTATTTGTAAGCATTAGACCAAATTTGTCGGTGTCAATCAAAGATTCATTCATAATTATTTATGATTCTGTAAATATTAAAGCATGGCTCTTTATTGAGACTCGGTATTGCATCATTATCAACAATTAAGGAAATTTTTATGCATCAATGGACTACGTACATGGGCTTTATTTTTCTCTTGATGAAGAATAGTGAAATAGCAACGCATAAAAAACTCATAATAAATAAAGGGTGGTTATCATTTTACTATTTTCTAAGTCGTATCTTATATGGTGTTTTAAGTTTTTTTGAACTTGGTGTAAATTTGAATGTACGATCTCCAAATGGCTTTCAAGTAGAAGAAATTTATAGAACTTTGCAAGGTCAACCTATAGTGTGTTTGTGCGAATGTGATTCTAACTTATTAGTTTAAATTACTATAGTGTAAAACTTTTATATGCTCTAATGTTTTGGTTCTAATTTATTAGTTTTAACTACGTTTTTAAACACACTCTTGATCTAAAGGCCGTCGTAACATGGATGCGATTTGTTAAGCAAACAAGGGTGACTAGAAGCATGGAGCCATGGTTTTGAAGCTTCATAGATCGCATGACATTCTTGTTCTTTTGAAAGATATCATGGGAACAAAGGATTCGCTGGGTGTTTGTATTTTATGTTTTGTTGTTGGTTTTTTTTTTCCCTCAATAAAAGACATGATTGTTTAGTACATTTTTAGTACAACTTTTTGGTTGCCAAATAATATAAAGTTTTTACATATTACAGTAAAAAGAAAAAGTTATTATAGTATAAAACTCTCACATGCTACTGTGTTTTGAACCAAAAAGTTGATTCTAACTATGTTTGTCAAAACACCCTTGTAATCAATTTGGAGTTTATTAATTAAGGGTGAAATGGAACATTTTAATTCAGGAAAAAAAAATGACTGTAGTACCTAAATGATTATTTCAAAAACTATAAAAGGACCTATTGATGCATATAACAACATGGATCTTTTTTATGTTAAGTTAAAACTTAAAAGACAAACAATCGAAATATACCTAAGCTTGGTATGTCCAAAAATTTGACCAATTAAGAAATTTTTTATCATTTTCAAAATATAAGGAATCGTTTTTATTTCCCAACATTTGTACAAAATATTTTATAACAAGCACAAACGATTTTTTTTTTTTTTTTTTGAAATCACAAACCATCACAGAGAATATTTTGGATATTTTTCCTTCCTATTTTGATAAATGCTTAGTCAAAAAGAAAAGAGCTAAGCCTAGTACAATTGTGGTGACTCCAACATTACGAATCCGTGACTTTTGACAAACACGTTGAAATTATTTGCTGTTTTGATGGCCCAAACATAAACATCAAACAACGTTTGGTTCTCCGGTAAATACACGAGGAAGATACAATGTCACGCGCCTAAGGCACACGTGAATGCACTGCCCACAATAAATTTTACCCAACCAATGAACTATCAACTATTCGTTCAGGAAAAAAAAAAAAATTCAACCATTCGGATTTGATTTCCAACACTCGAACACAAAAAAATTAGGGGAATTCGTATGAGGGGAACCTTTTTTCTTCTCTGGATAGAAATTGATGTTTTAGTTATTGGTTTGATTTTTTAACGGGAGTAAAATCAATTTTGTGTTGTATACAGTAAATTTTTAATATAGACACTAACGAATTAGACTATTAAAATATTGCAGTTTTTTCTCGAAGAAAAAACAGTTTCTATCATTTGAGAACTCAAAAATAATTTGATTAAAAAAAGTTAAGAAATCATCCTATTGATTAGTATATGATAATCTTCAAGTCAAAAAATATTAATTCCCTCATTAGGATTTGATTTTTCAACCGTCAAATGGTTAAAAATTAAGTTGAGTAAAAAAAAAGATAAGAAATCACTCTATTAATTAGGAGATTTCTAGTGGTAGAATTATAAAAAAAAGGAACAATCGGTAGGTGTTGTTTTTTAGTCTTTAAAGTTGTATATAAAATTATCTGTTTGAAATAGTTGACTTTGATATGATTTTAACCAAATACAAAAGTAAAAAATATACTATTTATATAAAAGATATGCATTAAGTACTACTACATAAGGATCCTATTAATTATCATGTGCTAATCTTTCCAAAAAAATTATTACCTGCTAATAATACAGACAGTAAAGGAGAAAAAAAAAAACAAATAATAAACCTAACAAGAAGATCCCCTCGATTTTCGTTTTCATTTTTTTCAGTTTTCTGAACACAATTCAGGCGCGTGGTTTGCAAACTCTTAAGACAAAACATAAATGCATCGGCCGGTAAAGTAGAAACGACCGTATGGGGATTGAGTCTCAGAATCGCTCTGTCCAAAAGCCAACCAAAAAAAAAAAAACGCTTTAAGCAAAATGACCTGATTTTCAAACGCGCCTTTATCTCCAAAAAATCACTTTCACAAATATTAAATTATTTTCCCCTCAGATAAATAAATTTTCTTTTGTTTTTTTTTCTCTTAAAACATTTATCGGACAATGTGACTCAGGCCGGAGTGTGGGTCCCACTTACCTCCCATTTCTCAGTGTTTAAAAGCAGCTCCAAAGCATCTTCATTGTGGCCAAGAAAACCATTAAGCACACCCCATACTTTACTTATTTCTAGTCTGAAAAACTGACTCCCATTTTCTCTCATTTTCTCTTCCTAAATCATAAATCATAACAAAACAAAAGGGAAAGAAAGAAAAGTAGAAGCAGAGAAGGACATTCCTAGCTGTGTTTTTTTTGTCTCTCCTTCTCTCTCTCTCTCTCTATGTGACTAAGGAATAAAGTGGGTGAGAAACAAAGAATATTAATTTATCTAAAAAGGGCATTGCTCAAGGAAGAGCAAGAAGAAGAAGAAAAGGGATTTGTTGGTTTTGGTTTTTGATGTCATCATGGGCTTGAAGAAGCTTGCAATGTGCAATGGTGTGTTGTTAATGGTGGTTTTTTCATTCTGGGCTTGCTCTGTTTCAGCCTCTGTTTCTTATGACTCAAAGGCTATTGTCATCAATGGCCAGAGAAGAATCCTCATTTCTGGATCCATTCACTACCCAAGAAGCACTCCTGAGGTTATATTATAATAATAATGTTACTAATATTACTCTTCCAATGTCTTTCCTTTTTTTTTTTTTTAATTTTCTTGAAGTTTTCTTTTTGGGTTTGTTGCAGATGTGGCCGGATCTTATTCAGAAGGCTAAAGACGGAGGTCTTGATGTGATTCAGACTTATGTTTTCTGGAATGGGCATGAGCCTTCACCTGGCAAAGTAATGAAAAAATGACCACTTTTTGTTTTTTTTTTTATGTGCTTAGAATTTTTTATTATAATTTTTGCTATAATATTTTTTTTGCAGTACTATTTTGAAGGAAATTATGATCTGGTTAAGTTTGTTAAGCTGGTTCAACAAGCAGGCCTTTATATGCATCTCAGGATTGGTCCTTATATTTGCGCTGAATGGAACTTTGGGTAATAATATATTAATATTAATTATAAAATCATAATTCTAAATATATATATATATATTTAAAAAAAAACTTTTGGGTAGCTCTTGGATTTTTGAAGCTAAAACTTATAATACTCTTACTTGCAGAGGCTTCCCTGTCTGGTTGAAGTACATTCCCGGCATCAGATTTAGAACAGACAATGGACCTTTCAAGGTTTGGAATCTTTACTCTTCTTACCCTCTATTTACATTTATTGCTATTACTTATTATATATATCTATTAAAAAAAAAAAAAACTTAAAGCTAGACTCTTCTTAACCTCACTTCTGAATTGCATTAATGAAGGAACAAATGGAAAAATTCACAAGAAAGATTGTGGATATGATGAAAGCAGAAAGGCTGTTTGCCTCTCAAGGTGGTCCAATAATTCTATCCCAGGTTAGTCTAAACAAATGCACCATTTTTTCTAGTCTTGCATTACATTACAAATGAAGTACAAAGTCTGTGTGTGTGTGTACATATATATATATATATATATTTTTTTTTTTTCTGTATTCGTGTGACAGATTGAAAATGAATATGGGCCAATGGAGTATGAACTTGGATCTCCTGGAAAGGCATATGCTAACTGGGCAGCTCATATGGCTGTTGGACTTGGCACCGATGTGCCTTGGGTTATGTGTAAGCAAGATGACGCCCCTGATCCCATTGTAAGCACCTTTCAACTTTTTCATTGCCCTTTTTGTTATCTTTTATTTTTTTATTTATTTTTCCACATGTTCTTTCTTGCAATGTTATATATGTTGTACAACTTGATTGTTAATATTGACCTATGGTACTTGAGACGTAGTGGGGTTGTTAGTGAGTGATGTGATGCCTCCATGTTGCTCATATATGAAATGAATAATTAATTTCTTTTTTAAGGATGTGTGTGAATTATTATCTCTCTTTGCACATGGCCGTGCTTTCCTGTTTCACTCTCATGTCTCTTGCACTTTTGCTATTATTTAATTCCCTTCTGGCATTTGAGAGTTTTTTTGTTGATGTTAACTTGTTGAGGATTTTTTTTTCTTCACTAAAAAAACTCTTTGTTTAATTAAGTTTTTTTTAATCAACTTAGTGTAAAGTCTACGAATATATAAATCTTAAAGCTGAACTTCTGCCGTATTTGTTTTCCTATTGTAGTAATTAAAGATATACACATGCATCTTTTAAATTTTTGGCTTCAAAACTTCATGGCTCCCCCTTTGTTTTTGTTTAAACCTTGCATCAGATCAATGCCTGCAACGGATTCTATTGTGATTACTTCTCCCCAAACAAGAATTATAAACCAAAGATGTGGACTGAAGCTTGGACTGGCTGGTAAAATTTGCATGCTTGTTGTTTACTTCAAGGAACTATATTGTAGGTTTATTGTTAGTCTTCATTTAACTTGTTTTTCATGCAGGTATACTGAGTTTGGTGGTCCAGTTCCTAACAGACCAGCAGAAGACTTGGCCTTTGCGGTTGCTCGGTTTATACAGAAGGGAGGGTCATTCATTAATTATTACATGGTACTCATAATGTTCATGTTAATTGCCTCTCAAAATGAATATCTTGAGAAATTTTGTTCATGTTTTTCTTGTTTTCATCATTACAGTACCATGGAGGAACAAATTTTGGCCGAACCGCCGGTGGTCCATTCATTGCTACCAGCTATGATTATGATGCACCTCTAGATGAATATGGTACGTGATTCGACGTTAGAAATTGATGCTGAATATAGAATACGGATAAATTATGAATATTATTAGCGAGGGAGTAAAAATCTAGTTTCTTTCAGACTGATGCAGTCATCATGTTGTTCACGTGTGTTAAATCGTTAAACAAATATATCCATTGCTAATCAGCCTTTCAACGTCAGTTTCCTAGAGAAAAAGGAAAATAAAAATATCAACGAACTTTGGTCTATTTCCCTTCTCCTTTACTTGTTCGAAATTTAAAGCATACTAATTCACCATCTAATCACCATTTATGCATAATTAAATTTTCTGAGCGTTATAACTCTCCACCTCTAAAAAAAATTTCGTCCTCAAAATTAAAAGTCGAATTAAAATCAGAACAAATGAGGGTACAACTCTCTCATAGTCGACTCTAATTCCCAAGTCGCTTCATCAGCTCCGTGATGCTGACACACGACTTTCACTAGGGGTATCTCAAGACGTCGCAAGCTTATCACTTTTCGATCGATAATTTGAACTGGTACCTCCTCATAAGTCGTGTCTTCCTGAACCTGCACGTCTAGAAATGGAATAATCTTGCCTGGTTTGGGCGTACATTTCCGAAGCATGATACATGAAACACATCATGAACATGAGAAAGCTCGGGAGGGAAATCAAGGCGCTTACAAAAAGAAGTCCAGGTTTACTGCAAAAATCTGACCAGTCCTAACTTTTTTTTTCCCTGCTTTTTATCTAGGACTATTGAGGGAACCTAAATGGGGTCATTTAAAAGATTTGCACAGAGCAATAAAACTGTGTGAACCAGCTTTGGTATCTGGAGATCCCATAGTAACACAACTCGGAAGCTATGAACAGGTTGGACTTTAGTTCTAGAAAATATTATGATTTCCAAATTTTGATTGGAAGTAAAAGCTTACGCTTTAGAACAACTATAACCTTGCAGGCTCATGTATTCAAATCAAAGTCCGGAGCTTGTGCTGCGTTCCTTGCAAATTACAACCCGAATTCATTTGCGAAAGTGTCCTTTGCGAATATGCATTATAACCTTCCTCCATGGTCTATCAGCATTCTTCCTGACTGCAAGAACACGGTGTACAACACTGCAAGGGTGAGAACATTTTTTCTTTATTTTTTTATGGCGATATAGGGGTCGTGTTTTTTTCTTTAGAAAGAAATTGACATTTTTCAAATCTGATATCCTTTACAGGTTGGCGCGCAGAGCTCAACGATGAAGATGACTCGTGTTCCTATCCATGGTGGATTTTCTTGGGAAGCATACAATGAAGAGACAACCTCTTATGAAGAGACTTCACTCACGGTTTCTGGGTTGTTGGAGCAGATTAATACTACAAGAGATGCTTCTGACTATCTGTGGTACATGACAGAGTGAGTAACTAAAAAAAACATGCTCGGTCCCTTCTGCGTCCAAAAAAAATGCTTCCCACGGATTGTGACTTTTTCTGTCTTGGTTCAATTTTGATTCCCAGTGTTAAGGTTGACCCCAGTGAAGAATTTTTGAGAAGTGGGAAGTATCCTGTACTAACAGTCTTATCAGCTGGTCATGCTTTGCATGTTTTCGTCAATGGTCAACTAGCAGGTAAGCACTGGCCATTCTATTTTTAGCTGAAAGCAGTTTGTGACTCCACTTCATTGATAACATTGTAGGCAGAAGTCGCTTTTTTTTTTAATATGTAATTTTGAAAATTTTCTTTCAGAGCCAGCTAATAGTTTGCGATATGATTTTGGGTCATGAAAGGTGTTTCTGGTAGTAACATGCTCTTTCTTAAACTTTTGGCAGGTACTTCTTATGGAAGTTTAGAATTCCCAAAATTAACATTCAGTGAAGGTGTGAACTTGAGATCTGGTATCAACACAATTGCACTTCTGAGTATTGCTGTTGGTCTTCCGGTTTGTTCTCTCTCTTTCTCTCCTCTCTTCTTTCTCATAAGCTCATATTTGTATACCTGTGGCAGTTTAAACCTGACGTTTTCTTACATCTTGAGTTCAGAATGTTGGTCCACATTTCGAGACATGGAATGCTGGTGTTCTTGGCCCGGTTTCATTGAATGGACTCAACGAGGGTAGAAGAGACTTGTCATGGCAGAAATGGTCGTATAAGGTTGGTTTTCCTCGACTTCTCTTGTTTCTCTTGCAATGCTATGAATGCATTTAACTGTATTTTTCTTCATCAGGTTGGTCTTAAAGGAGAAGCCTTGAGTCTTCATTCGCTTACGGGGAGTTCCTCTGTTGACTGGTTTCAAGGGTCTCTAGTAGCACGGAAACAGCCTCTGACATGGTTTAAAGTGAGTATCTCAAACTTCAAGATAACCTTTTTGGCTTCTTATCCAAGATGACAGAGAAGCAACTTATGTTTATTTTTTTGTTAAAGCTTGCATGGAAAAAATGTTTTAATTAGACATCTTTTTTGTTTGCAGACAAGTTTTGATGCTCCGGCGGGATACGCACCCTTAGCTTTGGACATGGGCAGCATGGGAAAAGGTCAAATATGGATTAATGGTCAGAGTCTTGGTCGTTACTGGCCTGCTTACAAAGCGGAAGGCGGTTGTGGTGGCTGTCAATATGCGGGAACATATAATGAAAAGAAATGTCTAAGTAACTGTGGGGATGCTTCACAAAGATGGTAATTGAAGATTGGAACTTGATCTTGGTCTCTTCGATATTGTGGCATAAGCTTAACAAAACCAACTGTTTTTATCGATCCAGGTACCATGTTCCTAAATCATGGCTTAAGCCAACAGGCAATTTGTTGGTGGTGTTTGAAGAATGGGGTGGAGACCCGAATGGAATCTTTTTGGTTAGAAGGGATGTAGATACTGTGTGTGCTGATGTCTACGAGTGGCAACCTACTCTAGTGAACTGGCAAATGCAAGCCTCGGGTAAAGTTAATAAACCTTTGAGGCCTAAAGCCCATTTGTCTTGTGGCATCGGGCAGAAAATTTCGAAAATAAAGTTCGCTAGCTTCGGTACACCAGAAGGAGCTTGTGGAAGCTTTCGTGAGGGAAGCTGTCACGCTCACCATTCGTATGATGCTTTTGAAAGGGTATGCATTTGGATCTTGCGTTAGCCCATGGACTTTGTTTTTACCTTATCCTTTAACATTCTGCATAAATGTTAAATACTTATTAATTTTCTTCCTGCAGCTTTGCATCGGTCAGAACTCCTGCACGGTAACTGTGGCACCGGAAATGTTTGGTGGTGATCCATGTCCTAGTGTCATGAAAAAACTCTCTGTGGAGGCCATCTGCAGTTGATGACTTCGAGTATCCCCAAACGAAATGTCTCGTTTTGTTTTCTCTCATGCTAGCAATACAGGAACTTCAGTTAATTTTTGCAGTAAGTTAATCTATATACACATGCAAGTGCCATTGCAACCATTCATTGGCTTTTTTCCGGAGGTGAAGTTGTGCAGAAATATGCAACACACCACTTGGTTGAAAAGCCTAAAGAGCTCCTGAAGATGATTGTGAGTAAAGCTATGTGTACATACTTGCTATCGTTTCGATTGGTTCCCTTCAACGTTACAAAAGAGGTGGGAAAGAGAACTGCGAGTTGGATGCACATTGAGACGACACTGAAGGAGTCCATGTGTAGAAAGTTTTTTAAGTTTTCAGATTATGGAAAAGCTTCTGGCTTCCAGTAATTTTAAGGTTTCATTCTTGCGTTACATGTTGGGAGCTATTGTTCCATTGTTTGTTCTTGTAGAAAAGTTTCCAAAGTAATAATTCCAAGTTTTACCCATTTGTGTTCTGTGCATTTGCATTTACTACTTAGATGCTTGTGCTCATCAGATTGAGGAGAGCAATGCTATTCAACATGACACCACAACTCACAACAAGATGGGTCTTAATTGTGAGACTCACATGTAGGTCCCATCTTATTGTTAGTAGTGTTGTCATAACATATGCCCTTTATTTTAGTTCTCATTGTTGAAGAACCTTCTTTAAAAGAGGGAGAATTACGTGGTAAGGTATGAAAAAAATATTTTACTTTAAAGTACAATTTTTAATCGTTGGATATTTATTAAGTTGCGTTAATTTGTTACTCTTTTTATAGGGTGTTTGAAGGGGTGGTGGGAACCATTTTTATTGTAGCATGTAAGAGTTTTATATTATAGCATATTTTTTTTTATTGTTACTGTAGCATATAAGAGCTTTACACTGTTCATAATTGAGTTTGTGGTAGGAACTGAATGGTTTCCACCACTGCCAAATACCCCCTTAATCTGACATGATTCTAACGAGCTGAAACCGTCTTTTAACCAGCAGATTCTTTTTCCTACGCTACTTTATAATCCTCCTTGAAAATTTAGCTGCAAGTTTATGCACCATCAAGAAGCAAATCTAATCCTTGGATTGTAGTGGCAGAATGCTGCACAAACACAAGGTATATAGCATATAGAATTTTATATGGGGCTGTCCTTTTGCTTAGGAAGTGTGTATAATATTTAAAAGAGGGGTCGGTTATCTGAGCAGGGATAGAATAATGACTCTTGGGGATTATGTGCAACACTAGGGACTTAATCTTACTGTACAAGTAAATGCAACTTTGGATGCCTTGGGCTTGGGATAAAATATTTGGTAACAGTCAGGCACTGAGAACAGCGTTTATAACCCTCATTTAAATTTTAAGGGGGTGTTTGGCAGCGTTGGAAACCACTCATAGGATGTTTGAAAGGGTGGTGGGAACCAGTAGTGGGAACCACTTTTACTATAGCATGTGAGAGTTTTATACTGTAACATATTTTTTTTATTGTTACTGTAGCATGTGAGAGCTTTACACTGTTCATAACTGAGATTGTGGTGGGAACTGAGCGGTTCCCACCACTGCCAAACACCCCCTCAGTTTCCACCACAATCTCAGTTATGAACAGTATAAAGCTCTCACATGCTACAGTAACAATAAAAAAATATGCTATAGTATAAAACTCTCATATATTACAGTAAAAATGGTTCCAATCATTAATTTCTACCGCCCTTCAAACACCCTATAAGAAAACCTAAAAAAAAGAAGGAAAATCCCAATTCTATTTTTTTATTAAGGCATGATGTCTATGCCTGCACCAATTGGAGCATGCATTCTTTATTAATGTTTGTCGTTTTGTGATTTCCTGTTTGGTATTGCTTTAATATCTGTCGTTTAGTATCCAATGTATTGTAAATGAATGGATAATGCGCGTTTAATAAGACAGGAAAATTGGACTGACCCAGGCTTTTGTATTGAAGCAAAATGTGATCTTGTGACGTATATGTGTAAGGTGTTTAGGATAGCGGTTAAAACTGATAATATTAGTTTAAAAAATTATAGTTTATAAGATTTTTATAATGTAGTAAATTTTTACTTTTTATTATAATTATCGAAAGTTTTGTTACATTTTTTATTGGAACAAAGCATTGTTGGTTACTCCAAATTGACCCATTACGTTGGAGGAGAGTCAATGCACCATTTAAATGATGTATGAAATGGTAAGCTCTAGAACCTGCTAAAGCTAAAATTGACACAGTTGAACATCTGTATGGCACGTTCAAGGGTAAAAAACTTTAGGACCTTATAATACGCATTCATTAAGTAACCAACAATAGTATCTCTACTCTTGTTAATTTTATGCACGTAAGCATACGTATCGCAAAAGTAATAAAATAATGAAAAAAATATCATTTTTATAGAGACTAATAACTATTTTAATATTGTTAATTACGAATATACTATTCCTTAATTTTATCTAAACAATAATAAAAATTGCAAGATAAAAAATAAAACAAGAAAAATTAAAATAGCAATCCTATATTAATAAACGAAAATTTAATAATGATAAAACATAGGCTTATAACTTCCCCCAACAATTCACTCAATCTTTCCTTTCTTATGATGATTATTCTACTGTAATTGTCACCCAAGAGCACTAAAATATTCAAAAGCTTCCGTCGATGGTTATGCAAAAATGCCCTTCCTAAATAATTCATTATATGTCTATAAGAATTATATTAAGAAGAATTCATTAAGATAAAACCCTCAAAATGGACACACATGCAATATGAGTATATGTCTATCTCACATCAACATACTTACTCTACCTAAGTCTTGAACACAAAATAACTCTATCGATATTAGTAGGGTTCATCAAATCAATTCAATTAATGGCCAATTAATTAAATTGCATTAAGCTTGAGATAAAATAAACAACCACATTGTAGGATAAAAATCATGGAGAAGAGAATTTCACGTAATCAAGTTTCATGAATGGGTTTCATTACAAACCTAGAAGATGAAATTAGTTCATAATGCTAAAGGCAAATATCATGGAGAAAATCTTAAACATGGAGGAAAAAAAAAGAGAAATAAAAACTGATTAACAAGGCGAATCCGAAGTTGAGAATCCGTTTTCAAGACCTTCTTCTTCTCCTCCAGAATTGGCTATTTTTTTCTCACCTATTCTCTTGTAAAAAGACCCTTTTAAAATACCTAAAGAGGTCCTATTTATAGGTATGTAGTAAAAATAAGAGATTACAAACAATTTGGAATAAAATTCTAAAAATCTCGACTGGGCTCTTCAACCTCAACTCCCAACAACGCTGTGCTAGCCCCTGACACGAAATTGCTTCATGCCTCAGCTAGCGCTTCGGTGCCCAGCATCCAATGCTCAGCGTTGGCTCCAAAGCGTTGGAATTGTGCTTTCCTCCCCTCGGCACCACGGCGCCCAATTTTAAAGCCGTGGCGCTGACTTTTAATCCTTCTTTTTTTAATCCTCACTTTGAGTTTAATTTTTCGTCTTTTTTCACAATCAACTGTACTTGCTAAACCTTTTTCTAACCCACAAAATAAACAAAATAAACACATAAAAAAAACAAAACAAAACATCTAAAAACCAACAAAACACCAAGCTGCAGCTCTCAAAATATTAAAAAAAAAAAAAATCTACTCATCACCCACGCCTCTGGGGTTTTGGCTCAAAAGAAAAAGTACACCTGCATCAACTTAAATAATCTTTTTTCTTTTTTCTTTATTCTTTTTTTTTTTCAAGGGAAAGCAACGTCATTGATGAAGAATTTGCACTAGGCAGCAAAATTAATCCCAAATTCCAACTCACATTGTTTCGACTTTCTTCTTCTTTTTCTGTTTCTTTTGTGCTAGGAACACTCGTGTAAGATAAAGCAGCTCTTTATCTGCAAAAAGTATTCTGGAGAAAAAAAAGACATCAATCTACTAAAGAATACATCAATCTCAAATGCAAAATTCTATGCAAAAATCAAAAGGTACAAAATATTTCTTCCAAAAAAAATAATAAACAGGCAAAATATAATTCAATTTCCACTCTACCTCATAATTTCTCCTCAAATATTCCAAAGTTGAGTTCTTTTTTTTTTTTTTTTTGGCTGGTCTTCATGGTGAGGACAAAAAATTTGAACAGCCACAAATTAAAAAATTTCACCTGAAAACTGTGAGTTGACGAATGAAGATATTTATTGTTATTTTTCAAACATACAACATAAATATATGCGTCATAATTAATTAATACAA
Source organism: Artocarpus heterophyllus (assembly GCA_025403435.1). Classification (NCBI taxonomy): domain Eukaryota; kingdom Viridiplantae; phylum Streptophyta; class Magnoliopsida; order Rosales; family Moraceae; genus Artocarpus; species Artocarpus heterophyllus. Next base: position 6,548,161 of record CM046350.1, on the reverse strand, counting down.
TATAATATATAAAATAAAAATAAAAAATAGTTGTCACACGTAAATGTGCACATACTTTACAGCCAATTAAAAAGCCTCAAATCGCCAATAGAACCTTCAAAGCAGGTGACTACTCATTTAAACTTGAACAGTAGGCAACAGAATTTCTCTCACTTTATTATGATAAAATCTCACTCACTAATAAAACCCATCAATTTTATTTTATTTATTATTTATTATTTATTTATTTATTTTTTGAAATAGAAGTGGAAAACCCATCAAAATTCAATCAAAGCCCACAAAATATTTTTTTTTAAAAAAAAAAACAAAATAAAACAAACAAACAAACACCCCCCCTTTTGGATTAGCCAAATAAAAACCAAACGACACTAGTGATTCTGTGTCTCTGTGAAAATAGGACGCGTTTCAATGGCGGCTGCATGTTCATATTATTATCCAATCTCTGCTTCTAATTTCTCATTCCCAATACACAAATTTCACTCTCAAATTCACACTCCAATGTTCTCCTTTTTCTTCTCCTCCTTCCTCATCTTCTTCACCACTTTCTCTCTCTTCTTCCTCTTCATCTACAAAAACTCCAAGCGAAAAACAGAGCAATCTCAAGAACCGATCCACCAGACCAAAACCGACACCCAGAGCGACCCATCGGGCAAAACCCACGAAACCCGCGAAAGCAGCTCGACCCATTTGAACCATTCGGTCCGCTCTCCTCTGGTTCTGGAGATTTTGCCCTCCGATTCTCCCAAATGGGAGACCTTGTTCGAGAAGGGCGGTTCTGGAGGGCATTGCGGTGAACCGGACTCGGACTCGCTCGGGTCGGGTTTGGGCGAGGAGAGGGTGGAATCGGGTGGAGATCAGAGAGGGAAGAAGAAGAAAAAGAGGGCTAAGAAGAAGAGCTCGAGTTCCAAAGGGGAAGAGGAAAACGGCGGCGATGAGGGGAATTCGGGTCCGAAATGTCGGGGCAAGGAGGAATTGGTGTGTTTGTTCCCGTTTACGTCGTCGAACAGTGTGACGCAGAGAAAGATCAAGCAGCAGTATGATGAGCTTATGAAAAGTCACCATTCCAAAGGATTGACGCTGGCTCAGGTATTTTTCAAGTTTTACTGTTAAAAATCACGTCTTTTTTCTTTTGTTGGTTAAGCTTTTATTATTTTCATTGTTGCAATCATTCAGTTTTGGTTTTTAGAATCTGAAAAAGCATAAAAATTTGATCTTGCTGTTTTCTTAAACTGCCTTGCCAATGATGAATTTTAGCTTTAAGTGGTTTGAAAGATGATGATGATGATGATAATAATAATAATAAAGCTAGTGAGCAATTATTTATGAAATATTGGGATGATTGTTTTCTCAATTTTGGGAACACGTGAAGGACAGAATTAAAGAGTATGTAAAGATGATAAGATATTCCCTTCTTGTGCGCACAGAACACTGCTCTTCTTTTGCTTATGGTTTAGTGTGTGAAGAGAGGGGAAAAATGGGCAGAAACAAACGTGTACATGGTTCAAGCTTATTTGTGGAAGTGTGTTTATAAAGTTGGAATAAGCTAGACAATGTTTTTAGTAGAAATCACAAGGATGATTGTGCGGTTTGTCAAGATCAAATGATACAGGCTTGTGGCTACTATGGATTGATATACTGAGAAGAGATTGAAAATAAAAGTGTTCTGTAAAAGCTAGAATGATGCAGGAGCATACCTGAACTTAGGAGGAGGCTCATGTGTCTTGGGCCTTGAAGAAATGCCTGTGCCTATTTGTTGGGTGCACTCGCAAATTTGTAAAGGACTCCTCGAAGTAATATCCAAACTAGTAGTGCTTGGGGTGGATTTTCGAGTCTGGTCCTGAATGGTATTTAAAGGATTTGATTGTGCCTCTCCTATGAGCTACAACTTTTGCAGGGAATCATTGTGTCACTCCTGTATTATAGAATTAAGAGCTGTGGACCATCCTTTTGGAGCTGCAACTTTTTTCTTTTTATACCATTAATTCGACAATCAAAGGTGAAAAAATTGAGGGAGATTGATTTGTTCTCCTAGTCTGATTGAATTAAGGGTAAATCCTTGGTAAAAAATCTACATTGGAGAGACTTCTCTTGTTGCCGGGTGTTTTTTTTTTTTTTTTTTTTTTTTTGCAACAATAATCCTTGCATAAGGTGGTAAAGATATATCGTTTACGTTCCCATAATTCCACATGATGCAGGTTGGACAGTTTGCTAATTGTTTGGTGGAGGCTAAAAACGAGTTGCAGCACAAGTATGTCATGATACTTTGATACTTTATGGTTTTTTTTTTTTTTTTAACCTTTAAATTCTTAACTTTATTTATTATATAGTTCCCTGCTAGCATTATATGTGATTCTTTTGTGCTTTGCCAAATTAATTGGCATTTTTTAGTTGTTTGCAAAGTTTCAAAAAAGTCCATCTTTCATTTGACCCTTGTCGTCATGTCTTTGTGCTACAACTCAGTTCTTTTTACTTTAATGTGGCTTTAAGATTTTAGCTTGTTATCTTTCTCTGTGGTAGGGCTGATATCATCCAGCGCAAGTTCACAATAACAAAGGCTCTACTGTGCAAGGCAGACAGATCTTCCTTTGATCGTCTTCGTCAACAGGTTATAATATGGAAATGTTTTGGGAATTCGGTACTTGAGAGATTTTGGATATCTTCTCTGCTTTAAATGGGTTTATTCTGTCATATTTCAGATATATAAACTTGAGTTAGAACAAAAGAGACTGGAAGAGGATGCATTTGTTTATAATTGGCTCCAACAACAACTTAAACTTTCACCAGCATACAAGAAGGTACATTTTTACCCTTATTTTTAAGATAATATTTGGACCGTGAAGATTCATGAAGACTATGGCTCGTTTATGTCCCTTTTTAAGCCGTCCTTGCAAAGTCACATTGAAACCAATTCTTTTCCCAAATTTGCCAAAATTTTCCTTTTGAAGTTTAGAGGAAGAACATTATTGAAAATGATTTGAAAACTCTTTCTTTCTCATTGATTTACTAAGATGAAGCTTTGGGTGTTCGTTACTACCTCTAACATATGAACCCGACTTTCTTTTTCACATTACAGCTGCTTGAAATTGGTGCTCAAATGGAGATGAAAGCCAAATCGGGAGAGTTGACAGAGAGCGCAGATACTGAATTTTCAGACATTTCTTTTGAAGAGTTGCTTGAACAAGAAAAGAAGGATTCATTCTGGTTTGTTTATCAATTCTTTTTTGCTGATTTCATCCTGCTCCATTTACCTATTTTGTTAGCGTGATTTACAAACTGCTCCATTTTCCCTGACAATATGCAGGCAGAAAAATGGGAAATTGAGACCATGCTCAGGCTGATATATGATGACTTGCTAATTATACTCATGGTTTTTAGTTCAGCAGTACGTATATCCACCAGCTAAAGCCTTGTGCCTTCAAATTTCTTTCAATTCCCCAGGGTTCTTTGGTACGATAATGACTTGTTTTTCTGTGGGGTCTTTTTTTTTCAGGATTTTTTTTTTTTTTTTTAACTGGTGGAAGTTAGTCCATCCTTTTCATGCCAAAAGTCGCGAACCCAGTTTCGCGGAATTCATTCCTTCCGGTAATTGGAACTCAAGTTGGTTGAACTCTTCATCTGCTCTCTAGAATCTCGTCTTTGGTTGCGTTACCTGATTGTGTATTCGGGTTGAGTTGAGGTTCGAGTGTGGCTATTTTCTTAATGCAGCAACTCTACTGAATCCAAGCTTCAGCGCGTGGTACTCTGTTGGTACCGCAGTCTTCTTCTTCCTCTCTGGAGGATTGAGCAATGGATTTTTTACCTTTTCAGTGATTAACTAGACACTTCACAGTGCATAGAAGGCTCAGAAGCATGTCTTTGTTCCCTTTTTTTGGGTTGAATGTTGACTGTGTATGAGCTATTTATGTAAAAATCATACATCAACTGAAGATATACCAGTTAGCGAAGAACATGAAAAGGAAAAAATGTTGAGGACACCCTTGTGCTTGCAACTTTGCCTTGGCTATTTATATGGAGGTAATTTTCTGTTTTTAAAAATAAAATTTGTTTGCTAAAAGCTGAACGTGTTTTGGACATACAAATTTGTGAAATCGGAGATCGATATTTCTTGTCATGTGTTCATGTACTTGTGCGGCTCAGTCCCCCCTAGGTGGGCCTACTTATTTGTGAGAGGGATGTTTACGATTTCTTGGTATTTTATGGGCATTTTTGTCAAAACATTTTTGACCTTCTTGTAACCACTACTCAACTACTCTTTGTTGGCAACAAAGTCCTGGCCTGAGAGTAGTCCACACTACGAAAACGACAAGGTTGAAGGTCTAGGCTTTATGCTTTATGTGACAAGTTCACGAGACTATGAAGCAACAGTTCCTTTACATTTCAAGGGGAGAACGAAGCCCAAAATCAAAAACCAAAAACCAAAGTGGAGAACAAAAGATCGTATGTTATTTCAGTAGAAAGCTGTCCGTTAAATAATTGTAGCACATTTGTTTTTGTAATATAACGAATGTAAGAACTGCAATAAACAGGATTTAAAAAAAAAATAATTTTTCAAATAAAGAACTGATCAAATTGCTGAAGTTTTAGGTTATGTTGGACATGTGGAAGAAACGGAATATCTAAATCAAGGTTTAAGCATATCTTGTACATACACCACTAAGTACAGTAGTGTTTTAGAACGATCTAACAATGTAGACGAAATACCAGGCCAAGCCCTAAGCTACCATCATCAAAATATAAGTTTTCGGAGAGACTGGGAAAATTTCCACTACTTTCTTTATCAGCAGAAAGCTGGTTGAAAAACCGAGGACGCCGGTCTTTCAGCTTTTCCCTGCTGGTTTTGAGAATTTGGTCCTCTTACTCATCTTCCAGATCAGTCAATCTTCACAGAGGAGTAGATCTTCCGAACAAACCAGAAGCAAGCATAGAAGCCAATTGTCCCAGTGAGTACAAAGAAAGCATATGAGACAATGACCATGTAACCAAAATACAGAACACCCGAGACGAACTTTGTTATTTCCAGCTTGGTAAAGAAGTAGAAGGCCGAGTAGAGGAAAAGGTAGAGAGCAGAGGAACCCGCGGTCAGATATGATCTCCACCACCAGTGGTAGTCCTCACTGCACAACTGGAAGTAGCAGAGAACGATTGTTATCTCTGCACAGGTGATCAAGAGAATAACGGACACGATAAAAAGGAAGCCGAAGATGTAGTAGAACTGGTTCAACCATATTGAAGTCAAGATGAAGAAGAGCTCGATGAAAACGGCCCCAAATGGAAGGATCCCCCCAATAAGAATAGAGAAAACTGGTTTCATGTACCAAGCTTGCTCTGGTATCTGCCGAGGAATTTTGTTGGTCTTTACGGGGTCGTCAATGGCTGGTTTTTTGAAACCTAAATAACTACCCACGAATACCAGGGGAACCGATATACCAAACCATAAGCAGACGAGAGCAAACATTGTACCAAAGGGCACTGCTCCAGAAGACTGTTCGCCCCAAATCAGGGCATTCAAGATGAAGAAGACGGCAAAAAGTATACCAGGAAACATAAATGCAGTCTTCATAGTATTCCTCTTCCATTCTGTGCCCTTGAACATTTTGTACAATCTTGCAGAGGAATAACCAGCAAATAAGCCCATGAAAACCCACAAGAGGACCATGGCAGTCATTAGGCCACCTCGGTTGGAAGGAGACAAGAAACCCAGTAAAGCAAAAATCATGGTTACAAGTGTCATTCCAAAGATCTGAACACCTGTACCGACATAAACACAAAGTAAACTAGAATTGATCGGTGCCCTGAAAACATCTCCATGAACAAGTTTCCATCCAGTTTCTTCCTGAGCCTCATCTTGGGTTTCTAACTGATTGTAGTTGGAAATATCTTTGTATAGAGTTCTCATCATGATCATAGCCACCATACCAGACAGAAATAGAACAATCATCAGAGAGTTTATTATGGAGAACCAGTGAATCTGATCATCATTCATAAGGAGGTATGTGTCCCAACGAGATGCCCATTTGATATCACTCTCCTTTTGGATAGGGAAAAAGAACACGAGTTTAGTAGCATATAAAGTGGATCAAGATAGAAGCAATAAACAGCTAAGGGCTTAATTAGAACGTACCTTAAAGGAAACATCATATGTAAATATAATTTCCTTATCTGCATCAACCTCTTGCGGGATGGCACTACCAGGCGGTAAATTTTTGGTGTCTTTATTGCACGTTATCAACTGAGGATTTTTCTCATCCCACTCCTTATATTCATGATTGATACTGTTGAAAGAAATTGAGTGAGAAGATGGAGTAAAGAGCAATAGTACAGTTACTTAGGGACAAACAGACACCAGGCCATTTCTACAATACCTGTTTGGAGTAACCTCAAACCCAACAATTCTAGCAGAATCAGTTTCAGGGTCTTTGTGATACATGACACGGAAGCTCAAGTGATTATTGATAAAATATCTTTCTTCTTTACTCTGAACAAACAAATTAAAAAGCAATTTGTAAACACCATAAGCATCTGAAGCTTTACAAAGGAAACCGTATTCTGAAGTATACCCCAGCATAATTTCCTTTAAACCCAACACGGTAACCATGTTCATAAGTCTTTGACTGACTTCCGTCCGCTCTTTTTCTAAGAACCGCAACCGGGAGATTATCTAAAATCCTGCATGTCAATACCAGAACTCTCAGTTAAAAGCATGTAGTGTCGAATGTTACTGAGGGATAATCCTACAGAAATATCATTTGCAAAAGCCAAAAGCTACACCAAAAAACCTAAGAATCACAGAGTATCAGGCATTGCATTTATTACATACATGTTTGCTCGATATTCGTCATCAATTTTTTCCTTGAAATTTTTTGCAGCTTCAGCATCAAGCTTCATCTTACAGGCCACGACACATGATTGCTCCTCCCTCATTTTGAACTAGGATAGAATTCATCAGTTAAAAACTAACAAATTAGAGGTATATTATCCAGATTTAATATAGGAAAGGATTTTCTATAGATTAAAAAAGGGGGGAAAAATAAAGATGCTTACAGTGTATACAGAGTTCTCAATACGGTCACCCCGAAGCACCTCTCCCAAATTTTCTGCATTGTTCACAATCTTCTTGGGCTTACAATATTTTAAGTAGTAATAGTCGTATGGGAGTTGCGTCTTTGTAGACGATAATTTGTTCACTTTGACATACAGAGGATCACCCTATTCAGGAAGAGGACAACAATGTAACAAATAAAGATATCATACAGATAAAAATAAAATAAAATGGAAAACAAGGAAACAATGAGATCTTGCCAAAACCAAAAGTCATCCTAGATAAATCAATTGACATCTTGGTCATCCTTATACATCAGTATACTCTGTACCTTCAAAGACCCGGGAGTTTAGCTTCTCTCTCTCTCTCTCTCTGTCTCTTTATTTTCCTTTTTTAATAGCAAAGACACCAATGACATATATTTCACAGTTTCTTATAGTTTTTGGAACGCTTCATACTCATCTGCTTTCAGAATCTCAAATGTTATCTCGGTTTCACATTGCGTTATACTTCTATTATTTAGCTACAATTTCAATAAATTCTCTCCGTCTGTTTCTCTCAATCCTAAAGAATCAAAACTGTTGTAAGTAGCTCCAAAACAGGTCCTTATACCAGAGAAATAATTAAATTCTCGGGATCCACTAATCAGGAAACACCGAAACCATATCCCTAGCAAGCAAACAAAACACGACTAGTAAATCAAATTCTCAACCCAAAACCATAAATCTCTAACTCAGTGTCTAAAATCAGAACCGATTATAGCTGTTTAACCTCAAAACTAAGCTGCAAACGGGACTCTCCAACCAATCCGAACCTGAAACCGTCGAATCCATACACAAAACAAATACCACAGATCTGAAATAAAAACCGAAATCAGATCAAACACAAAAACCTAGATCCAACTCTGCTTCAGTGGAAAGCAAGGAAATCATCGCAGTACAAAAGACTATGAATATGAACATCGTCAATAAAAAAAGCTCCAGAAGATTAACCGACAAATGATTGAGAATTTTCTCGCAAGAAAAAGAAGGAAAAAGAAAAGGAAAAGTGTGAAGAGAAAATGAGCGAAAAATGAAAGAGCGTACAGTCTGGAAATCGCGAGGAGCGACGCCGGGGAGGTAGAAAGAGTGGACGGAGGAAATGCCGAGGAAAGTAATGAGCACCAGTACGGCGGTCGCCGGAGCTACGGAGATAGTCGACATCGTCGTCGTCTTCGAGTTTTAGAGAGAGAAGGAGAGAGAGAAGGTGGTAGAGAGTACTACAAGAAAAGGTATAAGGCTAATCTATTGTCTCAAAAATAAAAAATTAACTTTATTTTGTTTTTCTTTTTTTTTTTTTACTGCTTTTTGTTTCCTTTTATTTATATTCTTGTATTGTCTCAAAAATTAAAAAAAAAATTAACTTCCTTTTTTTTTAACTTCTTTTTGTTTCCTTTAATTATTACTCCTTTTATAAGACAATTTAATTTAATTATCTGCGTTAATTGAAGAAAAAAAGAAAATAAAAATTGAAAAAAATCATTTTACGTTTCACAAAGCACAAACACTAAAAACACTTTTTTTTGGGGTAAATAAGTATTCCCAAAAACACTTATCTATAGCATTTGAGACAATGGAATGAGATTAATTTTGTATTATGTTTGTGGATTTTTATTTTTTTTTTTTGCCTTGTTTTTCAGGGATAGTAAAATCTTTCCTTTTAAAAAACTTTCATTGCAAGTAGAGTTTATTTTACTTACACATCTTTTTATGTTTTTTTTTTTAAAGGGTTATGTGTCCCTTTCAAGCAACCTCATATGTACCACGTGTCATGTGCAAGATTTTCAACTGATTTGTGTTTTAATGGAAATTTAAAAGATATGAGAAATAAGAAATTACTCAATTTTGTTCCTTTTGAAAATTTAAAAAAAAAGGTAACTACTATTATCCCAACTCAATTGTGTTTAGTATTTCAGAAATTGAATAAAAAATATATATATCCAGGGAAAGGAGTTTATTATATTAAAATTTGATTAAGATGTTTGTTAGTCTATTAAAGAATTACGGCACAAGGAGACTTAAACGCACATTGTACTGTTTACTTTACCATAAAGTAGAATGGATTAGAATAAAATAAGCGTGATTACAAAAATACCCTTACAATATGTAAATAATTAAATTGAAATAAAGATATATTTGGTAAATAGGTTAAGTAGTCTCCATTTTTTAGAGAAAAAATCAAATTATGTGGTGGCAGGTCTACCTAATCAAGGAATATTCATCATTTATAAGTGAAGGTCATTACATTTAATTTCTAAATAAACGTATAAATACCAGAATTAAATAAGAAATTTAACTCCCTTACCTAAAATTGAATTCCAGTACCTTCACTCTAATTCTAAAATTGAATTCCAGTACCTTCACTCTAATTGTTTCGAGACCAAGTTTATTTTGAAATGCCCCACAACTACAGAGCCACAACCGAGTGGGGGATTAATTACCTATGTTATTTTTGCTATAAAAAATCACAAAAGAGAAATGAATTATTGGTTTTTATTTTATTTATCATTTACAGGTATATGAATAAGTTGGTATAATTTTTTGGAACTTTTTGTAATAGGGATAGGTATGGTCAAAATTAAGGGTGTCCACGGATTAGATTTTATAGATTTAAGGTCAATCTGTAATTCGATTCAAAACCGTCGATTGGATTCACGAATTAGTAAATTAAGCCATGATTTAAAAAAACACTCAAAATATTTTTTTGCTAAACAATAACTTCATTAAAAAAAGCCAAAAGCAGCCACAACAAACTAACAAAACAGCAGCAGCAATTACAAAGAAAAAAATAACTGTGTTATGAGAGATTATTAGGCTGGAATTTTTTTTTTTTTTTTGGTTTTTAGGGAGAGCTGGGCCTTTTTAACACAAGTTGTGTTACCATCCGTGATAATAATTTTGCTTGAAAAGTTTTTTTTTTAGAAAAAAAAAATTATGTAAATAATATAATAAAATTATAAACATATATAGAGTTTTAGATTGACGGATTAGATAGATTAAGAATTCCTCGATCTGTAATCCGATTCAAAATCTTCGGATTGAGATTTTACCAATCTAGAACCAACACAGAACTTTTCTAAATCCAATCTAAAACTTTTAGATTGGATTGGGTAGGTCGAATCTTATGGATTCACGGTTTCCTGAACACCGCTAGTCAAAATCACATTAAAATAATCATAAAAATGCAAAGCAAAAGCATAATTTCTCCTCACCTCTTTTTTTTTTTCCCAAATTACAACATGTTGTCATTGAGACATGCTTGCCTAAAGCTTCCAGTTCCAAACGTTGGATCAAATATCAAAATCACATCATAATCAACGAGCAAACAAATCTAACGAAACCTGAACAAAATTTCAAGGATTCAGATTCAAATTGGGCAGTGCAAGGAGTATTATTGTTTCTATACCAGAAAAATATATATCCTTTCATATTCATGTAGATTATAAATTTTGGCAAGGACATTTCACAGTCTGAAATCGCAATTACACTAGAGGGGCTCCATGAACAGGCTGTAAATTTTTGCCTCACATTCAGTGTGGTTTTTCCCATATGGGCATGCTCATGAATCTCTCCTTTGATTCATAGGTTTGAACTGAAAAGTTCTAACTTTTGTTAGAATCTGTCTTCTTAATTTACTTCTTTAATTTGGCATCATTCTTTTAGAATTTCATACTTTTAAGTTAACGTATAATGAGAGAAAGTAGTTAACTTTTACGCCCCTCTAGTGAGAGAACATTCCTCTACATTTCTCAAATTTTAACCTACATGATGTCAAGGTTGTTGATCTTCGATGTTCGATGTAAATGGTTAAAATTTTCCCGCCCTTTGCTTAAAGATGAGAGAAAAGGGTGGAAAAATTTGTGGCCCAAAGAGCAACTAAGATGCATTTAGAATCAAGAACTGAAAATACAACTCGAATTTTGATTGTATGCGCTGTGGGCTATTGGACCACAAGAACCCAGACAAATATCCATTCCCGAATTACGCAATGAATGAGCCAAATGTTCCTAGTTTTAGTGAAAGCATCAGCAACTACTGGACCAAAGCTTTAAACAGTATTTGGCCTCCCTAGTCCTCATTCTTTCGTCCTGATTTGTCTCATTTCAAAAAATGGGGATCACTGCAATTGGGCAAATCACCATTAAGACTCCAAAATAAAAAAGTTTTATCTGACTTTGGTAAGAGGAGTCACGAAGCACACGTCAATATGTGAGACTTGAACTTGTCCAGCTCGGCCAGGACCTCTTCCTCTGGCCTGTAGATCAAATCAATCATCCTCCATATCTGCATGGGAAATAGTCATTTGTTTAGCTCAAACCAATATGCTTATTTCACCGCAAACAAGAAATTGGCCATTCCCTTTCGAAGAGCTCATTTTCTTGTCTCGTCTAACTAGTTCAAACCACGCCCACCCAACACACACACACATGTGCGCACCCGCATTCTTCTCTGTCTCTTGAAAGTGTTCCCTTGTGTGTTTATCACTAGGGCTTTGTTTGGTGAGAGGATAGTAAACATAAGGAGATAATCTTTCTCTTGTTGTATTTGGTATGAATTCCCTTCTCTAATCTGCCTACCCACCCAACACACACACATATGTGTGCGCCCGCATTCTTCTCTCTTGAAAGTGTTCCCTTGTGTGTTTATCACTAGGGCTTTGATTGGCAAGAGGATAGTAAACATAAGGAGATAATCTTTCTCTTCTTGTGTTTGATATGAATCCCCTTCTCTAATCCGCCTATGTTGGGAGAGTTTCATATTGGAGTTTTTGGAGGATTTGAAAACCCTCGCTTCCCTCCTCTTTTCTCTCGTATCAAACAATGACTGGTCCCAAAATCTTTTCATTAATCCTCCCACTACTCTCCCTCCTCCCACCTTTTCATCCTCTCAAACAAGCTCTAAATGTTTGAACAAAAAATTGGGTACTGTTAAGGAATTACCTGTAGTGTTCCGCCACCTCCAGTACTTTCACAATCATCAGACACACTAACAATCGTCCATGGATCAAATGCATTCCAGTGAAAATCAACGACCTTGTCCCTGCAGTCCATTACAAATCAATCATTGTGAATACAGAGAGTAAATCAGATGAAAACAATTATTTGGCCCAAAGATCATAGTAGCATATTATATTCCGAATTGGACTTTTGGAAAACAGGTGCATAGCTATCTTACAAGAAACTCCAGAAATATAATGTGCCCGCAAATGTTTATATTTGTACAAGCCTATGGATATGACTTAGCATGCATGCAACTTGTAATGGGCATACATACCTGTGACCAGCATGCCTAAAGAACAAGCCTGCAGGAGAATTTGGCAACTTTGATCCAATAGATTCTTGCTTTTTGCCAATCTGAAAGAGAATAACAAATAGTCTTTGAGCACATATAATCCTTAATATAGCCCATCCTTCTGCATACAAATTGTTTTGTTTACGCCTTCCATCTTCAGACCAGCAGAGAGAGAGAGAAGGAGAGGGAAAGAGAGTAAAGATGCCATGGAGTAACATGTATAGACAGACCTTCTCATGATCCCAGATGTTCAAAATGCCATCCTCAGCAGAACTTCCAAAGACAGACGACTTGTCTGGACACCACTGGAAACAAATATGTCATATGTATCAGTCAAAAGTAAGGAAAACTAAAATCACAATTTCTTAAAGATACAGTGAAAGATCAGAAAGTTTAAGCAACACAGCAGTAAATTTTATGACACCTGTACGCAAAGGACAGCTGCATTGTGGCCTTCAAATTTATGAACTGGGGAGCCAACACCCCCAGATGTCAGATTTCGTCGGTCAAACATGTGTACTGTATTATCAGCAGACCTGAAGGAAACATTCAAACAATAGATGACAATGCACCCGACTTATATAAAAGTTGGATCAAAAGATGCTGAAACTAAAGCACAAATCAACGGCATGAAAAGCAATACAGCTTATCTACTGGTTACAATTTTGTATACCCTGTTAGAATAAGATTGACATCATGAGGATTCCAATCAACACAGTGAAGATCAGCATCGTGAGCTTTTTCAACCTGCACACATTTAATTTAAAAAATGATAAACAACAAACTCAGTTGCACAAAATATGTATGCATATATCAATGCAAAACAGCAGCATAAGGAGAAGGATATCACAATATATCAAAGCACTGCATCACGTCATATGGCAAACAATCACTGAGCCAAGTATATCAATCTAATGTGGCAAATTGCAAGTATAAAAGCTGCCAAGAATAGAATATCAAAAGACTGAAGTTGAAGAAAACTGAAGGACGTGCAATAAGAATGCATGAGTTTAATATTACTGTTTATAGTCATGCATCTTACTTTGCCTTCGGCATGACAATAAATTACTATCGAGTTAAATACTACTGATTTCTTTTTCATGCTTTGTTACAGTTATGAATCTGAATCCTTGCCATAAGAAAGCCGTCACATCATGTTACACTCCCCTGGATGTTTCTTCTGTCTTTTTTTTCTAGGAAATAAAAATAAAAAGGAAAGACATAGTAATGAGGGATGCCATACTGTTAACTGTCATCATGAAAGCAGCTGTTATTCATTGGGCCAAATATCAAGAGGAAAGTGCATACCTTCTCAACAGGAGTAGAGCCAGATCTTGCATCCCACAGTATGAGGCAAGAATCATCACCTACGCTGCAGAATTCCTGAGCACTACAATTCATAGATAAAGAAAAATTTAAAATACTTTAGAAAGTTGGGGAAGACATCATAAGAATTTACTTATTGAACTTAAAAAAAAAGGAGGGAGTAAGGGAAAGGAGAGCTTCAATACTTGAATTAAATAGAGGTAATTCCTTGCACAAAAAACAAAAAGCCAAAAATACCCTTAATAATTTCTAAAATATATAAGCCCTTGAAAAAATAATCACCAAGCCCCAAGGCATCGTCCATTTATCAGTAATTCTAACCCAACGCATACATGTGTACCAGTTATCAAGCTTGAATGGTACCTACCTTGATGGGCAAAACTGCACATCTTCAACAGTATCCTTATGCCCTACGTAGACACCTCGTGGTCCAAGTGAAGGGCTGTCTGCAGGTTTGTAATTACTACCACCAACTTTCAAAGCATGCTTAGTATTGGAGCCACCAGATCCTGGAGATTTGGTGGCTGCTGAGTCTGATGCTAGAGTTGAGATATGATCATGAATACTCCAAAGAACTACCGACTTGTCCTTGCCTGCCACAATAATCTTTCCCAATCAGTATTGCCTTTGCGAGGAAAGTAGGGACATAATTCATAATTTTAGACTTTAGTCAAGAACATCATCCAAGGAAAAAAAAAATGTAGTCCTTAATAACAAAATCAAGCTAATAACCATTATAAGATGTCATTTGCAATTCAAATCATTTAACATACAGACCAAACTTTGATTAAAACATAATGGTAAATTATCACATGACTTTAAGACATGTTTTTCTCTATAGAAATATCAATGATATGGCGCTAGTAGAACCCATATAACATTAACAGTCCAGTCTTTCAATGAAAAACAAATATGTTACATAAGAATAACCCTCACCCCGTGATTGAAAATCAATGATTGATTTGCATAAAAAACTGAGAAAATCTAAGAAATAAGATATTAAATAGTAGCTAACCTCCAGAGAGTACAAAAGGTTCAGTTGGGCACATGGCAAGAGCAAATTCAGCATTATCTTGATGCCCAGTTAATAGCTGCAAGATAAAAGAAGTTAAATTAGTGCGCACCTATTAATGAAAAGGGGGATAATAAGTAGTAGAGTTTTAGAAGTGGACCAACACTTAACGTATGTAGAGATGAAATTTGGAAAAATGTATGTAACAATAAAAAAAGTAAAAAAGGAAGGAAAAAAAAGCAAACAGAGTGCACCAGGTCAGGACGGGAAGTTGTAGCTCCCAATACAGCATGACGATTAGGTTGAGCCTCAACGTCCCAAATGAGGACCTGGCATTGTAAGTCAAAAAATTTAAATCACATTGAGTTTCACTCAACTACAAACCTCAAATGGTAAATCAGGTATTTGCAAAGCCTAAACACTCCATATCTCATTTAAATGGCACTTGGGAATGCAATTTGAACTACATTTTGTAGTTCCAATTAACTTGTGCTACATTGTTTTCTATCACAAAATTAAAACCAAAAGTTGGTTGGAACTACAAAATCGTTCCCAAACACCACACTAGTATATAAATCACGAGATCAGTGCTTACATCAGGACTGTCAGTATGTGTAGCCACTATCTTACTATTCTGTGGGAGTTCCCTGATTCTGTTCACCTGTGAATCATAATCACATATAAATGACAACACAATCCCTTATTCGACACAGGCTTAAAAGAAAAGCTTCACTTTTGAGCAAATATCGGCTGAGACACTTTTCAAACAGTCCCTTCCAGAAAATATATTTTGGATGCAAGAAGTAGCTGATTTGAGTGTTGAACGTCTTTTACTGTTCAGAATCATTTTCTACTCAGAAAAACAATGATCGCAAAATTTTCAGTTCAAAAGAACACAAATTTTATTTTTTAAGTTAAAAGGCTATATAACTTACTAAAGCACGAAAAAAGTAAAAAACACATCAATACTCGTTTCAGGAAGAATCACTATTCCCTAAACACTCTAGTAGAACTTGCTACACAAGAAATTCTACAAGTGAAAAGTCACTTGACTTTGAAAGAAATTCACACCTCGCCTGGATGAATGATGGTTTTAAACTTCTTCACAAAGGGTGAGCGTGCTTCTTCATTGAACTGTAACAATCAGTCGACAAGAAGATACTATGGAAATTCAGTAAATGAATACGTAATTTCATTAAATGAATGGAAATCTGACAATGGATGGCAATAAAAAGAACCAGAAAACTGATTGTTCATGGAGGCACACCTGAGATATGTGTTCTGCAGCTGCAACCCTAGGTTTGACCACCTCACAGTTTGCTATAACCAGTGTATTCGGAACACTGCCATCAGTCTGCATGAAGAAACAGCGGAGCGACAAGGATGATGCAAATAAGAAGAAACACGAGCATAATGTTCAAAATTTACTGGGACAGGTATTCCATGCAAAACCAACACGTCTTAAAAAGTGGACAGAATCGCTCCATATTTCATGGAAATATTTGCAATCAAGGGCTCTCTTGAGTCACAATTAGAGTCCAGACCTTGATCAAATGATACCCAAACACAGTTTTCCAAACACCTAAAATAAAGTTTGATCAGCAACCTCAAATCCCGGAAGAAAGTTGATTTATAAAACAGACAAGCCAACAAGAATACCCTGAAACTCTCAAGATATTGGTAACTCACTCATTCACGTTGCTCTCTTCAAGTTAAACTCCAACCCAGTAAAGTTCTTTGTGTGTCTCTTAAAAGAAACAGCAATCAAGACAAAGCGAAAGACTTAGGGACTGTTTAAAACACACACATGAACTTACCTGTTCGGAAAGGTAAAGACGCTGACGATTCTTGTAAGTAGCCTGTTCTAGCTGCGGACCCCATCTGTCAAAATAATGAACAAAATTAAAATCAGTCTCCATTGATCTGAACTGTGATCGCAAAACTAAGCACAGCCACATCAAACCTTAACTCACATAAACTCAGAAACTCATAAAACCCACATTTTCGCATAAACCAAACAGAATAAACCTCAACATTTAGTAGAAAACATTAGAAAATAAAACCCTAAAGAGAGATACATAGCAGGGACCAGCAAAACCGCACAATCTCCCCTTGTTCTCCAAGACCGCTGATGGTATAATGGAAGCGACAGTGAACTTGACCCTTTCATTTGTTATTGATCCATTTTCGTTCACTATGTTCTCCCATTTCCCATACCCACATTTTCCCGGCACCCAAACAGAAGGCAAGGCAGGTACATTTTCGATTTTGAAAACATCGAAATGAAAATTGCAAGAGACATTCATATATACATGTATATAGAGAGAAAGCAACGGACCGGCAAGAGAGAGAAGGCCAGACGAGATTGTGGTTGGCGAGCCAGTCGTAGAGAACGGGGACGAGGGATTTCCACTGGGTGTACCTCTCTTCCACGGACGGCTCCGTCCCTTTCCCTCTCTCCTTCATTTCTCTCTCTACTTTCTCGCTGTACAGCAACAGCTCGCTCTCTTTCTTCCTCCTCCTTCTTCTTGTGATGTTCGATTTTCCCGCCAGTTGTGTTTGGGTGGGTCTGTGTTCTGTTTCTGAGTTCTGAGACTGACCCTCTGCAGTGCCGAACAATGTGATTCCTTTGGTGGGTCTTTTGGTTGTACTCGTTTTAGCACTACGGTCGAGCCTAGCTGACTCGGGCTACATGAAAATTTTCGAAAGCAAAATAAAAATATATGATTTTTTTACGATGGACAATGAAACTTTGTTTACCGTGGAGCAAATGTATTGTCTCTTGGGTTTCACACTTTTCCTTAGATTATGCCTTCAACTACGATATTATATTTACAAATGCTAAGTTCACGTTGGATTTATGCATATTCTATGGCACAAATTGATTTTGATTTTCAAGATACTTTTGATGTGCCACAAATAAATTAAGAATGTTAAGTTCATGTTGGATTTGTGCATATTCTATGGCACAATTTGATTTTGATTTTCAAGATACCTTTTACGTGCTACATATAAATCTACGACGAAAGTTACAATTGACAAGTTCACCATTTATTTGTCTCTAGAGAGCCTCCATTAAAAATAACGCATTTCAAACACAAAAATGAGAGAGAGCGAGGAAGAGAGAAGTCAGAGAAAAAGAGAGCGTTGGGCCTAGTGGACCGGCACGTTGCTGTTCCGCTGGCCTCTGTACTTCATCTAGAGGATCGTTGTCGGCCGATCTATGTGATGTCAAGGTTCGTGCTGCCAGTGGTAGGAAGTTTGGTTCAGGTTGGAGTACAGTCACGAAGCGAGAGAGGAAGGGTCGACTACTTGGTCCTGCCGTGGGTGGGGGGAGCATGGCCTTTGTCTACCTAAAGCCGGTGTTGAGGGGCCTAACCATGGTTGGGGTTGGTTTGTGCCGTTAGGTGAGGGTGGGCGACGATGGGGAAGGTCTTGCCGTGAGAATGGCAGAGAAGGGCCCACGGGTTCTCTCAGGTAGGTAAATGGTCGGAATTGGATGGTTGAGGCTTTTTGGAGGGTGGCATTGGATCTCGAATCGGTGGACTGTGATGGAGGCGGCGGTTTATCTGTGACTTGGTTTTATGTTTGCTTGTGTAGTTTTTGTCATGTTGTAATAAAAGGATGTGGTTTCGCCACCTCTTATTGTTGTTGTTATGTGTCTTCCGCTTGTGGCAAAAGGTGTTTAGATGTTGGGCTAGACGGTAGTTTAGGCCTTGTTGTATGTACCCTTGGCTTAAAGAGTTTGGTTTTGGTCTATTTTGGGACCAAAAGGTGGCTCATTTGGAGCCTTTTTGTGTGGCAAACCATGTTATCGAACCACTTACAAGTTAAGGGTTTGCGGTTAAATTGTCTAGTTATAGGAGTGGCACTTATTTTATTGCTTTTTGTAGCTTTGGATTTGTGTTGTATACTTGTCTTTTAGTGGCTCTTAATTGAAGCATTCATGGCCAATTATCCATAAGAAAATGTCCCCATTTGGTTCCTTTAACAAAATCCTCTATTTCGTTTTTACGGCGAAGTTTAGTGCTTGATTCATCCAAGAGACGAATTCTTTATTTTTAGTTTTACAATTTGTTTTTCTAATGTTTTTATAATTTGTAAAAATAATATCAATAAGTTAATTGTTGAGGGTATCGTTGGTATGTAAATATCTATATATACATCAACTACATAAGAGGTTAGTTTTTTTAAGGGTTTTTGCATATGGGGTCCCAAAACTTTTTGATTTTTGATACTTTATTCTCATTTTAAAAACTAGACAACTAGGTCCCCAAGCTCATATTTTAGCCACACTTGAATTTTGCACTTTGAAAAATATAATAATTAAATCTCCAAACTCTTATTTTCTTAGTACTTGGGACTCTGTTTTGAAGATTTTGACAACTAAATACCCAAATATCATAACAAAAAATCAAGTTGTTTGTAAAATATAATTAAATTCCACATACATATGCCTACTTGTGACCAAGATATGTAGAATATTATCATGAATGATATTTTAGAGTTTTAAATGTTCATTTTATATTATGAAATTTTAAACATTTATTTTTATTATGGAGGTTATTATCATATGAATTTATTTAAGATTTTGCCGTTTGTATTTATTTTGAGTATAATATAAATTTTTATAATAAAATTATAGGGTGTTTAAAAAGTGTGGTTAGAACTAAAACTTTTAAATTGAAAATTGTAGCATCTGATATGTTCAATATATTCTGTCTAAAATTCTAATTAATTTTGTAGTAAAGACATTAATTAGTTTTGATCAATCTAAATCTTGACAAATTAAAGAATAAAATTATAGTTAGACAAAGAACATAAAAATTGATATCAAATATGATACGTTTTTAGCAGGGGTTAATTACAAAACTATTACTCCTAGTTTAGTTAATAACTAACACATCTATTTGTTTTTAAAACTATAAATATATCATTTGAATTTGGAATACTTGTTTTAATTTTATTCTTACAAACTTATTTGATAGAATAATATTAAAATAAGACAAAAATAATCTTAATTAGACCAAATTTGTTTCTAAAATATATGTTTCTTCTTGATATTTTTTTTAAATGTTTTTCCATTTAAAAGCTTGAAACTTAATGTCTTTTTTGTCTAAATAAGATGTCTTGTTTTAATATTTGTATGTTTTTAAATCTATAAAATATCTTTCAAAATTGTTTAGGGGAAGTTATTTTGTTTTACCCTTTTTTTGCATTTATGGGGATAAAATTGAAATTAGCTTTTTCAATCCAAAGGATATTTTTGTAGTTTTTAAAAATAAATAAAAAAATTAATAAATAATAAAACTAAGTGGTATAATTATATAACTAACTCCTTATAGTAGTAATTAAGGGGCTTGGTTGTCAAATTTTATCAAACATGGAACCAAGTGCCAATAAAATGTGAGTGCGGGGATTTATTTGTCTAATTTTCAAAGCAAGGAGCCGAATGCTAAGAAAATTAGAGTTTGGGGATTTAGGTGTTCATAATTTAAAATGAAGACCCAAGTTTCAAGGATAAAAAATGCCGAGGACACTTGATGCAAAAAAAAAAATCCATTTTTAAATTTTATTTCAAATAGCCTACAAGATAATTTTGGAACAATTAAAAAACATATGGGATTGTTCTGGATTATAAAAAAGCAAGGACAAACGTAATATTCATGTAATCGAATTAATTTCATAATTGTCCCTTAAACTATGCATAATAGTTTAACATATTCTTAAACTTTGAAAAAGGTCTATTTTCATCCATACACTGTTTAATATTATTAAGAACACCCAATCTGTTTAATTTCATCTACAACACTAAGTCAAGATAATTATATGAGACTAATTATAATTTCATAAATTCCATAGATTGTAGATTTAAAGTTAATTTGCCTTCGAACTAATAATCAATATAAAATCAGTAGTTCGGATTGCATTTATGAAATTACATGGTTAGAAAGTGTTCTAAATTTTATATAATTTAGCAGGTGAAATGAATCATTTTTAAAAACTGAGGGCACGCTAAGCTTAATAGCTTGTAGGTATTTAATGAATTTAATCATTTTATATTTTCACGGCTCTCAAAACACAATTATTTTTTACCTTTAACGTATAGAGTTAATTTCACAAATGGTCAATGAGGTTTATCCCTTTTCCTTGTCTGTGACATTTCAAAAGTCTCATTTTGGTCTCTAATGTTTTTAGTTTTTTGCAGATTTGGTTCGTCTGTCAGTTTGATGTTAAATATTTAACAGAATATTAAAAAAAAAAACATTTCATTTTGATCCATAATCTATTACTTTGTTTCACTTTTGGTCCATCTATAATAACTAAGAGATATTTGTGACTAAAATTGAAAAATCTAAAGTGAAATTAAATATAATGATTTTGATACATTTAATTAAATAATTTTCACCATTAACCAAACATCTTAGGAATAATGTTCAGCAACTTTAGAAATTAGACTTTTCTATTTTTTTAAAGAATAGAGATTAGAAGCTTGCTTTTTCATGCATTCGAAGACATATTTAAGTTATCGTGTTAGAATAGTTTTTTCGAAAAGGGAATTCAAACATAGGAATGGAAGGTGGAAAACCAATAAATCATGTTTTAGGGAAAAAAAATCTAAACAAACAATGTTGACAGATTATATTAATAACATAATCAACTTACAACCAAAGAAAAAGAAATTTAACACAAATATACTTTGAGAGAGAGTTAAAAAACTAATCATAAACTGAAAATTCATTTTGTTATTCTATTTATCAAAATTTATTCAAAATGTATTTTGAGAGAGTTTAAAAACTAATCATGAGCTGAAAATTCGTTTCATTATTCTTTAGCATTTATCCAAATTTTGTCTTCTATTATTCTAATTGTCCAAATTCATAAAAAATTTGAACAAGAATTAAAAAAAATCAGTATGATAAAAAAAGATTAGAATGCTACTCAAACTGTAACATTACTCTTTTTTGTTTATTATTTTAAGAGAAATGAGTGTGTTTGGTAATACAACTAAAACAAATTTACCTTTGAAACTATAACAATTAAAACTATATAATTAAAATAATGTTGCTAAACAAAGTAAATTTTTTTTGAAAAGAAAAACAAAACTCAAGCTTTCATTCTTTTTATTTTATTGTTTTTTAAAATAAAACTAAAGACTTTGATTAAAATAGATTTTCTTTGAGAGAAAAAAATCAAATTACAAGCAGGGGCCATGCTGAGTTGGTCAGCGACACTCAAAAGCAGACCACGGGGCATGGCCGGCGGCGAGTGGGGTGGCCCACTGACCTTCCTAGCTCATTGGGATCACGCCGTCCAACTTTTCCCATCCTCTCCATACGTGGGCGGCAAAGGCGGTCCCACTATCCACCAAATGTCGGTGGAGATTGATGGGTCCCAGTTTCTCATGAGTTTCATCTGAGCCTTACCGCAGCGATTTGCTCCACTCATTAAAACAAATAGAAAAAGACACGAAAAATCAAACAAAAACAAAAAAGAAAGAAAAGCCGTGTCCCGTCAAATTTTATGCAGTTTCACTTTTTTATGTTAGTGCGATGCTGGTTGCCCAATCACATGTTGCCAAGTCAGCAATAGGACGAACTGGGAAAAGATCTGGTAAATCTGGCTGCACAATGTTTCGTGGACTGCAAATTTTAACTAGCCGATTCATAATAACTTTTTGGTCAATTTAGGTGGTTCGCAGCCAATGGCGACGATGATTAATTAGACTGCGATCCATTGAATCAGTTTTTTATATATTTATTTATTTATTTATTTTGTGGAACATTGAATGAGAAATGAATGAACCAATTACGACTATAATTATGACCATCTAGAGGAGATTAAAGCACAGACTTATATATGTACTCACAAAACTTTAATATTTGGGGATTCGAAAAAAAAGGGTGATTTTTTTTCAAAAAAGGTAAATAAGGCATTTTTGTCATGTTTCCTAGAAATATTCACTTGAGAGGATTAATTAGTAAGTTTACGAGTCTTACAAAAATCCAAACATTGAAAAATAAATCTAAAATTCTTAAGAATGCATTCACATGTTATAGAAGATTATACCAAATAAAATTGTAGAAGGACAAAAAAAGTTGGAACATGTTCATGTAAAGTACTTTTTTGTGAAGGAATTTAAAGTACTCATTTGTACATTAATCGTTGGAAAATAAAACAAAATGACAAGATATAAGTAATTGCTAGAGAGAATTATAGACCCACAATAATAATTAGTCCAAAACCGAATTCCACGAAGCTGCCAACTTTTGCTTTACTTTTTTTTTTTTTTCAGGTGCTAAGAAACATAAATGAAATCATTGGATATATTTGTGAAATCTATAATAATGCTCAATTATTCTTTTTTTTTTTTTTCCCAATCCCTTGCCTTTACAATCTTGCACAACCCATTTCTTAACATGCACTTTTTTCCCGCTAAATTTTACCACAAAAAAGAAATATACTCATTTGTAACTACGGTCACAAAAATTTATTTGGTATATATATTCCTTTCCCAAAAAAAAAAACACAAATGAAATGAAATTAAAATTCATTTTCAAGGAGCTTTTTTTTTTTTTTTTTTAATAACGAAGCTAAGCTAAAGAAAATGAAAAAAAAATTGAAAGACGTCTTTTAGGACAAAGGGGCTAAAAAAAACAATTCTTCTTTTTAAATATTTTTTTTCCTTTTCTTTTCTTTTGTGTGTGCGCTTTGATCACAGGGACACAGATAGTCAATCCAAGCCTTCTTTTTTTAAAGAAATTCAGATCCATTTCTCTCTCTAAGATCCCCTTCTCTCTTTTCCGTTTCACGCATTTCTAATCTCTATCTTTCTCTCTGAATCCGAAGCGGAATTCGATCTTAATCTCGCTTGCTTGTTCACACAAAAATGGGTAATTTTTCGCCTCTGATCTGTCTGATTTGTATCTAAATCCGATATTTATACCCTTTTTGTTCTTAAATTTCATCGCTCTTGTTAATTTTCGCGTATTGAATCGTCTGATTGCCTTCAATTTCATTGCTTTGTCCCTTAATTTCTGTATACGTTTCGTTTGCTGTGTAACTGTTCTCTCTCTCCGTTTTTTCTCTTCCGAAATAAACCTTAACTGATGGGGTTTAAGTAATCACCTCGATTTGATTGGTTTTTGCCTCAATGTAATGTAGATTTCGAAGTTCTGTATAAAGTTTGATTAAACTCCATGATTTTGATTCGGAGAATTTTATTTTGTTTTCATTTTTGTGGTTCGGCTTTTGATCACGTATTAAAAGGTCCCCAAAAAAAAAAAAAAAACTCTCCCGGTTTGGTTACCAAGAAAAAGTGGGCTATAGAACAGATGGGTTTTTGAATTTTTTTTCGGTTTACGTTGCAAATCTGTGTTCTTTTAGGTCTTGTAGAATGATTTCCCGTTGTCAAGTGAGTATGTTAGAATTTAGATTATATATGAATCAAAACAAATAGTTTGCAAATCTTTCCATCTTTAACAGTTTGTGAAAATGAGGTTAAGTATGAATTTTGTGATTTTAATTTCCTCAATTCTGGTGCTGATCATGATGATCTTATTCCAAGTTTTTAGAAAGAAGAGGTTAAGTACCTCTTGTGATTGTGAAGTCTTATTCGAAGCAGCAGTCATTGCCATAGCATATAAACTTATTTAATCTATTTTTGCTCCAAGGAATATTTTAAATGTTAGCTGTGAATTTTTTTTGTTAATGGTTTTAGCAGTCATTGCTGTTGTTTGCTAAAACGAAGACATATTGTTATGTTGCAGGTTTTGATGAATGCTGTTCTACTCAGCTTATAGATGGAGATGGTGTATTCAATGTATCTGGAATTGAAAATTTTATCAAGGAGGTAAAGCTGGGCGAATGTGGTCTTTCATATGCTGTTGTCTCGATCATGGGCCCACAGAGCAGTGGTATGCAACCTTATTTCCTTCCCATTTGTTTTAAAAAATCATTGATATATTAGGAGTATTTCTTCAGTATTTTAAATTGAGGTTTGAGAGGATAAATTACTAGGATACAGGGACTGCTTTCTTATTTAATATAATACATAAGTAAGCTGTTTGTGAACTTAGTTGGATACTTTTATTTCATAGGCTTTTGTTTATATTGATATTGTTCTTGCCGAGCGTAACAGGAAAGAGCACTCTGTTGAACCATTTATTTGGTACCAACTTCAGAGAGATGGATGCTTTTAGGGGAAGGTATGTTCTCACAATCCTCTTGTATAACACGAACCTTGTTTCCATTAGACATTGGAAATTTGATAATTCAGATGTCAGCAGATTGAGGATTTCTGCTTCTTTGCAGGTCTCAAACAACTAAAGGTATTTGGTTAGCAAAATGTGCTGATATTGAGCCTTGTACGCTTGTTATGGATTTGGAGGGAACTGATGGAAGAGAAAGAGGAGAGGTGTGTTTTCAAGCCCTTCTTTCATTGCTTGATCTTTTCTTTATCATCAGAACCTTGATATTTGAACTCTGCTTTTACTTAATTTCTTTGCTATTTATGTCTGAAAATATAAAAAGTATTTAACATACATATATCAGATTCATGCAATGTTTGGAAATGTGTGAATCCACATTTGAAAGTTTGGTTAAGGTTGGCACATGCTTATCGACTCTTGGGATTCCATTTGGATGCTCTTCAAATTTTTTGCACTTTCGATTGATGACGGCTTGTATGTTTGAACGTCTGAGTATTACTTGGTCATAACACAGAGAGTGCAAAGTTTTCCTGTTGGTGGTGTAGTTTTTGGTATTCTTAAGAACACTGCACGACTCCATTGAGATTTTTCACCCTAGTTTGAAGTTATGCTTCCCATTTTAATTCAAGTTCTAGAAATATAATTTGGTTTTAAGTTGGGCATTTCATGAAGGAGATGGCTTTAGTTTTGATCTTCTAATTTGGTTTTATCATCAGGATGACACAGCTTTTGAGAAGCAGAGTGCCCTTTTTGCTCTTGCCGTTTCAGATATTGTGCTCATAAACATGTAAGTAGTGTGTCTCCTGAATTATTTTTTATTTTTTTCTTATGGTCTTGCATAACTCTTTTTTATATGCTGGGTTTTAATAGTTTGGATGAGTCTTTGTTTATATAGGTGATGAGATGCTGGGTGTTTATAGTTTGGATGATAATCTTGTTTGACTATTTTAATATAGGTGGTGTCATGATATTGGCCGTGAGCAAGCAGCAAACAAGCCTCTTTTAAAAACAGTCTTCCAGGTTTCTTACCCCCCCCTCCCCCCCCTTTTATTTTCATGCTTTAGCAGCCATGACAAATTCCAGAACTGCTAATTTAGTCAATTTAATGATTTAAAGGTGATGATGCGGTTGTTTAGTCCACGAAAAACGACTCTGTTGTTTGTCATACGTGATAAGACAAGAGTATGTTTCTTTTTCCTATTCAATTCTATAGTATGCATATTTTCCATTACATATATTAGCTGAGTTTTTCATTCTTTTCTATAGACACCCTTGGAGAATTTAGAACCTGTTCTTAGAGAAGATATTCAGAAGGTAAATACTAAATTCTTTCTTCTTTTTTTTTTTAATTTTTGAATTTTTCTTGATATGCATTCTTTACATCCCCCTTCTCTCTCTCTCTCTTTTTTTTGGCAGATATGGGATGCTGTTCCAAAGCCTCAAGCCCACAAGGAAACTCCTCTGAGTGAATTTTTTAATGTAAAATGGCATTCTCTATACATATAGGACCATGAACATGTTTTTCTTTTTTCTTTTGGTCGGAAATGCAAAACTCCTTGTGTTTGGCATATGAGTTCGAACTCACGAGTTTGAGCCATCCACTTTGTTAAGAAAAAAAATGCTATAGTATAAAACTCCCATGTGCTACAATGTTTAGAAATATTGTTTGAGTTCAATCTCATTTGCCAAACACCCTAGTAGTAATTTATTGGACGAGTTTGTTAAGAACTTATACTGATAATGTGTAATGATGATTAAATTGGCTAGGTTGAAGTTGTAGCTCTTTCAAGTTATGAAGAAAAGGAAGAGCAATTTAAGGAGCAGGTATGAAGTTTGCACATAATGTTTTGTTAAGGATGTCTGGACATGGTGTAAAATGAACTATTTGTTACTTCTCTTAAGACTTTGTACTAGAAGATAAGAAAAAAACTTGCATTTAAAAAATAACCTTAGGAGTGAATTACAGGATTTCTTATAAGTCGTATTATAAATAGTTCTGAAAGAATGTTGGTCAAGTTTATCTTGCTGCAATTTTTTTAAATACGTTATTGTCCTTGCTCTAATTATTTGGATATCTAAATTTCTTTTTGTGGTTACTGCAATATGCCCTCATACTAAAAGGTTCTTGGTGCAGTATCACCTTGCCTTCTATTTTAATTATGGCGGTTCACTTTGTAAAACCAAGCAAACCTGGTTATGCAGCCTGAATTTTGTTAATTGCATCTTATATGTTCCTGATTACTTTCCTGCTTGCTTTCTTTTGTATATATCAGGTTGCTGCCTTGAAGCAGAGATTTTTTCATTCTATTGCACCTGGTGGACTTGCTGGAGACCGGAGGGGAGTTGTTCCTGCTTCAGGGTTTTCTTTCAGTTCACAAGAGATCTGGAAAGTCATCAAGGAAAACAAAGACCTTGACCTTCCGGCCCATAAGGTAGATTACAACTATTCGAATATATATAGTCCTCAGCATTCCCTGTAAATGTGGCTTTTGTTAATGTTCTACTCATTATCCATCAATTCACAGGTGATGGTGGCTACTGTACGTTGTGAAGAAATTGCCAACGAGAAGTTCTTCAGCTTTTCAGGAAATGAGGTACCGGCTTTTCATACATTTCCATCTTTTCTATAACTTTTGTTTTTATGCTTAAAAGAAAATTTGTTTGGTATCTAAACTTGGGAAGTGTTGAATTTTTCAACATTGACACAGGAGTGGCGGGAATTGGAAGAGGCTGTACAATCTGGTCCTGTTTCTGGTTTTGGGAACAAGCTCAGCTCAATTCTTGATACCTGTCTATCAGAGTAAGTATTCAACTGTTTTTGTTTGAGTTACGGATAGTTGTGTTTTATGAAGGGGGAACTAATTTTTTCTTTTCACCTCCTAGGCATTTTTAGAATTATCAGCTACAAGAACCTTGGTGTTTTTTAGTCTTTTATTCCAGTTCAAAATATTAACCTGGTTTTGTTTCCAGCAAGGCTTTTGTATAGTTTTTGAATATTATCATGATCTCGCACCCAATATTGATGTAATGATATTGAGATAGCCTCAGTAAAAAGTATTAGCTGATAAACGAAATGGAAATTGGACATATTTTTAGGTCAATTGTTTTAATCAATTACCTTCTTCAACTCGTGAAAGGCAGATGCTGCCATTTATCTTTTGATTGAGCTACTTAAGATAGATATAAATGTATGTAGATTTTTTTCCCCCCAAAATGAGCAGCTCAAGATATATGAGTCAAGTTACTATTCGTTGGGTTTTGTTGATTGGAAATTTCAAATTTCAGGTATGATGCAGAAGCTACGTATTTTGATGAAGGTGTCAGATCTGCAAAGCGAAAGCAGCTTGAAGAAAAACTGCTACAAGTAATTCATCCTCATATTTCTCTACAACTTTATGTTTGCTCAACATTTTGTCTTTTTCTTAGGGGGGAAAAAGGTAATTATGAGAAAAAAAAAAAAAAAAAAACTTGGGAGGTCCTCTCCCCTCTATTCACCTGGAAATGGGACTAAAATCATTGGTTGGCACGAGAATTAGTCTTTAGCATTATTTTCTTGGTATGATATTTTTTCATTTTTTTAACTATCTCTATTAATCAAAGGACTGAGCAAATTGACGTTGTAAATCCCTGATTCAGGTTAACAAGATTCCCATCATATATCACCTTGAATATGTTATGTGTGTTGCTTGTAGAGGAAACTTAGAATCCTTTATTATGTCTGCCCAGTGCACAAGTCCATGAATTTATCTTACGCAGAACTCTGTACTAGTAGATCTCTAATTCTTGAAGTATTTGTTTTTGTGATTTGTTTCTCTAACTTTACTTTTCCCTTGTTGTTACTCCTTCCGCTGCTTTGAAGCTTGTCCAACCTGCTTTTCAATCTTTGCTGGGACATGTAAGATCTGGAACCTTGGAAAAGTTCAAGGAAGCATTTGATAAGGCATTGGATAGCGGGGAGGCATTTTCTGTTGCTGCTCGTGATTGCTCTGAGTCATATATAGCTCTGTTTGATGAAAGATGTGCTGGTATGACTATAGTCTAATCATCCAATCGCTGTAGCTGAATCAAAATTGTCAGAAGGGACAGAGTAACAACAACGAATTGTAATAAGTTTTAGAGCATATTGTTAAATGGAAGGGGACAAGAAAATTTGAATTGCATCTATTTACAACCATTAAGACATTAATCGAGAATGAGATGAGGGCTCAAGAGAAAAAGTATGAATGCAAAGTCTTGCTTTTCATGCATGATAAGACATTGACACAAACAAATAATTGCAGATACTGTTATTGACCAAGCAAACTGGGACACATCTAAAGTAAGGGATAAACTTCAGCGTGATATTGATGCACATATTTCCTCAGTTCGTGCTGCCAAGCTATCTGAACTTACCACACTCTATGAGGTAAGAACGTATTTTTGTTCCCTCCCTCTCAATTGCTATTTTCTTTAGTTCTGCCTTCAATGGCAATGGCAATGTATGGTGTTGGAACACTATAAAAGTTATTTGGGAAATGTAGTGGTAATACCTTGGTTCTTTAGGTTGCTCAATTTATCTCTGGAACTTTTACTGATGTTGATAGCGTATTTGCAGGAAAAACTAAAGGAGGCCTTATCAGCACCAGTGGAAGCCCTTCTAGATGGAGCAAACAGTGAGACCTGGCTGGCAATAAGAAAACTCCTGAAACGAGAGACTGAATCAACTGTCTCTGGGCTTTCAGATGCACTTTCTGGTTTTGACATGTATGAAGAGTCTAAAAACAAAATGCTCGAGAGTATAGAGGCTTACGCAAGAGGGGTTGTTGAGGCGAAAGCAAAGGAGGAGGCTGGCAGAGTACTGATGCGCATGAAGGAGAGGTAGCAGCTTATTCTATATGTGAATTTGGTTTTGTCTTTTTTGTTTTTTGTTTCCCCCTCTTTCATTTTGAGATTCTACTTGCACATACTGACTTTGAATTGGGATCAGGTTCACATCAATGTTTAGCCATGATTCTGACTCAATGCCACGTGTTTGGACTGGGAAAGAAGATATTCGAGCAATCACCAGAACTGCCCGCTCTTCGGTATGGCAATATAACTCTTCGTGGTCATAAGTTTTGACTTGCATCTTGATTTTTGTTAACGGTGTTTTAATTATTCAGTCCTTGAAATTGCTATCTGTAATGGCCGCAATTCGTTTGGATGGTGATGGTGCCGATAATATTGAGAACACTTTATCCGTTGTGTTGCTGGATTCCATTAGTGGTGCTGTTAAAGACAGGAGCTTAATAACAACAGTTGACCCACTGGCATCGAGTACTTGGGAACAGGTAACTCTTTCTTGTAGCTTCTGGAATTTTTATTCTTTCCAAAGCTTGGATCTTTATGGAGATGTTCTTAAGCCTTTGCATGCCGTTTTGTGGTTCTCTGGCTTCATAACCTCTTGTAAAACGGTTCCAAGCTTATTTTTGTTTGTAAATTCTACACGTTCAGTGGAAACACTGATTAAAACTGGGTTTTGGAAGTAATTGAAGAAGTGCTTGCCGACGCATAGGACTTGATGCTTATGCTGATTTTACTCTCTCTCTCTCTCATGTGGTCATTGTGTATCGGGGGGAGCCTCTTATTTATACATAGGATTTGACATGTTGATACTCATCTCTAATACAGGTTCCATCATCAAAAACATTGATTACGCCTGTCCAATGCAAATCCCTATGGAGGCAATTCAAGACTGAAACAGAGTACACTGTCTCTCAGGCTATTGCAGCACAGGCATGATACCTTTTTTTAAAAAAAATTATTTATTCACTTAAAATCATAATGTAACTGGGACTTGGGATATTATATGGATGCCTTTGGTGTAAACAAATTTCTGTATCAATTGCTCTTCAGGAGGCCAACAGGCGTAATAACAACTGGTTACCACCTCCATGGGCCATTGTTGCCTTGATTGTTCTAGGATTTAACGAATTTATGACGCTTTTAAGGTATGTTTTGTCCATCTTTTGAAGGTGTTTAATTTTTGTGGGTCTTATAGATCACTGGTTATACTCATTTTCGTATGTTTTCTTGGCAGAAATCCTTTGTATCTGGGGGTAATCTTTGTTGGTTTCTTACTTATCAAAGCCCTATGGGTGCAGCTAGATATTTCGGGTGAATTCCGCAACGGCGCGGTAAGTGCCCAAATCTGTTTTGTTCATTCAAGACCATGTCTTCCCTCCAATTTATCTTATTGGTTTTGTGGTTAGCTATGCGGTTTTTCCATCTGAGTTAAAATGGTGGCTCTTAGTTAGAAGGGAATCAAATTTAATTTTGTGGATGCCAACTAATTTAGCCGAAAAACTTGATTTCAAACCAAAACTTGCTTGGTAAAGTAGCAGCCTTCTGTGACTAGTGATCCATTTATGCTTATACATGCTTATATGCACATAACATTTGACGAACAAAAAGAGGTTTTCAACGAGATCAAGTAGATGATACTTTCTATTTTTCTCCCGGAAAACCAGTCATGAACAAGCATGATTTAACTATTTTCTGTGTTACGTTCCTTGCAGCTTCCTGGGCTTATTTCCCTGTCCACCAAGTTCCTCCCCACTGTGATGAACCTTATTAAAAAACTAGCAGAAGAAGGGCAAGTGCCTGCGGCTAACAACCCTCATAGGAACCCGGCCCTGGCATCGAAAAGCTTCCACAATGGGGTTAACGCTACCAGTGAGATGTCATCTACGGGTTCATCTCAAGTAACAGAGAATGACCACTCCGTTTCCTCGAAGCAAGATTAGGTGAAACTAAGCATTTAATCACGGAGCAGTTTTCTTGTGGTTGAAGATGCTGATGTTCTGCATACACTCACAAGTGGGAAGTTGCTCATGTTTTGGTCCTCGTAAAATATCAACTGTCAGCTTGTATGTTTACTCTTGCTGGCATGAAAGGGTGAGTGAGATCTTCAAGGCATCGATTTTTTGGGTAAGTGCCGCATACAGGGGCTATATGGGGTTTGCTGTGAGGAAGCTCCGTTAAATAGTTTTTCTTTTCCATTTTAGAAGTTAGTTTTTTTCTTCCTTTTTGTAATTTTTTTCTCTCTTTTGGGTTGGTTTTTTTTTTTTTTTTTGGATATGCGACAAAGGTTCTCCTTTGATTAATCTCTATTTTGTTGTAAGGTGCTTGCATTCAATTTTGTCCCGTGACAGTTTGTAATGCTGTGTTTTCATTGTATTTCATTTGAGGAAAAAGGAAAAAAACAGTAAATCAAAGTTTCCATACCCTTTTATTTATTGTTGGCAGTTCATGCGGACTATTGTTCGGTGAAAAATGGCAAACCACTATGATTACTTTCATGTTATAAGTTGAGGGGGGAGAGAGGAAAAAAAAAAAGGAAGGAAAATCAGTAAGCGGCAAGATAAATTTTTGCTTCCCATTTTTGCTTTTAACCGGTTTATTGGAATGAATTACACAAATGTGGGTCTGTACGTGTTTGTTTTGGTTTGTTTGTTTGTTTGTTTGTTTGTTTTATTCTTATTATAGTTTGCCTTCTTGTTTCCATTAATACCTAGGGGTGAGGGGGTCCTCACATAAATGAAAGTAGTTGATCCCAAGTCCTCTTCGGCGTTTCTTTTTTCCTTGCTAAATAAATCTAAGTGCACGCTGAACAATGGTTGTGACCCCTACAATGGTTCATATGAACAATATACTAGTATCAAAGTTTTTAGTTATCAACTTATTTTGTAAAAAAAGTTTTCATTTATCAACTGATATGGTACTTTTTCCTCTTTAACAAACAGGATCTTTTGGAGACAATGACAAGTTGCTCAACGGGATAAAAATTAACGTTAAGATGTGATCTAATTTGACAGCTGAAATTGAACACAAAATTGTAAAAATGCAGGATTCTTATTTGTGCAAAGAACTTGCAACATTAGACTTTAATAGATTAGGTGGCTTTACTGCCTTTTTCCATAGCTAAACCAGATCAAACATGAGCTCTTCTGAGCTATCTTATTTATATGGTCACTGCACTGTGTCCCAAATCTCCAAACTCTCTAATTGAAAACAGACCCACCCATAGAACGTTTTTCGGTATTGAAAACTATGGAGAGGAGTGACTAGTCGTAGTTATTTTTTAGTATGATCAAAGTAGCTCTATATGTTGAGAAATATTCGCATTGAGTCATAATTATTTATGTTGAGAGATGGAGTGTGTCAACTCAGTCCTATTAAGTGCTAATGAAACTCGAAACCTCTTGTGGAGAATTCCGAAGGCCACTAGGCCACATGCCTTGTGGTAGTGGAAAATTTTAGCTATCAGGTGTTGTCAACTCTCAGCCAGATTTTGCTTTCGTTTAATTTCTTGCTCAGTTTCGTCCAGTGACAAGCCAGAGCTTTTATAACATTGCGTGCAGGGCGTGTTGTGGCCTCAGATATGAACCGCCAAAGGACAAGAGGGGGTCCTTGAGGAACAGATTTTGGCTCAAATGCCATTAAATTGGTGTTCATTCAATGCAAATGATACGGACGCTCTCACAGTATTTAACTACTGAAATGAGGAATTTGAGGACGGGGGTCAACTATCCAGGCATACAATAACATTCACCGTTAAAGGACAAAGAAATCAAAATAAAGTTGATATTGTTTCATTTATTTTTTTAATGGATATTGGGACCCTTTCTTTTTTTCCCACTTACTAGAATGAGTGGTCGTTTTTCATTGTCGCCTTACGTGCTTGTTGAATAATTCTTAGGCATCAGGAGGTGCTCTCTAATATTTTCCTTTGGCTTCGTATGTGATTTCATTGGTTATGTTTTCAATAAGTACTGTTATTATTAACTGTTTGATATAAATTTGATAGTTGTAACGAAATGGATGATTGATTAAAAAATTTATAATAATAAAGTTGAATCACTATGTTATATTATCAATTATTTAAAATATAACTTCATTAGAAATGTAACCCTATTGAAAATAAGTGTGTATATATATGTGTGTGTGTGTGACTGTAGCTCAGCTAGTTTGATGCATAATATTGATTCTTGTGGAAGGGTGTATGCTTACGTGTGGTAAAATTTTTTTTATGGTTTCATGATCAGAAGAGTGCCATAATAGGCATAACCGGTTTTAGCTTCAGCTTTCAGTTGGATTTTTCATGACTTTGAATCCACTTCATGATCATGAAAAATTAGCTCAAAACAATGTACGAAACGTAATAATAAAAAAGTGGTGGACCAAACACTGTCATTCTTTATGTACTTAAGTAATTGATATTGATGAATTATGCAGATGTATGCCATGTCCAATTTTAATTAATCATAATTAGTATGCAAATATTGGTAAATTAGTATGCTAATAAAAAAATTTATTTCTAATTAATCATTTCATGATATTTCTTGTTTATTTGCATTTTTATTGATCTTGTTTGCTTAATGAAATTTTTAGCAATTATTGAATTGTTTTAAAATATATTATGGTATATTATTTTATTTTCAAAATCAATTTTAATTAAATTAAAACATTTTCCTCTAATTCATTTATATAAAAAAGAACAAATGCCAGAATGCCTAACATGTCCCCAACCACACTCAGACATCTTTCATGTGAAATCCCAGAGGGCCTTGAAATTCTCTTTAAGAAACCATGTAATGAGCACGGGTTTGTCTTGAAACTACCTACGGTTCTCTGATTTAGAGAAACCAAAACTTACTCAGAATCTCCACCACTTTTTCTCTCCCTCTTTCTTTCACGTCTATCTCCCACTCTCTTTATCTCTCTTCTATTTCTGTTTCAAGAACTAAAAAACAAGCTCCATTTTCATAGCCAAAACAGAAGCAAGAGCTCATGTTTGGAGCCATCAAAGTCATGCCAAATCCTTCAATCCGAGGTTAGGAATGTCCATAGTGATTCAAACTCACATTTTGTAGATTTTATCTCTAATTTTGTACTCAAATTCATGTTTATATGTCTGACTATTCTTTTCCATTTGAACAACTCTGTTTTATGCATGTTTGTCAAGAGTTAAAGCTTACATGTTATGATCCGAGACTAAATGAACACAAACTACATTTTATCTAAGATGGTAGAATCATTACAAATAAAAATCTAAGTTTTATTCAAATTAGAACGGATTAAAGTTATTTTTATATTTTTTTGTTCATTTTTGGAACAAATGTAAAAAATGCTTGAATAATGATGAAACTGAGTTACATGTGTATGAGAATGAGATTATATAATTCATACAATTTCTATGGACCTTTGGAACTTGTTTTAGAAGCATTAGGACTGATTTAGGATGGTTTGAACTTGATTTGAGTTTGGGAGCTCAAAATAGAGCACTTCTGGTTGCGACAGCGCGACTAATCGCAATTAGTGCAATCCCGTAGACCCTGGCACTATGAGACACACGGTCGACCTTAGGTAGTGTACCCCGGTCGACTGTATTGCACTAGGGAGCCCAGTTTTGGATCACCCGAACCCCACCAAGTTAAATTCTAAGTGCGTTTTCACTTGTTTTGCTAATAAAAAATCATTGTTAATGTATCCTAATGTGTTTGATTGTCATGTAAATAAATGAAGTATTGTAATTAGGAAAGGCATACTAAGGAACCATGAACTCACATACTAATGTAATATGTCTAAGTTGTGACATTAATGAATTGAGTCTACACCTAACGTTGCTCGCTGTCTCTTAGAACCAACGTTTCGTGAGATGGGATTATGAAGTGGACGTGTTCAGTATTAGAGATCGAGATAGGACTCTAAACCCTTTTCCTTGATAGCCATGATTTTAAATAGTGTTTTGGCCACATCTCATATTCTTAAAATATTTTTAAGAATTGAATAGTACATAAATATTTTCAAATGTTTTGAATATGTGCATATAGAGTAAATGATAATAAATGTACAATGAAATATCGGTATTAGTATACCAAGT
Source organism: Artocarpus heterophyllus (assembly GCA_025403435.1). Lineage (NCBI taxonomy): Eukaryota > Viridiplantae > Streptophyta > Magnoliopsida > Rosales > Moraceae > Artocarpus > Artocarpus heterophyllus. The sequence goes on along the minus strand of CM046350.1, from coordinate 6,512,340 downwards.
GAAATAAAATGATTAATTGATTTTCAAACACTAAAAGGTCTAAGATCTCCGTTTGGTTGAGTTTTAAATGCATGATGCCACACAGAGATCAGGTCGTGCTGAGAGCAACCTTTGGGGCAGGTCTCGAAACCTGGTCCTGGCTACTACGATGGTGAATTATATTAAGCTTTGTACATAGTAAATATAAATGTATGATTTGAGATAAATAAGATGACGTAAATGCTAAGCATAAAATTTATTTTATCACCCCTTTGAATATTATTTGAATTATTTATTTTACGCTATAAATGATGATTTAGAATTGAAGTCCTACGGAGTTTTTGCTCATGGTTTCTACTGTTTTACTTTTTCTCCCTCTAGATGGTTCATAGTATGTAGCTGAATAGAGTGCTTTGTTTTGCTTACGGAGTCTGTGAGTCGTTGAGTTATCTGTCTTTGTTAAGGCATGTAATAATGAGACTTTAATGATGCTCTTTGATTATGTTTTGTTAAACTATAGTTTGGTTGTATTTCTTCTATGTCTATACCATGTATGCACCGTTGTGGGGTCCGATGGGACCTAGACAGCATTTGACGGATTCTAAGTTTTAAAGTAAATAGGTTAATTCAGTAATTTTTCTTTTGTCATGTCTAAATATTAATGTCATTTCTATTTGAGTTTAAACCCTCATATTTTTAAATTTACTAAAAATGGTTTTTAAAAAAATATAAGAAAAATTCAAATGTTTATAATTAACCTTAATTATTTATCTTAATTAAATCATCACGTTACCACCCTAGTTTAAGTGCGTGACAGTATACCCAGTTCTGATTCTAATTTTGGATGTTGTGAGCCCTTCTGTCATCCCAAATTCTCTTTAATAGCTCATACCAAGATTTTTAACATTTCAACTCCAGCCATTATAAGATTACACGACAAAATTGATAATGAACAATTAATAGAAGTAAACCAAATTGGAAGAGATACTATTAACTATACATGTAATTGTGTATTTTATATCGATATATATATATATATATACACTTCTTACTTTATCAATCTGAATTGTAATTTGTATTGGCTTAGCTATGTGTGCGTATATATAGTATATACGTATAGCTTGAAACTTCAGAAAATCAAGTTCACGGGTACTGATTGAAATCTATGTACTATAAATGTGATATATTTCTTTTTTTCATTGGATCAACTCATGGTCCCGCTCATGAATTCTTGATGTAAGCAGATGTGACATGCAAGTGTCCCTTTTGTGTCCATCAAAATGGGTAGATGAGAAAATAATTATTTGTAACATAAAATGAGAGACAGAAGGGGGCAAAAACGGGGACTAACATTAAATTTCTTTTCTGTTGAGTGTCAAAAAGTATATTACTTAGGGCTGAAAATATTTTCATCAAAAAGCCCACCTTTACATTTGAATATCCACCAAAGAAGATAAGATGGGAATTATTAGAAACCTAATTTCTTGATCAATTTTATTTACCATTTCATTTATAGGGAATGTCTTGATCGGTTTCACTAATATTTTTAACTTGAGCAGTTGAGGTTTTAGTATGCATTTTTTGGTTCCTATATATAATTACTGGTCCTTTCTACAGCTGGATAATTAGTTTTTTCATGTGCACAAGTGCAGAGATGTCTCCAAAGATGTCATGCAATCATGAATTGGAGCTGGATAAGACGATATAAATGTTTCCTGCCATGGATGTCAGCTCTTCAATTCTTCATCTACCCTTTCTTTACACTCAAAAAGAACTTTGATCTACTTTCTTTTCATAGAAAAAAATGAAAGAAATCCTTGATTTGCTGTTTTGCATTAGAAATTTGGCCTCACATAAACACAAGCTTCAAAGGAAAAACTAAAATTTCGAAAGCGCCATAAACTTTGTACCTAGTTCAACATATTCAATTTTAAAAACGGTTTTCGTTTCACCCAGAAACTATATAAAATCATTCAAAACACCCCATAAACTATTATAATTTTATAATTATCCTCCAAACTATTGGTCTTATATAAACTTGCTTTTTGTAATTTTAAAATCAATAGTTTGAGGGGCATTTATGAATTTATAAGAAGTGTCATACTATCATTCCATTAGTATTATATTTAAAGGGGTGTCTTAATCGATTTCATATAAGTTAGAGGATTAAATGAACTACTTTTAAAGTTTAAGAGAAATGTTGAATTAAGGCATGTAATTTAAATTTTATTTATGAAATTAAACCTCGTTTACATACAATCTTTCAGTCTTATAAATTTTATATTGAACGTACTTATAATTATTGTCAATTTGTGGAATTAAAATTGCAACATTTGTGATTTGATAGGGCAATAATGTGTGAATACATCCTTTAACAACCTTAGCCCCAACTGCCATGAGTGTGTCATATGGTTGGAGTAATTCCAGTGATCTTGAAAGGAAGAAAGTAATAGACAATAGAAAAATCTAGTCTATTTGTGTTGAGAAAGTAGTGCTTGATTATTAGCTAAAATAGAGTGCTGAAAGATTGAGACACTCAATTGCTTACGGACCACAAGACATGATCAAATAATGAAATCAACTTCTAGCTTTAGGGGAATTAATGCTAGTGAAAATGATGTAGACTGATTTGGTAAAAAATACTCATCAATTTATGTTTAAACTATATTTCAAGAATGAGTCTTACACAGGATCATAACATCATATTTTCTCAGTACAAGATCAAACAACTACTGTAGTACTGCAATATTTTCACTATTAGCCAAAAAGGCTATATATATACATAGTACTACACAGACAAACACACACACACACACACACACGCATTGGAATTTTGCAGAAAACATGCTCTTTATAGGTAGTCTCTGATCTTAACTTTGACAAGCGAATGATTACAGCTGTATTTCAACCTCAAATATATACATATATATATACACCCATCAAGCCCGTTTCCCTCGCAAGTGTATCTGACATGAACGTGGTCCTTATGATAGGATATTACCATATATATATCTGTAACATGACTAGTGTAGACTGTAGAACCTTGTAGATAAAGGGAAAATAATATTTTACCCTTTACACACAAATATATATATATATATATGTATATATACATATATAACATTGTACAACTTGGAACCTATAACATGGCTTCCATATGTTCAAGAATGAAAGTACCACCGAAATACCGCTACTGAAATATAATAATGTGTGACAGCTTGGACTTTTTGCTGTTTTCGACATGACGTTTGTAGTTGCGCAGTTCAAGGTTTCGGATTATACAGAGAGCCATGGTATGTGACTGTGATGGGCTAAATTATATGTTTGGAGGGACTTTATTGGGATAAATTTTATTTTATTAATCTAACGGGAAAACAGATACCAAACCATCAACAAAATAGAACTTTGATATAATATTCCCATATTATTACATACACCAGACCCACATCGGAAGACTAGCAAGTTTCCTTTGCTGGAGCCAGATGAGAAGAAGAGAGAAATAATTTTGATGGGCATAATTACTAATGTCGGAGTTGACACAATTATTCTTTTTTAAAATAAGTGTAACTAGTAGATGAAGCATAAAATCAAAGCCTTAAACAACTACTCAAGGGATTAGTATTCCTCTCAAAAGTTGCAATTGCGAAAAGAGGAGCAATCAGACTCCTTAAATAATATCAAAAGACTACACTCGAGAATCGACCTGAATATTACTTTTTTAGAAGGTTCTATGTTTCTTGGGTTTCCCTGGGAATCCATTAGCGTATACCCAACAAAAGGGTTCACACGCTTCTTCATGCTCAAGTCAGGTAGGCCACCCCCAAGTTCAAATATGTTCATACATCAATTACTTTCCTCAACGTTACATTTTTCACCTTTTAAAGGGTTCAAATGGGGTTACTTGTTGCCCGGTGGGGCTCTAATATCATTATTTTCCTTTCTTATGATAATTTCTTACATTTTACCCCGGTAGAGAGATCAATATCAACTAAAGGTTAATGAAATAACTGTCAAAGTATTTTGCCAGCTATCTAGTTTCTTGTCTAGAAATTACCCAAAAAAAGAAAATTGTATTCACAATTGTATATGTAATAAGGAATTAGTTTAGTCCCCATGTATTAATATTTGGACTGGTCTGGTCAAGATATAGGTGGTGGAGAGTCTTGAGTTGTTGCTTTGTGCTAAATGGTTGGACATGATCAGGTCAGAAAGAGAGTTAATCCAACGGCCAAGGCATCTCCTAACTCCAACCGTGGCATTCATTTCACCATTTAATGGCATTTCTAGTTGTAGTTCCAGTGGGAGCTAGAAACAGTTGAGAACAGCATTCTTTTGCTGGTTAATTCTTTTTCTTTATTTCTTTATTATTTCCCTTTTGGCTTTCCTATTGGTAATTAATATTTAGGCTCATGGTAAACAGACTCAATTATTATTTTATTTGTCTTTTTTTACTTTATAAATCTGGGGTATATGTAAAATTTGTTTTAGAGGTGTATATATATATAAATATATATATGTATGTATGTATATAAATATTTGTAACACAAACACACACAAAACAAGGCCAACCAGTGGCAGCCACATAGAGGTTGGAGACAGCGGCAGCAGCTTCTTGAGTGAGTGCTTTTCGGAGGCGCTTGTCTGCCTTCAATGGCTTTGGTGGTTAGTAACAGATTGAAGCTCATCTTTAGCATTTTGCTGCTATGGCTTATCATCATCTCATTTTCCTTTGCCCAAGGTTCTCTCTCTCTCTCTCTCTCTTCTTACTTCTTTGTTGTCTTCTCTTCTGCCCCTATGATCTCTTAGTGTTTATTTTTTTTGCTCTCTTGTCTTTCTCTCTCTCATTTTTTTCTTTCTTTGTCTTGATTAATTTATAGGTTCTGGCATTTTCCATTTCGTTTTTAAAAAGTGAAGAGAGAAATCTTATTATAGACAAGTTTTTGTCGTGTTGAGTAATAACAGGATTTTAGATGGATCTTTATTTTCTCTATTTCTTAATCAAGCAACGCATGCTGTTTTTGGCCTTTTTTTTAAATCCGGTACGAGATTCAAACTCTAAACTAGATTAAACTTCAACCATGAATCATATTTGTTATTGGTTTAGTGATTTTGGCACTTTAGAGCATTGCCATTCTGTAAGCAGTACTAGACATTACACTGTGATATCAATTTGATCTTTTTATGATCACATATTCTTATTTTATCAAGGGTTTTTTTTCTTTTTTAAATCATCCTTTGTTTCCCAATGTCAATCTTTCAAATGTGATATCCTTGATTGTTCAAGGAAAAATCCTTAAGATTAACACATAATCTCTAGTGATGTAACTTGGCCAAAGTCGTTCATTGGCAAATGTTCCATGTTCTTTCTTATGAAAATAGATCTTTTTTTTTTTTTGGCCAGAGAAGTCAAACTGACCACAAAATAAAACCACACAAATATATTCTTGTGTTGCAGGAAAGAAGAGTAGTAGCTTCTATGAATTCAGATACCCATTCATCAAACGTGCAAGCTCATTCTCCTCGGCATCTTCGTCGTCCGCATCGAAAGGAAACGACAATGCATTTGACTACATAATTGTTGGGGGTGGCACGGCAGGTTGTCCCTTGGCAGCCACACTGTCTCAAAAATTCAGTGTCCTAGTGCTTGAAAGAGGAGGAGTTCCTTTCTCCAATGCAAATGTCTCCTTCTTGCAGAACTTCCACATTGCCCTTGCGGACACTTCTCCTTCTTCTGCCTCCCAAGCATTTGTTTCAACAGATGGAGTCATTAACTCAAGGGCTAGGATTTTGGGTGGCGGTACTTCCATCAATGCTGGCTTCTACACTAGGGCAAGCCCAAGGTAATGTGTTATTAATGTGTGTCCTGGGATATGGGAAAATGGGAAATGAAGCTCATTATTCTCATGAGCTTACTTTTACGAGAATTGATGAAATTCTCGGTTTGAAAAACCCCAATTGCAAAAAAAAAAAGGGTGGGAAATGGAGCTCATTCTCATGAGCTTAATTTATCATGAGTTGATGAAATTCTTGCATTGGAAAACCCTAATTGCTAAAACTTAAAAACTTATTCTTCCACTGCTTCAAAAAAAATGGTTAGCACTGGTCTTTTTGGGAAGTGGGTACAGGTATGTCACATGATAGTGCTAAGATGTTATTACATACGAGATGATAACATGTCATAAAAAAGAAAAAAAAAAGGAAAAAATGAGAGATTAAAAATTTGCATTTTTAAAAATAGGGTGGAAGGCTAAGCTTGACTATACTACAAGGTTTGAAGTTTTCTTCTATTCTATAACCCTTTGTCCAAAAATGCTCTTTCTAGTATGTTCTATATATTGTGCTTTTAAATAATAACATATAGAATCTAATCCAGCTTTCACTATGACGGTTGCCGCATTTTCTGTTTGTTGTTTCTACTTTAAAACCATCATTATCTCATAAATTAGTGCCAGCAACCCCTCATTTGTCTCTTGCTTCTTCTGGTTAGAGTCTTGGATTAGTTCAGAAATTAACATTTAAGAGAGAATGATTGTAATAAACAAACTCTGTACTTTCTAGAATTTAAGTAAATATGTATGGCAGGTTAATCTAAGGTCTTAAATGCCCGTTCTTTTTTTTTTTTTTCCGGTAAATTTCAATCAAATACGTATTTCCATTTGGTGATAGACACTCTTAGATGTTGATCTAACATACCCCACAAAAAATAGTGCAATTATGTGGCTTTTCATTCTTTAAATGAAAGTTGTTGATCCGTATTAAGAATTAATTATATCCTAGCATTTTGCAGCTGGGTTTTATATAAATACATCTTTATATATATATATATATATATATATATATATATATAAACTGAGTCCAACAATTTGTAAGGTTTGTCAAGGTACATATTCAATTACCATATCACTATCAAAAAGGATTTGTGTTTAATCTTTCCTTGTATTTTTTGTCTAATACAAGTTTATATTGATTGCTAGCTAGAATTGCGGCCCCTACAGAACATGGTTTTCAGTGTGTGCGAGTGTTTTGGTAGTCATAGATCTAAGAAAAATAAATATTATTAATTCAGAAACAAAAGAGAGATGACTCAATTACTTTAGGCAGAAGTTGACCTCCTTGACAAGTTGTGGTCCATGCTATTTAGGACTACTACTACCCCATTTATGTGACTTCTAACTCACATACCTATCCATCCAACATATTTTCTTTTTCATTTTTACATAATTTTTCTGGCAGAAAAAAATTGACTTTTCTTATATAATAATAACAACAACAATATATCATTATCTATATTAATATTTCCCCTTTTTCTTCTTTTGCCATACTATCCACAATCACACACTTGGTATGAGTTGTCACTTGTTTTACGTCCAAAAATATGGGTCATGGTTGGAAAGGTCATGATATATGGTTTCACATATTTATAAGAATTTCACCTAACCTTATAACTATGTACGCGTAGAAATTAATACATCCTTGTAAAATGTCTTGCATTTACTTAGTGCACTTTTAACTCAATTTAATGTTTTGTCTTTTGAAGGACAAACTAATTAGTAGAAGAAGTACTACTTTTAATAAATAGTTAACCCATATAAACCTCTTGGATTGCAGTTTCATAAACAGAATGAATTGGGATGCAAAACTTGCAAACGAATCGTTCCCATGGGTTGAGAAGCAAATAGTTCATAGGCCTATGCTTGCGCCGTGGCAAAGAGCATTCATAAACAGTCTTTTGGACGTTGGCGTGTCACCTTTTAATGGATTTACCTATGATCACATCTATGGAACCAAGGTTGGTGGCACCATCTTTGATAGGTTCGGTCGCCGTCACACAGCTGCCGAGCTCCTAGCTTCTGGGAACCCTCAAAAACTCACCGTCTTAGTTTACGCCACAGTTCAAAAAGTAGTCTTTGATACCTCAGGTGAAGAGCATTTTATATGTCTCATAATTTGGTGATAAGATATATAAAGCTAAGTATGAAAGATAAAATAAACCCGAATTTCATATCATTGAAATATAAAGCTAAACATAAATTTATAAAAATACTATGTCACTTTGACCTTTTAAACCGAAGTTTTTAAGTCTTTAAAAAGTCACTTTCTATCATAATTTCATAGTCTAACAAGCTCAAATGAGCAACCCAATCCATCTAATATAAAATTAATAACTCCAAAAAGGCCACCAATTTGGAGACTCAAGTCTTGCATCATTTAAATTGAAAGATAAACATAAGCGTCTAAAGTCCAATTTCTATAGCTGAAAATATAAATGTATAGGTCTGATATAATATTTTTATATGATATATAGGGAAGCGTCCAAAAGCAGTGGGAGTGATCTTCAAAGATGAACATGGAAGACAACACCAAGCACTTCTAGCAGACAAGCCAGAAAGTGAAGTGATAATGTCTAGCGGAGCAATTGGGACGCCTCAAATTCTAATGCTAAGCGGTATTGGCCCAAAGGCGGAGCTAGAGAAGATGAATATCACAATGGTTCTAGATAATGAATTTGTTGGAAAAGGCATGGCCGATAACCCCATGAACTCAATCTTTGTGCCTAGCAACAGAAATGTTCGTCAGTCTCTTATACAAACCGTTGGTATTACAAGGTTGGGTGTTTATATTGAAGCTAGCAGTGGATTTGGGCAGTCACCGGACAGTATTCAATGCCACCATGGAATCATGTCTGCGGAGGTAATTAAGAGTTAGCATTTAGAATTAAGCAAGGGAGAATTCCCGTCTGTTTTAGTGGTTCAAAGGTTTTGAACTTAAAAATTTTCTGGAAATGGCGTTTGGCAACATTTTTTCAAGTCCACTTTAAATTATTGATGTGACAACTTGAACCAAAAAGCAACCCTAACTTTGGCTTTAATCTTTGTTTTTGTTCTTAAAATATTTAAAAATATTTTCGTACGTTTTTCGAGATAAAAATTTTAAGAATACTTTCAACACAATTCTTAAAAAAATTTTATTTTTTAAAATAAAAATACTTTTACCTATTTTAAAAACAATACCAAAGAGTCCTATGTTTTTAAATGTTTTGATACTATCTCTCACAAAAGTCAAACTTTTAACACACATGTTTCAAATTTTATTATATTTTTAAACCACACCTCGTTCAAACCACTCTTTTCAAAATTTTCATCTCAAAACTCAAAAGTTCAAATGATCATAATTCGAATCCCTGGAAATAAACGGTAAGTTTATGAATTTAAGATTAGTTTAAAAATTGTTATTGATCTTTTTTCCAAAAAAAAATACTTTTAGAAGTACTAATTGATGGTTTATTTTATAATATATAACTTTTGATAAAGAAACCTCGAATGATAGTGGTAAGTTCTTAAGTTTCTGATCACTTGTGCATCACATACTGAACAAGTTTGGACTTCAAATTCTTATACAATGAGCTTAACTAATATAACAAATGAGCATCAATTGTAACATAACAAATATTTACAACAAATATTTAGGTGTTAAAAGCTTGAAAAATAAAATGCAGCTTCAAATAGCACTAGAAGTCCTTGATTGTAAGTGACATTTTGGTCTCCGATCGATTTGATTTTATAGGTAAAAATCTTCATGAATTAGACCTTTAGTTACAATAAAATTGGCCCAACCTTTGACTCATAAGGGTAGATTCTATCCTCACAAGTTACTCTTCTTTGAGTGACATTTTGGTCCCCGATCGATTTGATTTTATAGGTAAAATCACCATTAATTAGACTTTTACTTGCAATAAAATTTGGTCCAACCTTCATCCTTACATGTTACTTTTCTTTGAAGCTGCATTTCACTTTTCAAATTTCTTTTTAATATTTATAAACTTCATTTTTTATGTGATATATATTTTATATTACGTGCAGATTGGGCAGCTATCAACCATTCCTCCAAAGCAAAGAACACCAGAAGTAATAGAAGCATACATAAAGCGGAAAAAAGAGTTGCCCCATGAGGCATTCAGAGGAGGGTTCGTTCTAGAAAAAATTGCCAAGCCCATTTCCACAGGCCAAATTAGTCTTCTCAACACCAACGTTGATGACAACCCTTCCATCACCTTCAACTACTTCAGCCACCCTGACGATCTCAAGCGTTGCGTCGACGGCATACGAGTGGCCATCAAGGTGGTGCAATCGCGGCACTTCGCGAACTACACGCAGTTGGACCAGCCGACGGTGGAGAAGCTGCTGAACATGAGTGTGAAGGCCAATGTCAACCTAGTGCCTAGGCACCCAAACGACACCAAGTCCTTGGAGCAGTTTTGCAAAGACACTGTGACCAGTATTTGGCACTACCATGGTGGTTGCCATGTGGGGAAGGTTGTTGACACCAAGTACAAGGTTCTTGGGGTTGATAGACTTCGTGTTGTTGATGGCTCCATTTTCACTGAATCCCCTGGGACTAATCCTCAAGCCACTGTCATGATGATGGGCAGGTACATAAGAATCATAATCACATGTCTATTCTTTTTCACAACCAATTGATGAAAACGACTAAATCGAAACAAAATTATGAATTGAGGTTATGTTTACGACATTCAGGTTAAATTTTGGAGACCATTTGTAAGCTTAAGGAGGGAATAAAAAAACTTTAATTTTGTGTGTGAATGCTTTAGTTATTAGTTGTAAACTTTATCCTATAATATTATGAAACATTCGGTGCATGACAAAATCAATGAACAAATATTGTTATGTAACAGATATGGTTGTCATGACTTGTTATACAAACTAAATAATTCAAAAAAATGGAGATGTCTTCTTTTCAGTATTTTTTTATATCAAGTTTAGGGGCTTGGAGGAGGCAAGGGGAGATTTTATAAACCAAAAACCAAAAACTTCCACAAAAACAAGTTACAAAACGAAAATGCTAATAGAGGACAAGAGCATAATCCTTAATCATTTGGTTTATTTTTGTGAATGCAGGTAAAGCATATAATTATTAATGCTGATAGAGTCAAGCATAATTATTATAATTTAATGTTTTTTTTTTTTTTTTGTGAATAATACAGGTACATGGGAGTGAAGATCTTGAGAGAAAGACTAGGAAGTGCAGCTGATGTATAATAAATTATAACTTTAGGTAGAATATGAGGAGTGTTAGATGATTCTGTGGTAATTTAATGTATTTTTATTTTATTTTATATGTTAGCAAACAGTAATATGTAAAACAACAAAAAAATTGCTCGAAAGCTTGCTTTGTGGCAATTAGTCCGAGTCCATAGTCATGGTCTCTTGCTTATGTTGTGTGGTAGATGGAAATGAGTTTGTTTATTTCTTTTTTGTTCTCTGCTGGAAAAAAAAAAAGAAAAAAAAACTGACATTGAAGAGAGTTCTAGCTAGAGAGCTTTGAAAATTTTATTTTCCATCTTGTTTGTATTATTTGATTTTGATGCGCTTGTGAGCAAAGCCTTTTCCATTTATAGACAATAATTCAATATCCAATTTTCATTTTCAGTTATTCTAAGGACTAAATGAAAAGACAATTAACAATAATAAAGACTTCACATTGTGATGCCTTTGAATTATATATCGTTCACGATTCAATCCACTTCTGTCCGAGAAAATCTTGATCTTATCTAGCACTTTTTTTTAAAAAAAAAAAAATTTGCGTGACATTATCAAGACCATTTGAATTTACTTCATCTTACATTTTTGAAAGCTTCCATGTTTGTCAAACCACGATAGACATTAAACGACAAAAACACATGACAACGACATAAACAAAATGAAACGACAACAAATATAAAAAATAAAATGAAAGACGACAACATAACTTGACACGACCATAGAAGATCGAATTACATCAAATGTTTGAACGACAAAAAGCGAGGGCTAAATCAAACCAAGAAACGACAACAGGATAAACTTCGAGAGCATTGAACGACCGATAAACTTCAAGAACAACCACACGTATAAAGTGTTCGAGCAACCACAAAAAATTTAAACGACAACATAAAATGATTATATATATATATATATATAGACATATCCACCCTCAAGAAACGACGAATTTGCTAAACGTTAAAAACGACCATCAAACTGCTGACAACATAACTTTGAAATGGCAGATGGAAAAGTCAAGGAAAACAAAACATGAAACGACAAAAAAAAAATGAAAATGACGTTAAAAGACTTGGGGAGGAAAAATATTAAGGATCAAAGGACAAAACATAATTGGGGACACAATAATAGGGTGTTTGGAGGGTGGTGAAACCGTTGATTAGAACTACTTTTACTATAACATGTGAGAGTTTTATACTGTAGCGATTTTTTTTTATTATTACTGCAGCATGTGAGAGTTTTACACTATTTATAATTGAAAAAATGGTAAAAACCGTAGTTCCCACCACTCATCCAAACAGCCGGTAAAATTTTTAGATCAAGAAAGACAGTAAAACGGGAATCAAACCGAAACAACAAATCTTTAGGACGACAAGAGGAATATCTGACGGCAACTCGAGCACCCTAAAACATTAGAAAATAAAAACGATTATTTGAGAATGAAAGCAAAAAACTTACCACATTGTAACATTCAGAAATTAAGATGTCTGTTAAGAGATCGTCTGAAAAACACGTTAGAACTTAAAGTTTATATGAGAGTTTTACACTATAAAATATTTTTTCTTTTTACTCCAGCATGTGAGAACTTCGTTGTAGCAAACTGAATTTATTATTTCCAATGTGTTTCTTAAACGAACTCTAAATCTTTATCTGAGGACAAATTCTTTTAGAACCTAGACTACGTTAAGTTTCCGATTGAATCTTTTTACTTTCCATAGTGAACAGATTTAAAGCTTCGAGGAAAACACATACAAAAGTTCATAAACCTGGAGCGGCCGCTTAACCCTGAAATGACCGCAAAATCTACAACAAAAGTTATCAGATGACAAACATTGAAATAGCAATATCGAAAACGTGAATTAAACGAAAACTGACGTTGATAAACTATTAACAGGCAATAAGCCTATAAACGACAGTAACATATAAAACGACATTAATATAACAGAACGGCATGGCTCATAAACGACAGAAGTTGAAGACGTAAATAAAACGCGAATGACAGATAAATGCAAATCGACGACAAAAGGCTAAAATAAGTGAAAGTAGTGAAACGACAGTGTATGTGGCCAGCGCCAGCAAAACTTGTATACACGACAAAATACAAAAGCAAACATGAGATGGAAAAACCAAAGAAATGCAATAGACATATGAGTTCCAATAGATGACAAAGATAACACGAAAGTAAAAAATTGAAAGCGGTAAGTAATAAAATTCAATTTCAGGCACTGAAATTATCACAAAACGACAAAAAAAGACTGGACGATACATGATTGAGAAACGACAAAAAGCTTAAAACGACATCAAAAATTTTAGAACAACGAGGAAACAACAAACCAAAAAAGGAAGTGAAAAATGACAGGGAAAATAGAATTCAATTGAGAATCAAAAGATTACAAAATGCAAACGACAAGTTTATGCCCCTACGGCAATATTCCTTGAAACGACATAAAAGCTAGAACAATAAGAAAAAAGAAAGCAAAAGGAGAAGAAAAAAAAGGTCTGAAAAGGATAAAAGAAGGGGATTCGACGGAGACGAAGAACCATTGTAAAAGACAATATGGATGTAATGAGACAAAAGATTTATAAAAATTAGAAAAACGACGAAAGAACTATAAAACGACATCATTAAAGGAAAACGACAAGGAAACAGGATTCAACGTTTGTGTCTTGTTTTAAGTCACTAATGGTGAAGACTAAATTACACATAGCCTCGTCCCAAATACAGAAACTAAGAGAGAGAAGAGAGATGAATAATTTTTATTAAACCGGAGCAACATAGAGAAAGTACCATGCAAACTCTGTTGCTGGTTTTGAGCATTAACAAGAAGGCCCTAGTTGAAAACTCCGAAGCCAAAATATTCCCACATGCTTCTCACATTATTGGTGACATGTCTCCCTAAAACTATAAAGACTTTAACGAGACCCTGGCCTTATTTTCAATGGCAACCCATGTTCACTCACACTTCCCCATGACAAACTTCTCAACCTCTGCCAAAACCTCATTCTCCTCCCTTCTGATCTCAAAGGCCCTGAGCTAGAATACCTCCTGAATGACGACCCCAATTCCTGTTCCTCCACTCCCACTGAGGCACTCAACAAACCCGAGGCTAAATCATCGTGTGACCGCGTCGTCGACGCTTCTACAATCTCACCAGAAACCGTCCTAGTCTTATTGCTAGTACTACTATCTGCATGATGATGATGATGACCATGATCATGATCATGATCATGATCAATATCCGCCAAAAAATCATCTCGGGAGCAACATCTTGAGCCCAACCCTTTAGTCTCATCAAACTCATTGCAAACCAGCTTGAGGGCTTGAACAACTTCTCCCATGAAAGGACGGTGAGAGGCTTCTGGTTGGACACACATTGAGGCAATTGCAGCCACTTTGGCTACACTGTCAAGTGATGAAAAACTCATCTGATCATGATCATCCTGCTTCATAATAGCCGGGTCTATTATGGTTTCTAAGCCTTCCTTGCTTGTGAGGAGTGGACGAGCCCAAGCCACAAGGTTTTCTTGGCCTGGAGGTTGAGACAAGTCCACCGGCTTTCTTCCTGTTAGCAGCTCCAGAAGGACCACTCCGTAGCTGTACACATCGCTTTTTACTAGAAGATGCCCGGTCATTGCGTATTCTGGGGCTAAGTAACTGCAACAAGAAAGACCATGAAATTATAAGATGCATATGCAGGAATTTCAAGTGAAAAAGACTTTTTCCAATGCAAACGTCAATGTTGTTGTTGTTGCCATAATTGGCATAAAAAATTTGAAAATGTGTTATTCTATATTGTATTTTAATTTTTGTCTTAATTATTAATTAAGCCTTGTAAAGCAAACTGATAAATATTTTTAAAATGATGATATTGTATTTTATCAAATGAAAAAGTCAAGAAATCCACCAGTAGCAACCAAATGTGAAATCTAGCATATGATATATTTGGTGTCAAATTTGGCATAATTGGACACTTCAGTATACCATATGTCAAATTTAGCAGGAAAAAAGCGCTGCATTGAAGAGTATCTTTTTCTTCTCAAATGCTAAAATTTGACACTGACAACATTAATTTGGCATGCTCTAAGTTGATTTTCTAAGGATAGAAGTAGAAACTGACCCAAAAGTTCCCATAACATGTGTTGAGATGTGTCTGTTTCCCTCCAATGCCGTTCTAGCCAATCCAAAATCTGAGACCTTGGGTGTAAAGTCATGTTCCAACAATATATTGCTTGATTTGAAGTCTCTATGTATAACACGTGGGTTTGAGTCTTCATGCAGATATGCCAAACCCCTAGCTGCTCCAAGTGCAATCTTCATTCTGGCATCCCAGTCTAGTGGATCAGCTTCCTTGTCAATACCTTGAACAACACGCAAAAGAGTCAACAATATTTGTTAGAAAGTTGTTACAATTTACTCCATCACTGTTGTTAAATTTTGCAAATTTGTACCGTGTAAATGGGATTCAACACTCCCATTTGGAACAAGTTCATAGATTAGGCAACGAGTCTGGCCTTCTGTGCAAATCCCAAACAGTTTGACCAAATTCCTGTGGTGGAGGCGGCTAAGCATCTCTACTTCCGCCAGAAACTCTCGACCGCCATGGTGATCGTCTCTTTTCAGAACCTTCACGGCCACTTTCCTTCCATCGTCTAAAGTGCCGCTATAAACCAGCCCAAATCCGCCTTCTCCAAGCACTCTTGAGGCATCAAAGTTGTTTGTAGCCCTCTCTATCTCATTCAATGTGAAAATCTTGGCGGATCCGGTGAAAGTCATTGTGCCGGAACTAAAAGACATCGTTTCAGAACCTCGCTTGCTTCCAGCAGCAGACCTCGCAGCTCCTGTTCAGTTCTCATGACATAGATGTGATTTGCTAGCGTAAAATTTTCAATTACTGTCCATAATAAAGTTAATTTGATCAAAATTCTAGTTAGTACCTGTTGTTTTTGAGGGAGAGGAAATCAAAGCTTGTGGAATGTCTTCGGATTGGCGGTTGCGAGAACGGTATTTCACTAACAATATCCACACAACTACTAGGCATATGATAAAGGCTGTGAAAGATGAGACAACAATTACTGCAATCAAGCTTTTGCCTAGCCCCTTATGTTTTATCCTTGACACATCAACTCCTAAAGGTTTCATTTCCGTTCCACTGTTTTCGTGGCCACCATGTGGTCCGTCATCTACGGTGGAAATGCTCAAAGGTGACGGAGGAGGAGAAGGTGGAAGACCTGTAAAAACACAAGAACTTCATAAGTGGAAAGAAAGAAGAAAGGAAAGAGAGTAAAAGGATTGACAATTAATATGATCAGTTTCAAACCTGGATAGTGGACAGATAATACTTCATAGGCACCAAAAGATGATTCCTTTATTAAAACCTGTCTACGCCAGAATTTGTCGTAGATCTGAAATGCAGTTATGTAATCGAATTTAACTCCTCTAGGTACCAAGTTAACAAGGACGGCGGTTTTGTCTAGCTGCTGACTGGCTGCATCTGCTCCCATAATGCGGACTTGGCTGTAGTTGAGTGCAATACTGGCCGCTATTTCCTTTGCTAGCTCAGGGACTAAAGGGAAGAATGTGTATATTGGAATGTCTAGGTGTAGTTTTACTTGAATTGGCAACACACAACCGCAGGGTGACCCGGTTGGTGTATATGTCAGTGGTTCTGTGCATGTCACTGATGAACAATCTACATGCAGAAGAAGACTCAGTCAATGAAAAGGATAATCATTTTTAGTTTCCGAATTATAGACAAATCCCATTTTGGTCTTTGAATGTTAAAACTTCTCAAAACAAGTCATCAAACTACTAAGTTGTCTCGAGCTAGTCTCTATGTTCATTCAATTGTTAAAATCTTGATGGAAAAAGGCTTCTTCTTATTAGTCATGCCCAAACATGTAAATTATAAAATTAACCTTTACCAAACTACACATGGTCCTCTCATGCCTTTTCCTGTCGAGATTTTATAAGTCAGACAGATAAAAAGACTAACTTGAGAATTGGGATAACTTCACAGAGCAGGGATTTGTTCTATGACATTTTAAAGTCAGGGACCAAAACATGCTTCATCCTATAGTTCAGGAGTAAAAATGGATTAATCTTAAATGAAATGGCAAAACTGAGAATAATTTTGAGATGTACTGGACTAGACTGGACTGCATACCTGTATTGGGAGGTGGAGGTGGTAATGCTAAAAGGGGTGATGGTGGTGGAGCCTTTAACTTCTTGAGGGAGGAGCCCATTGGAGAAACTGTAGGTGCAAAAATGGGCACTTGGAGACACAAGATCATTTACCAAAATTATCAGTAATCACAGAAAAACTATAGTGAAAGAACAAAAAAAAAAAAAAGCGAGGATTTCCATACTATTATAGTGGCTAGAGGAAGTTGCCGGTGATACTGCAGGTGCTGATTCTGGTGAAGACCATATGCTTGGTGAAGGAAAGGGTGATTGAAAAGGAGAAACTGAAGGACCTATTGAGGAAAAAAACACAAAATGTATAAGCAAGTTTAAGGGCAATGACTTGTGCATTATGTGGTTCAAGCTCTTTTTAGTCAAGAGAGTCTGACCTGGTTGGGTGTAAGTAGGAGGAAATGGTTCAGGAGAAGAGATGTTGAATCTTTTCCTTTTGTGATGATGTTTATGATGTGAAATTTCAGGAGAAGACCGAGGACCGTTAGCCCATTTCCTTGGGGAAGCTCCGGAGGATGACATAGATGGTGGAAGTGCTATACTTGGAGGTCTCATGGCAGCATGTATGTTGATAACCTTGTCTAAGAAATATAAGAAACTTGTCTATTGATAACTATTTCACTGCAAAAATTTTCGGATTCCAATGAAAAATTTGATAAAGCCATTTACCTTCAGCTTGTGGCCATTTGTGGTGGAAATGGAATGCTTTCTTGGGAGGTGGTGCCACTGGCTTTCCATGTTTTGTCTGGCCGCCAAAGCCGAGATGAGAGATATGAGAGGAAGAATGGTCTGT
This sequence comes from Artocarpus heterophyllus, assembly GCA_025403435.1. Lineage (NCBI taxonomy): Eukaryota > Viridiplantae > Streptophyta > Magnoliopsida > Rosales > Moraceae > Artocarpus > Artocarpus heterophyllus. Next base: position 6,494,321 of record CM046350.1, on the reverse strand, counting down.
GGTATCATCACATTAGAACACATTCATCCAAAAATCAGTAAAAAAAAAAAAAGTATGCAACTTTTTAGATATCTCATCAACCAACAAGCATAAGAAATGGCATTACATTATAGCATTATTAGAACTTGCATTTAGAAGGATCACCTAATAATTTATATAACAAATTTTACTTTATATTGATCATGAAGACCCAGATCCTCAATTTAGTTGAATTTCCAAGTCTCTGAACAAAAACAAGCAATCCTTTGATCAAAAGCAATTATGACAAATAAGTTAATTACAAAACTGATTACCTGCAGATCCATGAAAATGGAAAGCATTGGCAGTTAAACATAATTCCATTAGTAGAATTATCAGCTGCAATAACCCCATTTTTTCCCACCAACAGAATTAGCTGAAGTTGATAATTCTCTGAGATCTCCACCAAGCTCTCTCTCTCTCTCTTAGTCAATCATCTCAGACACAACCAGACAATGGATGGAGAGGAAGTGAACTGGAAAGACAGCAAAACCCAGAAGCCAAACAAACTGGGCTCACTTTTAAGGAACAAACCGTACATAGTTTAGTTCACATAAACAGGCCCATAGAAAAATAGTTAGTGGACACTTCAGTTAAACCACAAGAAAAAGAAAGGGGGGGCCTTTTTCTTGTGAGAGACTAATCTCATAAGCTTGAAAAGGCTTAAAAGGAATAACAGTTTCTGTTATCGTAGATGATCAAAGTTTTTCAGCTAAAAACCAAACTGATCAGGCAAAAAAGCAGTACAGTGAGGGAACTTTCCTCTAATGAGAGAGCTGGATGGTGGGGTCGGAGAAGAAAGAGAAAAGAAAAATTGATTTAAATACCAAAAAGCAAAATAAAAAAAAAATTTGCAATGTGTTTGAAAGAATGAAGCACTTTGAGATTGTTTTAAGATGGGAATGCTTGGACTTTCCTTTCGGCTAAGCTGTGGAGTATGACAACTTTTTCAAACCATTATGATTCTATAATGGCACTAGTTTATTAAAAAATTCTGTTATTTATATGATTTTCTTGGGTCCTTTTCAGTTATGTCCAACTTCCAACTATGACCACGGGTCAGGTAGGTGACCAGTTGGGAAAAGATAAGTGGTCCTATTGTCTACTATGTCAAATTAATTTTTACAATCAAACTTGGATTAATATATCGTTTAATTTTGGTCTTATCCTGGGAAGTTAGGCAGATCATAATTATGAGACTTTTTTCTTTTCTTTTTTTTTTTTTGGGTGATTATGGTTTCTGATTAAGCTTGAGCTCCCTTTTTTTTTTGGCTTTTTTGAGGTTGAGAAGCTTTCTTTCCAAATATAAATAAATGTACAAAAATTTTGTACATGATATTGTTCATGTCAAGTCAAAAATCCCACCAAAGTTTTGAAAATCTTGATTTGATTTGGTGTGCATCAAAACCCCACATGGATTGCTACCATAGGTGTGAGACACATTACACATGGTGGTGCAAATATTTGACTCATTTAATGCAAATATTAGATCAAATCTTTTATCATCACACAATGAGAAGATATTACATACATCAAGTATATCTATCAATTGGTCCACTCTCTATTGTGCTGCACAAAAGATGGCAATATTTAACTCACAAGGTGGGGTGGTTGGAAAATTTTTACCTTGGGAAAATAATTCTTGAGAAAATAATTTGAGTCAACCGTTTGAACCTAAAAACATTATAGTAATTTCAAATTTTGTGATAGAAAATAATGTAACAAGACTAATTCGAACAAATTTTCTTTATGTCTAAAATTATGTTCTCAAACAAGCTATTTGGTAGTATAAAAACTAGTGTTAATATCTATCCCATCTTTGTCATGTTTGAATTTTTTTCAACTTGTGGGAAGATTTGAAGAAAAAAAGCTAAAAATTATTAGGCTGAATAATTACTTGCTGGTTTGATGCATTCCCATATGTAACTCATTACAGTGATGTATCACTTTGAATATCTCTTTTTTAGTTAAATGTAATTTGCATAATTAATCAAATCAAATGTGATATAATTTGCTCGTCCCACCAGCAAGGACAAGCCCGGAAGATTTGGTACGTGTCTTGGAATGTAATGTTGGCTTGGCGCCTTGGCCACCACCTTTTTTCCTTTGCTCAATGACAGTGGTGCTGACTATTCTAGTCATGGGCTATCACTTTCCCAAATGACTTCTAATTTTGTGTCGGTGATTTTTTTCCTTCCCTTTTTTTCTCCTAAGAATGGTTAAAATTCAAAATCTAAAAGTTACAGCATCTCTTCTGATAGGATTTTTACGAAGTATTAGTTAGAATCAAAACTTTTAAACTAAAAACTATAACATATAAAAGTTTTATATTATTAGATCATTCGAAAGAACAGTTAGAACTATTAATTTTAGTTTGAAAACTATAACATGTAAAAGTTTTACACTGTTTATAACTGTAACTGTATTAAAATTGCTTTTGGTTTATTTTTTTATATATACGTAAGAGTTTTATACTATAACATTTATAAGTTTTAGTTAAGATTGGTCTTCGCAAACACCTTACCTCCCCTAGTTCGATGGTTTATTTAGAAAGCTGCCTTTGGCCATGTGAGGAACATAATTGTTTAATTCTTACCCGTCACCGTGAACTCCATTTTCAAGCGAATGTCTCTATCCTTGGAAAGGTGGGGGCAAAAATATTAGCTTTTTCAAAGCATAACACGTCGTCAACACATTGTGCTTCTCATTCACTAGTGGTTGTCAGTGTCAATCAAGATAAACATTAGCTTTTCTTCTTTTTTTTTTTTTCTGGTTATTGAAATTATTGATTCGAACTCTTAAATAGGTGAGAACTTGGTCGGTAAATAGACCCTTATACCATTAAAACAATTTCATTTAAAAGCCTCGCCTATTCTAGCGCCTCCTTCTTTCTTGCTGACCGCATTTCAACTCTCCTCGTCGTAGGCCTTCCTCGTTGTGAGCACTCTCCGGTCCCCATCATAGGTCTTCCTTGTCCTTTTTTGCAGAGATTATAAAGAGAGTATTGTTATAAGGTACTGGCAGTGCTAAACGCTGTCTATTAATAATGTAAGACTTACAAATAGGGTTATCTTTTATTAACGATGATGCTAGATAACGGTGAAGCTTTTGAACATTTTTTTTTGTTTTGTAAATGTATATGTGTTAGTTGATTGGTTGGTTAAAAATTTTGGCTAATATAAGAAATGTGATTTTCCTAAAACACCTCCCACATTGGATCTCATGCCTTGCATGTGATCTAATATACTGAAACTTGAAGGAAAGTAATGAAAATCCTTCAATAGTAAATATGGTAAGAGTCTGGGGTTTTATATGCCAAAACAAAAATGAAAACCAAGTTGTCATTTATTAAAGAATTTGGAGACCAATATAGTAACAATTAGAAGTAACAACAACTATATATATATATATATATATATATATAAACTTAAGATGGAGAAACTGGAGAAGCCACAGGGAAAAAAAAAAAAAAGTTGAGCGGGGTCCAAAATATTCCCCTCTTCAATGTCTTCTAATGGGATTTTTTTTTCCTATTTTTATTTGAATACCTCATTCATGTACGAGATTTATAACTAATTAAGTTGTTATCGTTTGTTCATTTATGTATGTGTTTATTTGTTATAGAAATAGTAAATGAATGGCCTTTGGGAAATTTTTTTTTGATAAATGGCGACTTTTTTTTTGGACAGTTTTGGCACTAAAAAAAAGGTTTTTTGGACATCAAAACGGTTTCAGTTTTTTTTTTTTTCAACATGTTGCAGTTCTTTATTCTGCTACAGTCATTTTTCTTTTTCTGTTGAAAAAAACTGGGACAGTTTACCTACACAAAAAAACATGTTTTTTTTATTCTAAAAAAAAAGAGGTCATTTATCCAATTCTAAATTTTTTTTGTCCCTTTCAAAAAAATCCCCATAAAAATTTGAGCCAAGACTAGACACCAGACAGACGCAGGGTCATATCAGAAAGAAAATTAATTTATTATGGTAGCACTAAAATTCGAGACATCCAAACTAATTCTTATAGAGACCTGGTTTGTTGCAGGTGCTCAGCCCATGATTCAATATTAGGCCCACGTCAATCCAAACTCAGCAGCACATTTCAGTTATTGATTTGGGTAAGGCCTGCTTTTTAAGGCAATGGCAATATTTCTTCTTTTCTTTTCTTTCTTAAAAAACATTAATTGGGTGTTTGATTTCATAAATTGGAACTACTTTTTTGTTTTGTCTGACAGGTTAATTGCAACTAAAAAGTTCATATTACTATAGTATAAAAGCTTTTATATGTTATAGTATAAAGTAAATATCTATTACATTGTAAAGCTATTACATATTATAATGTTCTAATTTCAACTTGTAATTCCAACCATATTCTTAAATACTCTTTTTATAGTTCTAAATAATTTTTGCTACAACATGTTTTTGTATAAAAATTTAATTACTACACTATTTTCAATTCAAACTTTCAATTCTCAAGTCATTGTTTTTAGAATGAAAACATGGACCCTTTTGATAAATCTCAAATTTATGGATTAAAATTAATTGATAAATGCCATATTGATTAACTTTAAAATAATTAATAATATATATGATTAATTAAGTGAGACTAGTATTTACTGAGTAAATTAGACTATTACGAAAACAATAAATTATAAGTGCAGATGGTCATTTAGTAAAACAATGAAAAAAAAAAAAGCCAGATCACTTACTATATTTCCAATTTTAAAAGTACCAGTTCTAATTATATAGTCAAATGGATGATGAACTATAAGTATTTCTATGGTATAGTGACGTAACAAGAATAATGTTCTAAATATCTGTAACGTCCTTATATAGGGGTTAACAGTTTTTAATGAGATAAAATAAAAAATCAAAATAAAAGTAAAACCTTAAAAATAAAGTTACCCGGGGCTTAAATAAAAACTCTCAATATCAAAAATAAAAATATAATCGACAAATAATCTACAGTTTAATATAGCACCTTAAATTTAATATTATAAACTGTCGTCATCATCATTTTAACCCTCAACGCATTGTAATACAGTCACAGAAAGTAACAATTGATGCTTACATTATCATGAAGAACATTCTCAATAATTGAAGCAGTCCCAATATAATATAGCTACATCACTTCCTCAACTATTTTTCTCGTAGCCACCTCACACTTAGTGAGTCCTGAAAAGATAAAAATATAAGGGAATGAGCGACACTATGCTTAGTAGAGAAAACCATTACTCACCTTTAGGTTTTTATCATTACCACATTAAAACCTGCATGGTTAGTTAATAATTATCATTATCTAGATTATGAGATTTATTATAATCATATTCTGTAGATACCATAGTTAATCATTACCGAGTTTCATACATATACATATATACAGATATTATAGTTCATCATTATTCCTAGGTCCCCACGTTCAATAGAGTATCACTCAACTCATCGAAACCCAAAATGGCGTGCTTGATCACCCTCTAAAAATTCCAAGGGTGTTCCAGTGAGGGGATATCAAGCCCTGAGTCCTCACCAAGTCGATTCCTGTACAGTGTGTTATGGGACTTTCAACCCAAGGAAGCGTCATCACCTTCCCCCTATTTTACCTTTTAGGGTATTCATGCCCAAGGACGTAACCGCCGCCCTCTTCATGTCTTACCATTTCTCTATATTAAATTATTATTAATAGAGTCAGTTTTCCTAACCATGCTTCTCAATTTATAACATGTGTCAATTTATTATGTTACTCGCCGTACAATACAAGACGAGTCCATGTCATAGTTTTATATGTGATACTCATATAATATCAGTTTAACATAGATATATATATATATATATATTGCAGCAAAACGATCAATTTTAATTCTATAAATGCCTCACAAAAGATGAGTAATAGAATCCCTACCTTTCAAGCTTATCAATAATCTTTTAATCTTGGAATCAATTAACGTTAGCTCCATACTCCCTTGATCATAAGGCGTGCATAAGGACAATTAAAACTAAAGCACAACATACAACTACATTCATAAATAAATCATGTGTAAACCTATCTTACTAGTATGCCATTAAAGCTTTTATGTAAATCTCTTTTAAATACCATAGTAAACAATTTTTGTCTTAACACAATATAAAATGTAAACAAGTAATCTATATGTTTTAGTCCCTAATAAGATTCATCAATCACTTAGGATAATATTGGAAAGGTTGCAAGACATTAAAGAATTAGGTGGTGAGCAAAGATGTGACGACCCGCCTTTTCGGGCAGTCACTTTACTTTCATAATCATCGTTTCGTAAACAGTAATCTTACTTACTTGATAAGAAATACTGTAGTAAATTTTTTTTTTCTTTCCTTAAACGTTCTTTAAAATTGATGCGACCTCTGTCTTATTCAAGTGGAGACATCGCTCAACACTTGTCCTTAAAATCGTTTCAAATCGTTTCTCAAAACTTAATAAGAAACACTTATTAAATCATAGTTTAAAACTTTACTTTATAATTACATAAAACAGTTTATAAACTGTATCTTAAAACTTTGAACACAATTCTTAAAACTCTGGTTTTCTTTAAACTTTGAAAACACAACATTAAACAATGGAAAACATTTTCTTTACGTAGCGGAAGCAAACAGTGATGGTATCCATACCCAAATCTTCGCATCTGTCCTCCGCAGCACCCAGCTCTTCTAACGGGTCCCATTGGTCACCCATAAGTTACCTACAGCATGAAAAACTTTTAATGAGCTTTCGCTCAGCAAGTTCAAACATATTCTCACAAAGCATTTAAACATGCTTTAAAACTTTTCTCATGAAAACCTTTCTCTTGAAACGTTCTTCATGAACGTTTTCCATAAACATTTATGAAAATATTTTTCATAAACGTTTTCCTTAAACATTTCTAAAAACGTTCTTCATAAACGTTTTTCATAAAACATTTCTGAAAACGTTTTTCATAAAACATTTCTGAAACGTTTTGCATAAACGTTTTTCGTAAAACATTTCTTCAACGTTTTTCTTAAAACGTCATTCGTAAACCTTTTCTTGCAAACATGAAATGTTTTTCATAAACATTTAATGTAAAACCTTTCTCTTAAACATTTCTTGAACGTTTTTCTTAAAACGTCGTTCATAAACCGTTTCTTGAAAACATGAAAACGTTATTCATAAACATTTATCGTAAACATTTTTCAGAATGTTTTCCATAAACATAACATATAAACATTTCATAAAAAAGCATTCAAGTAACATCAGAATGCATGACTTCATTTATGCTCAATTATTAACTTTAATTATGAGCCTTTTATGAACATTCTATAAACTTAAATATTCATTTCTTTCTCAACCTTTATTCTTGTTCCTTAACTTTCTTTATCTTATAACTTTCATTTTCCTTACTTTACTTTAGTGTTCGTACCAACTCATTAATCATGAGATCGTAAACATGATGCTTCCCTTGTGGAAGACTTGAGACCATCAAACATTGAGGTCTTGTACCTCACCTTTAGGAGGTCAAACTTTAATTTTACTTTATTACCTCATAACAAAGAGGCTGGTACGACACTTTCCTTTTTATCTTTACATTACCTTCTTATTAACTTTAGTGAGCACTTCAAATGCAATCACATCATATGCAATACACTTGCAATTCATAGCTTATACTTTAAAACCAATTGCATAATAAATGCATCTCATTGCATAACAAATGCAACATAAAATGTAAACACATTTTGCAAATCATAACTTGCATTTTAACACTCATTGCATAACAAACGCAACATATAATGCAAATACATTTTGTAAGTCATAACTTGTATTCTGGAATTTATTGCACTACAATTGCAACTCATTGCATACTAATGCATCATAAAACTTATAACTTAAACTATAAAACATTTTGCATTGTCATAATGCAAAACATACTTTCAACACTTTGAAAATCATAACTTAAACTTTTAAATAACGTTATGCATGTCAATATGCAAATAAACCTTTAACATAACGATTGCAATTTCATTGCAATTCTTTTTCTTGAACTTTAAAACTTTTTGCATAATAAATGCAAATATACTTTAAAAGAAACTTGCTTATCAATTGCAAACACATTTGCAAATCATATAAATAAACATTTAAAAATCATTTACTTCATGCTGTAGGTGAGGTTTGAAACTTACCCAAACTATGCTCTAGCGTTCTCTATTCCGTTCCTTTCTCGTTCCTTTTCCATTAGTCGGCCTCTGTGTCCTGATCAAACGACAGCCGACTCATTAATTAACTTTCTTTATTATCAATCCACTCGATTGATAATAAAACGTAAACTTTAATCATTCATTCCTTATTCATAACTTGACTAGTATACTTTCGGTCTACCGTTCTTTTAACTCAACCTTATAAACCATCAGTTTACATTTCCTTCAATTAGCCTTGTAACCCACCGGGGTTACATTTTCTTTTAACTTCATAACCCATCGGTTTACCTCTCGTTCACTTAAAACATTCCTCGTTAAAACTTGATCTCACATGACCGTTACGTTACTTAACGTATCACGGAACATTTTCCATCTAATAACATTATGCTAAATCGGAGTGTTCGACTCCGTTCTAGCCGTTTCCTTAAAAATGACGATTTTACCCTTAACGGGTTTTTCGTCACCTTATAACGTTATAAAACCTATTCTTACATAAAACAGTGTAACAATCACTGATCATGCATTTCATAAATTTCTATGAAAGCATCTAAAACAGTTTATTCTAAAACAGTTCAAACTGCATGCGAGATTCCTACTTACTTGAACTCCAAGCTAAGCAGATCCAATTGTATCTCGCTGCATCTACAGTATGTGAAGCATCCTCTGCAGTGCTCCTCGAGCGACCATAAATGGCTAGGAATGCTTCCTGGAGATCATGCATTCTTGAAACTGTCATTCTGGACTCCGATACTGCTGCTTGAATCGCCTCGATCCGCGTGTAGTCGGTACCGGACGATTTTCATCGGAGTAGAATTTGCTCGAACGGAGGTCACCATTGCGTTCAGAGCGTCGAAACGAGTCGGGAGGCAGTCTCGGATCTTCGATCGGAGGTCCGGATCATAAAATCCCATTTTGCCCTTTGACCGGCCGTTGACCGGTGTTGACCGCCGTTGACCGGCCGTTGACCGGCGGCGGTTGGCTCCGTTGAGGGCTGAGCTCGAGCCTACCCGCCCTAATTCGACCCTCCTGAGTCGATTGGTGGGGTCAATTTTACCCAATTCGGCCTCCAACATAGCAATTCGAAGACGGAATTCTTGGCGGAAACCGGCGGCTCCGATTTCGGTCCTCCGGCGACGGTACCGTGAAATTGAGGTGGGGGAATTCTTCCCCGTGTCCCTCTGAGTGTTTCCCCTATGGTGGGGCAGCTCAACACCGCGTGGAACGGCGGCCCCACCTAGCTCCACGGCGGTGCACGACGGAGACGCCGTTCTCCGTCCTCCGGCCATCATTTCGTGCAATTGAGAGTTGCTTCACGCTCTTCTCAACCATATGAACATTTTCCCCCTTTCAATTTGGGGCGAGGCAGCCGGGAACGTCGTGATCGGTGGCTGTCGCGGCGGCGCTCGACGACGGAGGTGGAACTCCGACCAACCGCGGCTGTGGCGTGAAATTAGGCGAGGGGTTTCACTCCCCGTCGCCGTCTGAATCGAACGGTGGCGGCGGTGTACCTCACCGCCGCCATTATCGGCGGTTCTCGAGGGGCGGCGGCACGGCGGAGATGGGCAGCTCCGGCGAAGCCTTTCCAGCCAAAATTGAGCTGGAAAATTGGTACCATCTTGTTCCTCTTCTCACACTGAGTCCATAGACACCAAAATCACGTCGATTGGTGGTCGGACGGCGGAGAAACGACGTCGGGAAAAAATGGGTTTCGCCGCCACTTTGGGCGGCGCGTGAGGCTCCCTCCGGCGTCTATTTGGGTGGCACGACACCTCGTTGGACTCAGCTCAACGAGAGCTTCCCACTGGTATGGGAGGTGTCGAAAAATAACGCCGGAATCTCAAACGAGATTTGAGGAGAGAGAGAGAATTCTAGAGAGAGAAAATCTAGAGAGAGAAAGTCGAGTTTGCTTTGGAATTTCTGATTTTTCTTTTTTTTTTTTTTCTTTTCTTTTCTTTTATAAAAAGTATAAGATAAAATTGTGGTCCACACAATTCAATTCTTATACTGCGTTGCTCCAACACTGTATAATTTTCCATCTTATTATACAGTATTTTCCTTTAATTGTACTTTGTCTTAACATAATCTTTAATTTAATGCATTTTTAATGCACTAAAAATCTCGGGTGTTACAAAAGATGGGTTCTTGGTTCAGGTTAGCAGCTGGTATACCATAACAAACTGGCAGGTTTACTAGTTTCCAATCCGAAAATTGAATAATTTCTTAGAAAATAAAATACAACTCCGATTTAGGTTTATGATAGCTCGTCAGAAAGTTTAGGATGCTACTTTTCAAATATGCAAACCAATTCATAAAATTCATTTTAATTTAATCCCAGAATTTCAAGAAATAGCCACTGCCCATAGAGGTATTACAAAGTTTACAATATAAATTTTTTGTCTAGGGCATATACACTTAGACTTTATACATATTCTCCAAAATAGCAATAAACATATACTTAGGTTTAAGAACGCAAATTTGAATAATCCTTTAGTATAAAAGAAAATTTATAAATGAAAGACAAAATTTGTTCATAAGATTCTAACCTCGGATTATGGTTAGTTGGAAGCTTGAAATGGCTTCAAAACAAGTTCCTTTACTTCGGTATGACTGAAATTCTTGCTCAAATGGAGGTGATGGTGGCTGATTTTTATGGCTGCCTTGAAGAAGTTCTCTAAGTATTTTGCTTCAGCAAAGAAATGAGAAGAAGAGTGTGGGAACCGTGGAAGAGAAAGGAAGAAAAGATGAAGTCTTTGAAGAGAAGTGATAGAAACAATTATGGAGGAAACATGTTGAAGCATGTCACGGAGGAAATAAAGAAAATGAGGGTCAAGAGTAGTTGGAAAAGATATCCTTATGTCTCATCTAGAGACTTTAACACACATAATGCCAATATGACATTTTTGAGATTTATTAGAAGTTCTAAGGCTTTTTAGTAAACATACTAAATAAATATAGGAGAATTTTAGAAAATTTAAAAATAGATAAAAATAAATATTGTAAAATAAATTTAAATGAAGCAATTTTTTTTTATACACTAAAAATTAATTTAATTACCTTAATACCCGTTAAGAGAATAACGGGTGTCACAATATCACTCATTCAGGCAGAGAAAATTAGACCACGAAAAGCTAACCCCCCAAGGTAGTTGAGGAAGGTAGGTTTTTAGATATTCATTTATTTATTTATATCTATTTTGTTTTGATTCTTATTTTAAATTAAGCATTCAATGAGCAAATGATCCTGCTATAGTCCAACCTTACTGACAGATTATAAACAATAGATACCAACCGACTGTCTGGCATTGGTTGTCGTCTATGTTTGCTAACTACTGGATGCTTAAACAACATTTTGTTTGTGTTCATACTTATATATATATATATATATATATATATATATATATATATAGTTAATGGCTCAATTTATATTTCATGGTTGTGTTTGAGCCAAAATTTATTTTTGAATAGAAGCAAATTGCGAATATGCTCAATATAGTCGTTCCTACATGTGATATTAAGATTGCTACTGCACGCATTTAACATTTGGCATTATATAATTTACCGGAAACCAAATAAACAGAATGATATTCCCCTTTTTCCCTGTATACATATACATATATATATATAGAGAGAGAGAGAGAGAGGGGTGGAGCTAGGCGGGGCTGGAGGGTGGCTGCCAAACCGCCCCCGACCCAACTGGCCGTTTGGGAATTTGTCCCATGCATGCCCTAAAGCCCAAGCATTTTTTTTTTTAAATTTCTTTAAAACTCAAATTCTTGACAAATTTATCATTTATTGTTTCCTTAATTTTTTATTATATTTATTTAAAATTTATTAAAAATATGAATTATCCCTTAAATTTTGATTTTTGAGTACACATATTTCAAACTTAAAATTTCAAATAAATCCAAATTCTACTATATTTCAATATAAATTCACAAATTTTTGGACTCTAAAACTTCTAAAATTTTTTGTTCAATTCACATTCTTTAAAAAACTACCTGCCTCCGCCCCTATATATATGTATATATCCTTGTACTATCGCCAAGAGACCCTTATTTGCTAGTTCCATTGTTTTTATTCATTTAGATTATAGATATCCAATATAAAGAAGTTAATCAGTGATCAAAGTGATATTGTGATTTCCAACAACCACTAAATATAAGGTTGTAGAGATGGAACTTACACTTATCTCTCTTCTTTTTTTTTTTTTTTTTCTTTCTCCTGAATCTCCTCCCCATCTAAATTTCGGCATCAAGGGAGATCCAAAGATAAAAGGTTTTAGAGTTGGAACTTACAATTCTCTCTCTTCTTTTTTTTTTCCTCCTAAATCTCCTCTCCATCTAAATTTCGGCATCAAGCGAGATCCAGATTTTCATCTCTAGTTTTTTTTAAGGGTTATTTACCTTTTTATACCATGTATTTTATGTTCATTCAAACAATATGCTTTTAGTTTTTGATCTCATTGAATTCATATCTTTAGATTAGATTTAACACACAAATTTATACATTTGTCCAATCAAATTTCAATTTTAACCTAAAAAATTGCCTAAAATATCCTTAAATTAAAAATAAGATAACTTTAAAAACTTAAAAAAACTTTATATTAAGGTTTTGCCTTCAAAAATATATTAAATACTTTCAAAAATAAGTGTTTTGTATGTTTTTATTTTTATTTTTTAATTTTCTTATTTTTTAAAAGTTTTAATTTTTTATTTTTTATTCATCGATAAATTGGTTATTTTAAAGGTCAAAATCATCTATCAAGTGAGATAATGTATAGATTTATGTATTAAATATAATATGAAAGTATACATTTAATGAGATCGAAAACAGAATATATATGAAACATCCGTGAATTTTAAAGTTGAATTAATTTTGTTAAGTTTAATTATTAAGTGTGCCAAGTATGATTTTGATATTAATTTTAGTTATTTAAAAATTTTGTTGCAATTTTTATATTTGAGAATTTGATATTTTTGTTTTAAAATACCAAATAACACTTTTGCACCATATTTTTTCATATTTACAAAAATGACCTTGAGCCACCCTTTTTATCTTTCTTTCCCTTTCACTCTTTTTTTCTTTCTTTTTCTCTCTTCCTCTCTCTGGGCGCTATCTCTCTCCCTCCTCTCCTTCTGATTTTTCAGCCATCAAACGGAGGCCAAGGCACGAGCATTTAAAGTCTCAAGGTCACTTTAATTCACTCAGAAGCTTAAATTTGATGTTAGTTTTCCCTTGCTCAAGTTTCAAAATTTTATTTTCAAAATTTTTTATCTTCCTTGAATGTTGAAATCCGAGCCTCCTCGAGCTCAATTAATGTTCAATTTGGAATGTAGAATCCGTTTTACAATAAATCTAAGCTTTATTTGAACAAAAATCAATTTAATCAGGTTTTTATATTTTTCTTTGATTTGCAAATGAATAGTGGAAATTGAGTTTAAATTCGGGGCTTTAGTTCCAAATGGGTTTAGAGTTGTTTCCTAGTGATTCTTGCATGTTTTCTTGGTTTGAAATAGTGAAAAGTAGGTTGAATCGAGCTTGAAAAGCTTAGGGAAGCCGAGGCTCGAATTTCAGAATTTTCTAGATTTCGACAGATTGGTAGGCCGAACTTCAGTTCAGTAGGCTGGATTCATATCTTCGGCAAGCTGAACTCAAGCGACTTCGGTAGGCTAGACCTAGATGGTCGGTAGGCCGAACAGAGCTATTCGGCAGGCAAGATCAAAGAATTCGACAGGCCGACCAAACTTTAGAAAATGAATATTGAATGATAAAATGACCGTAATGAATAGAATAATGAATATAAATGAAAACACTCGGTAATACGAGACTTGAATAATGATATAGAGCCGGACGTGTCACAAACACCGTCCGAAATGATATATTAAGGCATGATGTCATATTAAGAGATCGGATAGTGTAGAGAGCGACCTTGGGGATATGTCCCGAAACCCAGCTGGACCACTACAGTGGTCATTATAATGGCTTTGCCTAAGTTAGTAAGAATTGAGTTAATGAATTTTACTTGCTGCATTTTATTAATTTTGTGATAATAATGATTTTTATCAATCTTGTATTAATATTATGGTGTACTATTTAATTACCTACCTACCTTTGTAGTAAGTACGTAATGGTGACTGTCGATGAGATTTTGGCTGAACAAATTAATTTACATTCATTTACCTTTTTTTTTACTGCCTTATTTAACTAAACAATCCCCTCCTTTTCAGGTTACAATATAATTTTTGAATTAATGTAAAATAAGATAAATATCATTTTTTTAGGGGGTGTTTGGAAGGTGGTGGGAACCACTTTTACTGTAGCATGTGAAAGCTTTACACTGTAGCAATTTTTTAAATTGTTACTGTAGCATGTGAGAGCTTTACACTGTTTATAACTGAGTTTGTGGTGGGAACCGACCACAATACCAAACAGGGGGTTAATCTATATTGCAATAGTAGTCTTTATATTACAAATAAATATATGTATTCGCTTAAATCTCAGTCCACAATGTGGTAAATGAATCTACTTGGATCTCAATCTAGTTACGGTTTTATATTTTATTTTAGTGTTTTTGTATATTTTTTCTGGTTTTTTATATGAAAGTTTTAATATACCAGATATGGAAGTTTCTAGACTGAGAACATTAATTAATGTCAACAACAAATACATGTCAATTGAGTTTTGAAAGACCAAAAATTTAGGTCTTGTGATCAAGCTCGATTCTAAACCTACATTTTACGTTGATTGAGGTTTGAAAGAGCCAACAATTTATGTCTTATATAGTTCGATTTTACGTCTCTTTGCAGAGTCATGTGCATACCAACTGAAAAGGTAGTATACCTTATTTGACATTAGTTGGTTCTAACCAATTTTTCAGTTAGGAACAATATAAAACTCTCGCATACTACAGTAAAAGTAAAAAAATTGTTACAGTATAAAGCTCTCATATACTACAATATTTATAGTTCTAACCAATAATTTTAACCATCATGCGAAACATTCACAGCAATTAAATTGTTTTCCTTTTTTATCAAAACATATATTTTATTCTCTATGAGTTTTTACGTTTCTATTCTACCAGCATATTTTGAAAAGTCATAACTTAATAAATTATCATGGCGTTTGGACCTTGTGGGCACATTATAAATGCATGTCAAAGAAAAGAACAGAAAAATTAAAATATAAAGTCTTGAACCACCAAACAAACACTACAGCATTAAGTTTCTGCCAAACACTGTCATTCAAATTCAAGGTTACATATACAAGAAAAAGAAAATAAAAAGCTCATATAATAATTTTCCTGAGACTGTCGGTGGACGGTCCTAATCACGTTGAAATTAAGGTGAAAAGTTTTACACACAGAGAATTAATTTATATAATTTAGAAAAAAAAGTCAAGAAAATGCTGAATAAAAACTTTTATATAAAGCCCAGATATGAACTTCAATGAAGAGTTTATATTAAAACCTTTTTTATTGTAAAGTTATACTTGAGACCTGCAACTAGCTATATTTGTCAATTCATCCAACAACCAGGTGTATATTTTTCTAACTTAGCAGGAAAAAAAAGTAGAGAAAATAATTGACCTTGATTAAATTTCGTGTCTTGAAAAATAATGGACAATTGGACAGATCGATATTATTACACAAGAAAATGGAAGGTGAGGAATAAGATTAGTTGCTTCTTTGACTTTCAATGTGTCAGATGATTGAAGAAAAGGACAGGCAATTTAAAAAAAAAAAAAAAGAAAAAGGAAAAGAAAAGAAAAGAAAAGAAGAGGAAAGGCCAAATAAACTTGGACATTAAAATTATAAGATGCAATTAGTGCAATTGGGTTATTTTGGCTCTAATATAATGTTCCTTATTTCTTTTTAGAATATTTATAAACTAAGTTAAAACTTGAATATTGTAATATATAAGAGCTTTACATCGTAATAAATTTTTGTTTTTTACTATAACATATGAAAAGTTTACATTAATAAATTTCTTTATCCAATGAAAATTCGACCAATAATATATATTGTCAAAACGCTAAATTGGGTGAAAATATTTTCTTTCCTTCAGTATTTAACATCGAGCAGATTCCTTTCTAGTACCCACTCTAGATATTTTTTTTAGAAGAGGTAATATTCTTTTATGTAAGTGCAATGATTTGATACAAAAACAAAAGGTTGTTTGATAACAATGATTTAAACTATTTTCTCAATTATAAATAATATAAAATTTTCATATACTATAATAATAATAAAAAATTATTATAATATAAAATTTTTACAATGATAAAAATAATTTTAACTAACCGTTTTAACGACCTCTTAAACTGCCAAGTAAGTTAAGAACTCATGTGTTGCTTAATTATCTAAGCTAAACAGCTTTTTTGTTGGCCACGTGGAGCGCAATACTTGGTTTTGATGTTACAGATGTTCCTTCACACGTGGATTACGCATTTGAGCCCAACGAAGAGCGAGAGAGAGTCAGCCGCAGCCCACAGCTGGTGAGGTGGAGACATCTCTGTTTGGTCATGAAAGCACAGTTCATCTGGGCGTGTTTTCGTCACTCTCTCGTTTATAGGAATAGGTCGTTAGCTTGACCAATTTAATTAATGATTAAAAATGTGCATAACTTCTTATGGTTGAAGTGATTAGTAATTTGATTGAAACACTCAATCCACGTTAACTTATAGGTCAACTTATTTGATTGGAGCAATTATTTATCTTACTAAAATATTTTATCAGTCCTAATAAACTTTTTATGTTACTTGAAAAAATAATTATTTTTATATGAAAAATTTTGAAGGGTAGTTGGCATTAGCATACTCCTTAAAGAGCGTTTGGTATGTAGTAATCTTAAAGATAAAAATGATAGTCTGTAAGATTTTCACATTTGATACAATAATTATAATTTTTAGATTTTTAAGAAACTCAATTTTATAAGATGTATTTTACCCATTTTTAAGTAATCTAAAACCCACCCAATAATATGATATTCATATTCCTAATAATCTCAAGACCATGAGAATCTGACATTTTCTTCCATGATGATGATGATAAATAAATAATATAAAATAATATAAAAGCTATTAAATATTTATAATATTATCAAAACTTAATATTATTATTTAATATTAATATTAATAAAAATATTAATATATTATAAAGAATTATATTTTTATTACTATTCATATTCATATTCATATATTATTTACCACAAAAATATATTATATATTATATATATATACTATTTTAACATAATTATATTATTATTAAAATAATAATTTAATAATAAGAATAATAATAACATTAACAACAATAATAAAAAATATATAATATATTTCATATACAATATTTAACTAATATATTAATATTAATTAATACTAATATATAATATATATAAATTCTATAATATAAAAAATAAAAATAATTTAATACTATTTATTATATAATATAAATATAAGTATTATATTAATATAAAATAATAATAATTTAATAACAAGGATAATAATAACAGTAACGATAATAATAAAAATATAATACCGTAATATCAATATGAATAGTATAATAGTAATATTTATGATAATATCAATATTAGATTATATTAATACTATTATAATAATAATAAATATAAAATATAATTAACTATGTATAATATTTTTTGCAACAATATTTTAATTTAATGTTAATATTATTATTAAAATTATATTTCTATTATTATTTATATTCATATCAATGTATTATATATTCTATACAACATTTTAATATTAATATATTGTTAAATATTAATCTTATGATTATCATAAATTAATATTTTTATATAATATAAATCTAAATATTATATATAAAATGATTATTATTTAATAATAATGATAATAATAATATTGACAATAATAACAATTTGATAGTATAATATCAATATAAATAGTGTTATTAATATTCATTGTAATATTAATGTTAAATTATATATAATATTATTTTATTATTCATATTTGTATTGTTATTATTATTTAATATTAGTATTAACTTACTATATTGACACATTTAGTGTTAATGCCACAATTTATTTTTGTCAATTATAGGAGATTCCTATTACAACCAAATATAGTAATATATTATTCATAGGAATCTAATAGAAAATTACTGTGTACAACCAAACGTGATAATATTAATTTCTTGAGAATCATATTGCCCACTATCACTTTCCTAAGAATATGATTTCTACTGATTAGTATATACCAAACGCCCCTTTATAGTTATCACCATAGTGGTTCTCCTAGATATTTGTGACACCCGTTATTCTCCTAAGGGTATTAAGGTAATTAGATTAATTTTTAGTATATATATAAAAAAAAAAATCAGAAAATATCACAAAACTCGAGACTTTCTCTCTCCTCTTTCTCTCTCTAGAATTTTCTCTCTCCCCTCAAATATCGTCTGAGATTTCGACATCCGTTTTCGACACCTCCCACACCAATGGGAAGCTCTCGTCAAGACGAGTCCAACGGTGTGCCGAGCAGCCCAAAACACTGCCGGAGGAGGACACACGCGCCGGTTGAAGCCGCGGAAACACAGTACTTTTCCAACGTGATTTCTTCACCGTCCGAGCACCGATCAACACGATCTTGGTGTCTATAGACTCAGCTCAATGAGTAGAACAAAATGCAGCAGGTGATGCCCCTCGATTTTGGCCGGAGAAGCCTCGTCGGAGTCGCTTCTTGCCGCCGTTGCACCACCCTCGATCCCGCCGCCTCCGACGACGGTAATCGACACCGCCCCCACCGTTCGACTCAGACGGCGACGAGGAGTGAGAAGCGCCTTCCAATTTCACGCCACAGCCGCCGCCCACCGGAGTTTGAAGACCGACGCCGTCCACCGCCGCAGCAACCACCGTCGCCACCGTTACCGACCTTCTTCCCCAAAATTGACTGAGGCAAAACACTCAGTGATGCACGGTGAAGCTTTCCCAACCCTCAATTTCATGAGAACTCCGCCGGAGGACCACGATCGGCCTCCGCCTTTGTGCGCCGCCGTGAGGAGCTTCGGGCTGCCGTTCTACGCAGCGGTGTGGTGCACCACCGCCACCAACATGCTCAGACAACCACGGAGAAGGAAATGCCCAAGCCAATTTGGGCCAAACGCTGGCGAAGATCCACCGCCCGAGCCACCGGTTTTGGCCGAGGATCCGCTCTTCGATTTGTGCTGATGGAGGCAAAATTGAATGAAATTGACATCACCATTGAACTCAGAAGGGTCGACTTAGGGGGGGTAGGCTCGAGCTCAGCCCTCAACGGAGCCAACCGCCGCCGGTCAACGCCGGTCAACGGCCAGTCAAAGGCCAAAATGGGATTTTGTGATCCGGACCTCCGATCGAAGATCCGAGACCGCCTCCTGACTCGTTTCGATGCTCTGGATGCAATGGTGACCTCCGTTCGAGCAAATTCCACTCCGATGAAAATCATCCGGTACCGACTGCACGCGAATCGAGGCGATTCAAACAGCAGTATCGGAGTCCAGAATGACGTTTTCAAGAATGTATGATCTTCAGGAAGCATTCCTAGCCATTCATAGTCGCTCGAGGAGCACTACAGAGGATGCTTCGTAGATACAGCGAGATACAACTGGATCTGTTTTGCTTGGAGTTCAAGATCAAGGGAGTATGGAGCTAACGTTAATTGATTCCAGGATTAAGAGACTGTTGATAAGCTTGAAAGGTAGGGATTCTATTACTCATCTTTTGTGAGGTTTTTATAGAATTAAAATTGATTGTTTTGCTGCAATATATATATATATCTATGTTGAACTGATATTATATGTGTATCACATATGAAACTATGACATGGACTCGTCTTGTATTGTACGGCGAGGAACATAATGAATTGACACATGTTATAAATTGAGAAGCATGGTTAGAAAAATTAACTCTATTAATAATGATTTAATATAGAGAAATTGTGAGACATGAAAAGGGCGACGGTTACGTCCTTGGGCATGAATACCCTAAAAGGTAAAATAGGGGGAAGGTGATGACGCTTCCTTGGGTTGAAAGTCCCAGAATACACTGTACAGGAATTGATTTGGTGAGGACTCGGGGCTTGATGTCCCCTCACCGGAACACCCTTGGAATGTTTATAGGGTGATCAAGTGCGCCCATTTGGGTTTCGATGAGTTGAGTGATACTCAATTTAACATGGATACTTAGGAACAATGATGATTGGTAATATTTGTATAAATGTGTAATTATGACACTTGGTAATGATTAACTACGGTATCCATAAGATGTGATCATAATAAACCTCATAATCTGGAATATGATGTGACTTACTAACCATGCAGATTTTAATGTGGTAATGATAAAAACCTAAAGGTGGGTAATGGCTTTCTCTACTGAGCATAGTGTTGCTCATACCCTTATGTTTATATCTTTTCAGGACTCACTAAGTGTGAGGTGGCTACGAGAAATATAGTTGAGGAAGTGATGTAGCTATATTACATTGGGACTGCTTCAATCGTTGAGAATGTTCTTCATGATAATGTAAGCATCAATTGTTACTTTCTGTGACTGTATTACAATGTGTTGAGGGTTAAAATGATGATGACAACAGTTTATATTATTAAATTTAAGGTGCTACATTAAAACTGTGGTTTATTTGTCGTTTATATTTTTATTTTTGAGTTGAGAGTTTTCATTTAAGTCCCGGGCAAATTTTATTTTTAAGGTTTTACTTTTATTATTTATTTTTATTTTATCTCATTAAAAACTGTTAACCCCCATATAGGGGCGTTACAGAATTTTTGGTATCAGAGCCTAGGTTCGGTTAACCTAGGGAGTGTAGCACCATTTTAAAAAAATATATTTTTGAGATGGTTTTGAAGCTGAATTTTTATTGTCATCATCAAAATGAACCTTCACATTGATTTATACAGTCTAGAAGGATGTAACATGGAAAGGCCATAGAATGAAAATACTAATGATTATATGAGTACAATAATTACATAGAAGGAAAGTATTAATAGTTATGAGGGAATGATAATTATATGGAATGAGTTTATAAGTAGAATGCTTATGAGAGATTCGTATAATATTTGAATCTATAAGCATATCTAATTCGTATAAACGATGAGAAATTCGTATAGATAAGAGGATTTAAGAGCCTTTTGTCTCGTGAAAAACAATAAGAAATATAAGGCTTGATTTATTGATTTTAAAGTTTGACATAGATATGTCAAATTTTTCGTAATTGATTCAAACCTAAGTAATGATTATGTGTGGATTCGATGGAGCACACAAGTGTCAATAACTTTTCTTAAAAGTTCTATATATTTGAGGAATATGATATAAGTTGGGAATCATGGTATTGAATCTTGAGAGAGATAAATGTTAGACTTTTGGTCTGTTGAGACTGTGTAAAGTCTAGAATGCATGAATCTCAAAATTGGAATATTTCGTTACGTACATTGTATTTAAGTGTATCAGTGAATCTTTTGGTTACCTAAGGTTTTGTTATATGAGGAAATTATATATTGTATGAGTAGAATTGTGGGGATTGTAGATGTTCTTAAGTAGTAACATCTAGTGTCTTTGTTCATTGATATGGTCTATGTTGAAAGACGTAAATCGTATTGATTTCAAGGTTAGTCACATTCTAAACCCTTGGTAGCAATGATGATGAATCCATTGATAGATGTTGAGTATTAGGAATAACATATGGGTGTATGCATTGTTCAATAAGGTTTTGATTAAAACAAAATTATTTGAGTTGCTGGATCATTCAGGAAGATCCTTGTTGTCGTTAAATTAGATTTGTTGTTTATAGTTAACTTTATCTATAGTGGGCTTTGAATTGGGTTTAAGATTCATACGAATTGGTTTTCAATTTTATGTTTGTTATTTAACTCGTTCCAAATGTGTTAAGACCCGAAACAACCTAACCATTTTCAACTAAGAACATTTGGGCCTAGTTCAAATCCTAAATCAGTTTGATTCACACTGTCTCTCCCACGTGGTTCTATACGTGTCATATACAGTGGTTTAATCATTGTTTACATATACGTTTACTGTGCATAGGAGCTTATTTCTCCGAGTTCACTTTTTCTCTCTTAATTTGTTATTTTCTCTCTAAATCGCAAATCCTCTTCTTTTTCATTAGAAATTCTTCTTTTCTCTAAAAGAAGAAGGAATTCTAGGATTCTGCAATTTACTATCTTAATTTTTCCTTTCTATTTACTCTTCTTTCATCTCATCATGGACCCAAAGTACCAACACCTGAGAAAGTATTTCCCATCACTCTCCCAAAAGATTCTCAGAAAGAAATACAAGGCTAGAATTACTCGGTTGTGGATTCTTATGCGTTTTGGTATCCCTTGTGATGTGAGAATGTTAATAGAGGGGAAAATCCGTCCGAGTGACTTTAGTCAAGATGTCGGTTTACCAGGAACAGGTACCAGTCGTAGTGCAATGAAAAGAAGAGCTCGTGCCATCGTGGTCACTTGTAACAAATGTGGAAGACAAAATTGTAACGGTAAATGTACTTCACCTGGTTATATGTCTACGAATAGAGAGGATAAAATAAGGTTTTGTAGGGATGGACTTTCAAAGGAGAACTTGGATAGCATCCATCCTCCTCTCCACGGTCACCCTAGTGGATATGTTCAAGGAGCTATTTTTAAACTCTGGCCTAAATTTTATACAGAAAGACAACGCCTCAGGAATATGGTATTTCTAGATCCTGTTTGTCAAGCCATAAGAAAACTGGATGGGGAATAAGTCATCGCTCTATAAAGGTTATTTAGTCTTTGCTTATTTGAAGCAGTTTTAGCTGATGTTCAACAGTTTGTGTTTTTCTTTTACTCAGAATATTTGCTTTTGTGTTTGAAATAATTGTGATTATTAGATTGATACAGTAAGTGTTAATATCTTATTTAATTTATGATTTTCTTAAATATATATATAATAAAATATATTATCTTATCAGACACGTCACATACGGTACAGTAATATGTTTGAATTTTGAAAAGCTTATCCAGATATTTCAAGATTTGTGTCTCAAATTTCAAAAGTTCTACAGTATTTGTCGTTTATATTAAATTTCTAGACTTGGTGTATATTTGTCAAAAAGTCTACAGTTGTGTCAAGAGGGTCTTTTGTCGAATTGTTCTCAATTGTCAAAAGTTATACAATTAGAGTCTAATCTTTTTCAAAAAGTGAATCAGATTTTCTGTAAACTATCAATCACCTTATCTTACTTTCTTATCCGCACAAGATTTTGTTTAAATCTTTGAATTACCTTTTCATTACCTACTCGTCTATCTCTTTAGCCCTTTTTGTATATTTCTCATCTTTAAAATCTCATGTAGAACCCGAAATCTAAGTGGAGCAGACATTAAGCAACCACTTCTATAAACCAAATATGTCTACCTCCCAGTCCACAAAGAAAATAAAGAATGTCTGTGTCTTTTGTGGTTCCAGCCTTGGAAAAGATAAAGCTTATTTAGAAGCTGCAAATCACTTAGGGCAAGTCCTAGCACGCAAGAAGATTAACATAATCTATGGGGGTGGTAGTATAAAAATGATGGTAAATATGGCACTAGCAGCTAGGTCTAGCGACGCTACTGATGTAAGAATTTGGCCTCATATTCCAGTTGAAGGAAACCTTTGTAAGGAAGCCATAGGTAAGGGAGAAGGAGTCAGGAGTATCCCTAAAAATTTTAAAGACATAATCTATAATTCTGATGCTTTTATAGCATTACCTGGTGGTCTAGGTACTCTTGAGGAAATATTTATAGTTGCTTGTGGGCAATTGTTGGGCTTTTATTCCAAACCTTTGGGACTGCTGAACGTAAAGGGTTTTTATGACGGTCTTTTGAAATTTCTAGATTACGCTGTGGAAGAAAACATCACTACAGAATCGGAGAGACAAATCTTTGTCACTGCTTCAACAGCTGAGGAATTGATAGATAAAATGCAAATCATACATCCAGAATCCGACACTGCAACATCCAAGCTTGAATGGGAAAGGGAAAGCCGGGAGCGGCCAATTGATTTGAATCTCCATCTGTAATCTTTTTGTTTTATCTTTGGCATGTAGGCATGTGTGTCCGTATTTCGTGTGTTACGAATAACCGTTTGCCTTGTATTCTGTGTTTCTTGTGGTACGTTGTTGTTCAATCTTTTAGATTCATTGAGCCTAATGCCGGGATGGCTGGATACGGAGTACTTGATGCTCTCGAAACGCATCCTTCTTAAGGTCCGATCTTTTGTTTATCGATGTTTTTGTATCCTCTAAGCATGCATGATATGGATAGCTGGTATACGGAGTGCCTTGTACTCTCGAAACGTATCCGTATTATGTTTGTAATGTGTAATATTCTGTTAATATTATGTGGAAGTACCAGAGTCAGTTATGGGAATATTCCATATGAAATATGAGTATATTATTTGGATTGAATGTTTGTGTCATGAGGATAGCTGTTTAATGAAAAATATGTCGGGTTTGTCTGCAACTCTGAGATTCCGTTTAATATCTCTATGAGTAAGTTTAATGTATAGTTTTGAATAAAAGTGTTTGTGATATATGTTTTATGATTATGTTTTAGTTTATTAGTTGAGGTATGAAATCAAATATATTTGACTTTTCCTTACTTAAAAAGGAAAAGGAACCTAAAGATGAAGTATATAAAATTTCTCTGGCAATCTCCTTAAATGTGATTGTAAATCACAGTCCATGGACAATGAAGGACTGGAATCATGGTATGGTCAATATGTATGCCTGATCAGATTCTTAGACTATTATACGGTGTTACAAGTTGAAACTTGTCAGAAATACTCTCATTGAGGGATTTAGAATTTAGAGTAAGATTTATTATGCAAGTAAATAAGTGGAGATACGATAACTTAAATTTGGAGGACAAACAACATTAACGGTTTAGACTCATAATTGGAATCATGGTGGAATCATAATTTTTACTAGTATTACTAGAATTGAAATTTCGAGGACGAAATTTCTTTAAGGGGGGTAGAGCTGTGACACCCGTTATTCCCCTAAGGGTATTAAGGTAATTAGATTAATTTTTAGTATATATATAAAAAAAAAAAAAAAATCAGAAAATATCACAAAACTCGAGACTTTCTCTCTCCTCTTTCTCTCTCTAGAATTTTCTCTCTCCCCTCAAATATCGTCTGAGATTTCGACATCCGTTTTCGACACCTCCCACACCAATGGGAAGCTCTCGTCAAGACGAGTCCAACGGTGTGCCGAGCAGCCCAAAACACTGCCGGAGGAGGACACACGCGCCGGTTGAAGCCGCCGAAACACAGTACTTTTTCAACGTGATTTCTTCACCGTCCGAGCACCGATCAACACGATCTTGGTGTCTATAGACTCAGCTCAATGAGTAGAACAAAATGCAGCAGGTGATGCCCCTCGATTTTGGCCGGAGAAGCCTCGTCGGAGTCGCTTCTTGCCGCCGTTGCACCACCCTCGATCCCGCCGCCTCCGACGACGGTAATCGACACCGCCCCCACCGTTCGACTCAGACGGCGACGAGGAGTGAGAAGCGCCTTCCAATTTCACGCCACAGCCGCCGCCCACCGGAGTTTGAAGACCGACGCCGTCCACCGCCGCAGCAACCACCGTCGCCACCGTTACCGACCTTCTTCCCCAAAATTGACTGAGGCAAAACACTCAGTGATGCACGGTGAAGCTTTCCCAACCCTCAATTTCATGAGAACTCCGCCGGAGGACCACGATCGGCCTCCGCCTTTGTGCGCCGCCGTGAGGAGCTTCGGGCTGCCGTTCTACGCAGCGGTGTGGTGCACCACCGCCACCAACATGCTCAGACAACCACGGAGAAGGAAATGCCCAAGCCAATTTGGGCCAAACGCTGGCGAAGATCCACCGCCCGAGCCACCGGTTTTGGCCGAGGATCCGCTCTTCGATTTGTGCTGATGGAGGCAAAATTGAATGAAATTGACGTCACCATTGAACTCAGAAGGGTCGACTTAGGGGGGGTAGGCTCGAGCTCAGCCCTCAACGGAGCCAACCGCCGCCGGTCAACTGCCGGTCAACGCCGGTCAACGGCCAGTCAAAGGCCAAAATGGGATTTTGTGATCCGGACCTCCGATCGAAGATCCGAGACCACCTCCTGACTCGTTTCGATGCTCTGGATGCAATGGTGACCTCCGTTCGAGCAAATTCCACTCCGATGAAAATCATCCGGTACCGACTGCAAGCGAATCGAGGCGATTCAAACAGCAGTATCGGAGTCCAGAATGACGTTTTCAAGAATGTATGATCTTCAGGAAGCATTCCTAGCCATTCATAGTCGCTTGAGGAGCACTACAGAGGATGCTTCGTAGATACAGCGAGATACAACTGGATCTGTTTTGCTTGGAGTTCAAGATCAAGGGAGTATGGAGCTAACGTTAATTGATTCCAGGATTAAGAGACTGTTGATAAGCTTGAAAGGTAGGGATTCTATTACTCATCTTTTGTGAGGTTTTTATAGAATTAAAATTGATTGTTTTGCTGCAATATATATATATATCTATGTTGAACTGATATTATATGTGTATCACATATGAAACTATGACATGGACTCGTCTTGTATTGTACGGCGAGGAACATAATGAATTGACACATGTTATAAATTGAGAAGCATGGTTAGAAAAATTAACTCTATTAATAATGATTTAATATAGAGAAATTGTGAGACATGAAAAGGGCGACGGTTACGTCCTTGGGCATGAATACCCTAAAAGGTAAAATAGGGGGAAGGTGATGACGCTTCCTTGGGTTGAAAGTCCCAGAATACACTGTACAGGAATTGATTTGGTGAGGACTCGGGGCTTGATGTCCCCTCACCGGAACACCCTTGGAATGTTTATAGGGTGATCAAGTGCGCCCATTTGGGTTTCGATGAGTTGAGTGATACTCAATTTAACATGGATACCTAGGAACAATGATGATTGGTAATATTTGTATAAATGTGTAATTATGACACTTGGTAATGATTAACTACGGTATCCATAAGATGTGATCATAATAAACCTCATAATCTGGAATATGATGTGACTTACTAACCATGCAGATTTTAATGTGGTAATGATAAAAACCTAAAGGTGGGTAATGGCTTTCTCTACTGAGCATAGTGTTGCTCATACCCTTATGTTTATATCTTTTCAGGACTCACTAAGTGTGAGGTGGCTACGAGAAATATAGTTGAGGAAGTGATGTAGCTATATTACATTGGGACTGCTTCAATCGTTGAGAATGTTCTTCATGATAATGTAAGCATCAATTGTTACTTTCTGTGACTGTATTACAATGTGTTGAGGGTTAAAATGATGATGACAACAGTTTATATTATTAAATTTAAGGTGCTACATTTAAAACTGTGGTTTATTTGTCGTTTATATTTTTATTTTTGAGTTGAGAGTTTTCATTTAAGTCCCGGGCAAATTTTATTTTTAAGGTTTTACTTTTATTATTTATTTTTATTTTATCTCATTAAAAACTGTTAACCCCCATATAGGGGCGTTACAATATTAATAGGATTGTTCCTTAAAGGTTCTAAGGGAAGGCCCTACCCTCGACAAGAAGTGCATCACCTCATAGACCATTTGGAAGAAATGTTGGAACTAACAACTTTGGTTTGAGAACTATAGTATGTGAAACTTTATGTTGTAGCTAATTTACTATAACATGTGAGAGCTTTACACTATTTACAGTTGTAATTATGGTTATAATTGTTTTTTCAAACAGAAACTTAGTCTACTAATATGCTAGCAATATCAAGACATGCGGAGAACAAACACTCGAAACTTTGATTATTGATCCAACCATGATACTTCTTTACCACTAGGTGATCACTAGTGGAGACAAGTGCTAATGAGTGGGGTGCACGTACCCCCACTCATTTATTAAAATTTAGATTTTAATCCCTATTTTGTAATTCAAAATTTTATTTATGTTCTCATTTTGTAAGAAAATTACAATTGTGCCCTCACAAAATAATTGAAATATAATATTGTGCTCCCATAAATTAACTAAAATACATTGTTGTGCCCCTATAAAATAATTAAAAGTTGTTATATCTCTATCTTATAAGAAAAATTATAATTATGCCTCCTCAATCATTAAGATATACAGTTATATATTTTCATTTAATAAAATACTATTTTTAAGTTTTACATAATGTCCCATCTAACACAAACTTGCTATTTTGACTTTTTTTTTTTTGTTGTTACTTACTTGTGTTTGCTAAACTAAAGAAAGTACCCCATTGTATTTCTTTTCCAAGCTGATTCTGAAAGCTTCATATTTCTGAACTCTACTAACAATTACCAAACGTCTCGTAACAAGATATTTAGATCGTGATTTTTAACTAAAAACACTATAATGATATAAATTTTTTGAAAAAAATGTTGTAACAAATCGGAACAAGAAAAAATTTCGGTTTGAAAAAAGTTTCGAACAATAGTACCTGTTGTCTCAAAAGTGTGTGTTATCTCAATTCTCTGTTCTAAGATGGGATTTGACCAGAAAATCATGCAGCACCGTGTGAAAGGAAAAAAGTTTGCTGAAGTACAGCTTGCATTCATCGGCAAAAAGGCAAACAACAACAACAACAACAAGACAGATGTCCTAATTAAGTTTATTAAATTAAAATATAACTATAATTTATAAATATTTAATTTATATAAAATG
Organism: Artocarpus heterophyllus; assembly: GCA_025403435.1. NCBI lineage: Eukaryota > Viridiplantae > Streptophyta > Magnoliopsida > Rosales > Moraceae > Artocarpus > Artocarpus heterophyllus. Next base: position 6,465,433 of record CM046350.1, on the reverse strand, counting down.
ATTTGTTAAAATAATTATTATATAATTGCATACTTATATAATATATAATATAATATCATTATTATAATTAGTATGTAACTGAGGATAATTTTAAGATATTTTAAATTTTGTATTGAATTTTAATTTTATAACAATAAATTTGTCATATGTTATAATTAAAAAAGGAATATTTATCCTTTTATACTTTCTGTTTTACGTTAATTTAAAAATTATATACTTAGTTTTTAATCTCATTGAATGTATACTGTCGTATTAGATTTAATATATAAATCTATATCTTATCTCATTTAAAGTTAATTTTAACTTTTAAAATAATCAAATTATCCTTAAGTAAAATATGAAAAAATAAAACTTAAAAAAGAAGAAAACAAAAATAAAAACACACAAAGCAGTTATTTTTTGAAGATATGATACATTTTTTAAGGAAAAAACCTTAGTATAAAGGTTTTTTAAGTTTTTGAAGTTATCTCATTTTTTTTTTTACTTTGAAGGTATTTTGGTATTTTTTAGTTAAAATTGAAGATTGATTGAATAAAAGTATAAATTTATGCATTAATTATAATCAAATGTATAAATTTTATAAAATCAAAAACTAAAAATATATTATTTAAAAAAACTTAAAAATATATAATATAAAAAGGTAAATAACCCTTTAATAAAATAGATTTACGCGGACCACTAAAATATACCATAACATTGGCCAAAACAAAAAAGAAACATTGACAGAATTCGTAAAACACGCGCTAAAAGTAGAAGGTGGGCATGACAAAAGGCCGTGTTTGGTTGTAATGTGGCTGTCTCTGTCTCATACAGCACTGCCATCCCACCTTCCTTTTGCTTCCTCCCTCTCAAAGTTGACACTTCTCCCCTTCTTCCCCGTTCTTTCTCACTCTCTATATTTTTGGGTCCGAAACAATGACTTTCTTCCCTCGCTTTTTTCCCCCTGAATATTAATTTTCCTTTTTTCTTTCCACAACTATAAGTCGCTTCTCTCTCTAATTTTCTCTTCCAAAACTTTCCTTCTTTCCAAACACCACCGCTACTACTACTCCTCCTCCTCCTCCTCCTCTCTCTCAGTGGTATATCGCCGATGACCGACAGAGTCTACCCCTCCACCAAGCCCGGCGCCGCCAACGGTGGCGGCGGAAACCCGTCGTTTCCGGCGACGAAGGCGCAGCTCTACGGCAACGCCCGGCCGGCGTACCGCCCCCAGCCGCGGCACCGCCGCCGAAGCCGGTGCTGCTCCTGCTGCCTCTGGCTTACCGTCGCCTTCCTTGTCCTCCTCCTCCTCGTTGGCCTCGCCGGAGTGGTCTTCTACGTCGTCTACCGCCCTCAGCGGCCGTCCTTCTCCGTCACCTCCCTCAAGCTCTCCTACCTCAACGTCACCTCCTCCAACGAGCTCAACGCCAAATTCGACCTCAGCGTCACCGCTCGTAACCCTAACAAGAAGCTCGTCTACTCCTACAACCCGATTGTGATCTCCGTCTTCTCCGGCGACGTGGACCTCGGCGACGGCGTCATTCCTTCGTTTGTGCACGGGAAGAGGAACACGACGTTGCTGAAGACGCAGATCGCGAGCAACGGGAAGACGCTCGACACCGAGGCGGCGAGCGGTTTGAAGACGAGCATGAGGAGCAGGAACGGCTTGCCGTTGAAGGTGAGGCTGGACACGAAGGTGAAGGCCAAGGTCGGTGGCTTGAAGACGCCGAAGATTGGGGTTAGGGTTAATTGCGACGGAATCAGAGTCACTCTTCCGACTAAAAAAACGGCGGCGACGGCGAACACTTCGAAGACCAAGTGTAAGGTCGATATCAGGATCAAGATCTGGAAATGGACCTTCTGAGAGAGGAAAATTAATTGATTGCTGGAAAAAAAAAAAAAAACCAAAAGCCAAAATCAAGGTGTGATTTTTATTTTCTTTTAAGTTCATGTTTTTTTCCCCTTCTTCTAGTTTTTTAGTTTTTACTTTGCTATAAATTTGTTTTGTGATGCTCTCTTTTTTTTTTTTTGGTAAATTAATGGAGAGAAACATTGGTGATTGATTTTATTGGAAAAGAGGAACTGCTATTGTTTGTATACTTTTTAAAGGAATTTTTGTGATATTGTTTGTTCATAGTTTTAATTTTTATTTTATTTTATTTTCCTAATTTGTGTTTGTTAATAATTGTCCTCAACCTTTCTAGCCTTGCGTGATGATTCTATGGCATGTTCTTCTTCAAGCTTGTATACGTAAGACAATTCGGCTGCATTATTATTATTTTCTCATTAAATTAACAAATTTATGGAGTCATTATTGATATTTATTTACTGCCCGTAAAAAAATTGTCACAAATGTGGTTGTTATTTAATTTTTTATTTTTTCTAAAACACACGGAATATGATCTGTAATTATGTATAATTTAATCAAGCGGGTTTGATTCAAGGTAATGAGTAAAGATAAAGATAAGCTTAGAGAGATAATAATGAAGAATATATTTGCACAAGTAATTGGTAGATTTGCATTGGATTTTATTCTTTCATCTCCTTTTTTTTAATCTGAATATAATTCCAATAAAAGTTATGGTTCTTCGAATTTGTAGAAGGTTTTATTGCACAATTAAAGTAATAAATACAATGGTTCTCTTCAATAACAATCATGCTAAGGTGGGTCCTTTGTGTTGTGTGATTCACAAACGTGGGGAATAAAATTTTTAAAAAATTATTATTATTATTATTATTATTTTTGCTTTTGGGTTAGTGGAATGATATTAGGATTCTCGAATTTTATCCCATTGTCGGTGAGGGGGCCTTCAATAATTCTTCGGGTGAACATTTTGGAGGACATGGACAGCACCTAATTTTCTCTTGTGCCAATCAGAAACTTACAACATGTGAGAGGGCATGTGAGCAAAACATCATGGCTAGGCTATCAAAAATTTTATCAAAGCAGACAAAAAAAAGAAAAATAATAATAAGCAAAAAAAAAAAAAAAAAAAAAAAACAAAACCAAAGTAGTGCCTTGCATGATTGGTGCATGTGGACAGAATTAAGTTGCAACCAACGTGACGTTCTTTATGTAGTTATAAAAAAAGGCCTTAGTCAAGCTTTGTGTAATATAGGAATTTTTTGCTGAAAAAAATATAGGGGAGTTTTAGTAAAATAGTAAAAACTACATTTGAAGAAGTTCTGATTATTCGAATCATTTTCTTCCGCATAACGTTGACGTTTTCAAATGGGTAATTAATTTTGGGCGACTTTTTTTTATGCAAAGAAACTTAGGCGCAAGGCGTTATTAATTTTGGGTGACTTCCTGTAGTAATTATATGATTGTGATGCCTTGAACTTTCTAAAGCGAGTATTTAATTTTTATTTACTCAAGTTCCGAATACAGCTTGGCTTTGCAAATCGTGAAAGATGGTCAAAAAAGTTTTTTTTGAATATGAAAGTGGACTTCTATGATGGGAAGCATAAAATTAGTTTCTTTTTGGACAGATTTTTTATGATACGTATTCCGCAAAACACTTAATCCAAGAAGCCAACGCAAAAAGGTCGCACAAAATCAATCACACAAAAAAAAATAAATAAAGAAAATGAAAATCCCATAAAATCAAAATTAGTAGTTAATGCAATAATTAACAAGTCGTTTGAAGAGAGACCTCACAGCTCACAAGTCCCATTTGTATTAAATAAAAATACTGTTATATTTACGCTGTCATATTTCCGCTTTCAAATGTCTGGTAAAATGTAGACAAATTACCTTCAAATTTCACCCATTTTCAAACATTATAAGATGTTTTCTTTTCATTTTTCCTCTTAATGTTTAAAGCTCGAAATTTAAGAAAATGACAAAATTTATTTACATAAAACAGCAGAACTCAAAAAATGATGAACTGAAGAAGCAAGTTAGGAAAACGCATCAAAGAGATTTGGATTCAACTGTCATACGGAATCTGTGTAACCTAAACTAGCACCACTTTTTAGTGAAGATGCACCCATGTGCCTCTCTCTCCCTCCCAAGATTCAAACGGGAGAGACCCTAACCCCACCTGCCCCACCCCTTTCCAACCACCACCGGTGTCTAAGCTAAGTACTACTTGTAAAATCTAATTATGCACAAACTACACTCAAATATTTGAGAAAAATGATTACATTATGAATTTGAGTAGAACTCATCTTACAAGAAAGGGCTTGTAATGTAAGTAAAAGAGGCAAATACCATATTTTTGAATCATTCCATTTGGGACATTAATTTTAATCAACTATCTACAAGTGATTATGTTGCTCAGTTAAGAAAAAGGTGGGGTGGATTAAGGGGGAAATTTTAAGCTCGAATCTTGAGAATAACTAGCTTTGTATATATGTGTGTGTGTATATATATATATATATATATAAGAATTTGATTACATTTGGAAATTTGAATTGAACGCGGCAAGAAGGATCAAAAGAGAAAGAGGCGCACCTTGGGCAATCCTTTCAAACGGAATACAATGTTCTGCTCTCCCTTCTTGTTTAAAATCAGCCCCTTTAAAGGATGAACTAAACGACAAATAGCACAAGAACTACTAAGAAACGACACCTAAATTAGACAACTGCTCCCCAAAACGCCACTTATTAAAACAACTAATTAACGACTAGAAGCTTACAAGTCAAACGACTTGTAGTATAAAACCCAAACGATGGAACTGATATGCCAAACATAACCCAGAAAGGAAAGCAACCAGTAAACTTGAGAGGGAAAACCAATAATGCCTTGGCGCTCCTACCTCAAAATCTCTGACTAAAACTGGTATTCTCACGGGCTCCTTACAAACAAATAAACAGAACTTGTATTGATACATGTCACGTAAAAAAAATATATATAATTACAAAAAATGTCATGTCATATCATCGCGTCATATATAAAAATATTAAACATACTTTCAATGTTCTATTTACATTCACATAATAAATGTAATATTTATCCTGTAAATGTTCTATTTACTAGCACAAAGGCCTTTTTTCTAGTCGTGAATGAATCATTTATTATGTAAATATAACCTTTACCAATAATATCAACTGTTTCGCTTTTATATAAAATAATATTATGCATAAGTTATAAATGATTTATGCATTATGTAAATGAGTCATTTACCAATAATATTCAATTTGTATGACTTATATACATATAAAAAAGGTAAATATCACGAGTAAGTTGTAAACGAGTTATTTGCCATGTTAATGTAACGTCTACTAATAATATTCAATTTGTTTGACTTATATAAGAACAAGTAAATAATATATTTGTACAGTAAATGTTCTATTTACCATTGTAACAAAATCTATTTTTTCATGTGTAAATGAGTCATTTATTATGTTAACGTAACATTGAAGGTTTTTTTGTCAGAATATTAAATTTTAGTTATGTCACCTGTTATATATTTTCAAATAGTTTTTAGGTTAATGGTATTAATATAAACCAATCTAGTAATAAATGGCGTGACATGTAAAATAATAAATATCCCTATTTTTACCCGGTCTTCTAGAGCACCATGCTCCAGTGGCTCGGCAAAGTTCAGCCAAAAAAAAAAAAGAGAGGGAAAGATCGTGCAAAAGACCCGTCCCCGAGCCTTAAACCCTACTAAAGTCCTACCTCTGAGTTCTGAACCCGGACGACGAAGACCCTCTCTCCGTTGATCTCTCTCTCCCGTCTGGGCCTTTGAAGCACGCTTAGAAAACAGCGAATATCTTGATCATCCATTGCTTCAAAGCTCCAAACTCGGCCATGTATCGAATAGCTTCGAAATTTGCTTCATCCATCGCTTCCTTGTCTTCCAAGAACCTTGTAAGTAATTTCACCATCCCAGTTACAACATTTCTTCTCATTTTTTCATACAACACCTTAATTTTGTCAAAGTTACGGCACTCAAAAACAGAGCGATAATTTTGAGTTTCAAGGCTGTTCATTTGTTTGTAACCAATGCGAAAGACAACCATTTTATAATTTGGACAATCACTTGTCATTTTTTGGTTACCGTTGAAGGTAACCTTTTTTTAATTTTTGTTGGGTATGAGCTAATTGTCGTTGGCGGGTGATATTGAATCGGAAAGATATATAGCAGCAGGCTTATAAGCCAGAGGAATTATGTGGCCAAAGATATCAATTTCGGTGTTGGGGCTCGCGCAGCTATGCTTCAGGGTGTTTCTGAGGTTGCCGAAGCTGTTAAAGTCACAATGGGACCAAAGGTATTATTTATTTTTTTTTTAAAAAAAATTATTGATAAGAATGTTGGTTTAGAGTTTCTTCATTTTGTTTGATTGATTCAGTATTTCAATTCCAGGGTCGTCATGTGATTATTGAAACAAATCGCGGGGCACCCAAGATCACAAAGGATGGTGTTACTGTTGCCAAAAGCATCAAATTCGAGGACAAGTCTAAGAATGTCGGTGCGGATCTTGTAAAACAGGTTGCTAAAGCTACTAATACTGCTGCAGGAGATGGTAATTACCCCTTTTCTTAACTTGCTCTTCTGGACTTACTAGCCTTTTTAAGTTAGCTTAGGTGTAATTTGATAAAACACAATTGCAGTGAATGTCTTAGAATTGAGCATTTGCTAAATGCAAAGTTTTAAATTTTAGCCTCCTTACTACTTGGTAAGAGATTCATGTGTTCGTTTAGAAGAGTTTTTTATATTTCATTGCAGGTACCACTTGTGCTACTGTCTTGACCCAGGCGATACTCAAAGAAGGTTGCAAGTCAATAGCTGCTGGGGCAAATGTGATGGATTTGCGCAGCGGTATCAAGATGGCAGTTGATGCTGTCATTACAGATCTAAAGAGGAGAGCATTGATGATATGCACACCCGAGGAAATTACTCAGGTGATGGAGCTTCTAGGAGAGACGTTAGATGTTGATGTTTTAAAAACTATTTGGTGAAATCTACATATTTCTTTTAGGACGAAAAAAAAGGGAAGGAATCATTCGGACTTTTTAATAGTTAGGATGAGAAAATAAAAGCTTTTGCAAACATGCTGAGGGTTTTTAGTTTTTCCAACTGATATGCCAAACGATTCTGAGGTGCATAGTTCTTCCATGTTGTACTCTTAGTTGTCGTACATATGGACACTCACACACTCACACTCATACTCACTCACACACACACGCATAATAATTAATATGCCTGCATGAATGCACTTATGTATATATGTAGGTGTATATTCATTTGTAATGGTGGTTAAAGGCCTAAAACTAATTGAGTGTATAGGTTGCTACAATTTCTGCAAATGGTGAACACGAGATTGGGGAACTCATAGCAAGAGCAATGGAGAAAGTTGGAAAGGAAGGAGTCATCACTGTGGCTGTGAGGATCCCTTTTCTTTTCTTTCCTTAGATGTCTATTTCGTCTTCCAGGTATTTAATGCAACTCATGTAATTTGGATATTTCCAGGATGGTAATACCTTAGACAACGAATTAGAAGTGCTGGAAGGAATGAAGCTAGGTAGAGGTTATATTTCTCCCTACTTTATAACTGACCAGAAAACCCAAAAATGTGTAAGTTTAAATATATTGATTTTTTTTTTTTTCAAATAACTATATCTAATGCGATTGAATTCACTCATTCTGGAGTGTGCATATGACAATGCCGGCTTTAAGAATTATCTATTTATGTCCTCTAAACTTGATCATATGGCTATTTGTTACTTACAACTTGAATGCATTAGGTGAAACTTTCTCTGCTTATTCACCTTTGCAAGTGATTAGGTGCTTTATGGTGGTCTTATATGTTGGTCAATACATCATGTTCTCATTTTGAATGTTTTCCCTGTCACTTTGTAGTTTATTATCTACTTCTGAATCAGAGTATAATATATGTTGTTACTTCAGAAGAAAAATAGATATATCCTTTTGTTCTGTTTCTTATTCCATTTTTCCTTTGATTTTCCCCCTTCTATCCATTACACATCTTGTTGTTGAAATCTCTTTGTTATCTTGATTCACTTTAAAAGTTTGCCACGTAATGATGTAAACTTTTTTTGTTTTGGGTGTGCCATAATGATAGGAACTTGAAAATCCATTGATTCTCATTTATGACAAAAAGATTTCAGACATGAATTCTCTTGTGAGAATTCTGGAGCTGGCAGTAAAGGTGATTGCCTTTTTTTCTCTATTAGGTACTCTTTTTATGTGATTTGCTGGTTGAGCTTATTCCTTGTTTCTTCTGTCATTTTTATTCTCAACAGAAAAATAGACCACTTCTCTTTGTGGCTGAAGATGTTGACGGTGATGTACTATCAATGCTTATACTCAACAAACATCGTGCTGGTCTTAAGGTGATCACTTGTCTACGCTTCAATTGACTGTTAGAATATCTGATACCTTGGATGGTTCTAGATGTGTATGCTTATCTCTGTATGTGATACAGAGTTATCACCTATATAAAGTAGACGTAAATATAGAAAAAAATTGATGACTTTCTCTTATGTTCTTCGGCAACAAGACTAATTATATTTGAAAACAATATCATGGAAATTTATAGTATATTTATCACTTACTATAATAAGTCGTATATGCATCTGTGGTTATATACACTTACAAACACAATCGCATACCATCTATGTGGGAGAACATATAGTTTTTCGAATCCTTTTTTTCATAATACTTTTGTATATTCTGGAGTAATTTTCTTGTGTATTTAAGTTATTCACGCATAGTCAGATTAATTTGTGTTCAAGTTCTTTCCGGGCATTCTACCTGCAGTATATGTATTGAAATTCAATTTGTGTATGAGATGTGTATCGTGCATGTAAATATGCACATGTAAAGTTGTAATAGTTTAACGTTCTCCTTGTGAATGAAAATGTGGAATTTAACTAGAAGAATCAGGGATATTGTCATCTTTTTAGGTTTGTGCCATCAAAGCTCCTGGGTTTGGGGAAAACAGAAGAGCGAATTTAGATGATCTTTCCATTCTAACCGGAGGAGAGGTAATACAGTTGAGTTCACGTATGTTTGATTTTTTTTTGATTTATAGTTTTCAAAATCTTTAATTGTGCGCCACGTACGCTTGTTCTAGTACACTTACGTATTTGATGCACAGGTTATCAGTGAAGATCGCGGTTTAACTCTCGACAAAGTCCAACTTGAAATGCTTGGTACTGCAAAAAAGGTTTGTATTCCTTTAAGAGATGATTACTAAAGATTACAACAGGTGACTGTCACCCTTGATGACACAATCATTCTACATGGAGGTGGAGATAAGAAGCTGATAGAAGAAAGATGTGAGGAGGTATGTGTACGGTGGATCATAGAGGTTTCTTTTATTTATTTATCTATAATTATTGTATATATATTTAAAAGAATCTTCATTAGTTTAGTCATTCTAATGATCCAGCTAAGAACAGCAATGGAAAAGAGTACTGCCTTGTTTGACAAGGAGAAAGCACAGGAGCGGCTAGCGAAGTTATCTGGTGGTGTAGCGGTTTTTAACGTATGCCGAACTTTTTTTTCTTGCTCTCTGTCACGTGGTTTCTGGTTCTTCAACTCTTATCTTTAACTGCACATCTTCTTGCAGGTTGGAGGGGCTAGTGAGGCAGAGGTTGGGGAAAGAAAAGATAGGGTTACAGATGCGCTAAATGCTACAAGGGCAGCTGTGGAAGAGGGTATTGTGCCAGGTTAGTCTTTTTTACCCCGCTCCCTGCAACTGTCTATTTAAGTATGTTGTCACTGCAACCATGTTATAACTTGTTGTTTTTCTGCTAGGTGGGGGTGTTGCTCTTTTGTATGCGTCAAAAGGTTTAGAGAATCTTCAGACTCAAAACGAAGACCAGAAAATTGGCGTCCAAATAATCCAGAACGCCATCAAGGTTTTGTTTTTTTTTGAAGGGATCTACTATTGTTCCTGTAGGGCTTTTCTGTTTCTCAATATTTCCTTATTGTGTATATTGGTTTACTTACTGTAGGCACCAACATTCACAATAGCCACAAACGCCGGTTTTGATGGTGCGTTGGTTCTCGGAAAATTGTTGGAACAGGACGATCATAACCTCGGCTTTGATGCTGCTCAAGGTTTGTTTGTTCAAGTTATTGGGAAGCCAAAATTTAACCCATTGAAGATTTCCTACTTTCTCCTAGTTAGGTTGTTTTCAGGATGGTCTGATAAGGATGGTGCTTGTGATCAATAGGTGAATATGTTGACATGGTTCAGGCTGGAATTATAGATCCCCTGAAAGTTGTGAGAACAGCTTTGGTTGACGCTGCCAGGTAAAATTCCGTCATCTCATGACAAACTCTGCCTAGTGGAATATCCTGGCATTCATAACCAATATCCAATTTCGTGTTTTACGCAGCATCTCGTTGCTATTGACAACAACCGAGGCAACTGTACTGGAGAATCCAAATGAGAAGAAACCTCCGAGTCGCGTGCCGGATATGGACGCTTTAGACTACTAAAAAGTGTGAAAATTTAAAGTCTCACCTTAACGTGCATTGTGACAATGCCCGAGCCTGAGGACTTGTGTAATTGCGGGTATCTTATTTTCTAAGCTTGAGTTAGTAATTTTCACAGGCCTTGAGAGGTCCATGATTTACACAATACAGAGTTCATATTGGTATATACCAAAAGTTACGAGATCCGTTGAAAGCTTCGGTTTTGCCTTCATAATGAGAATTGCTTATTGCTACTGTTGAAAGTGTTCATATATGTACTACTGTTTGTTTTGAATTACAGTTTAAACTATTTTGTTATAATACTTGTCTTTACAAAAATTTAAATTTCTGTTTAGATTTGTGAACCAAATACCATTTTTCTTCACATGTTATAAATCAATTCCATACGAAAATTTTAACTTTGGAGGGGGAAAATTGATAAAATGATCTGAAAAATAAGACTACAGCTTTGTATCGAATTGTTTTCTCCATTTAATAATAAAAAAAAATCTCAATTTTAGTTAAAAGTTCTATGTCAAAAAGTCTCAAAAATATTATCCGGAAGTTTTGTATTAATGGGTGATTCTAAGGTAAGGGTATATATTAAAAAATTACATATTTATCACATTTTGCTGTAAAATGAAATGGTCAATGTCAAACACTATTAATACAAATAGGAGTTTTAGCTACTAATAGTAATAATTATAACACAGTTTTTTGGGATCGGTTTGGGAATATAAGCCACTAAAAAGGTATATATATATGTATATATATGTATATATATCTTTTTTTAATCAATCTGGCCGATTTAATTTCTTCTTTCAAAGAAACCCAAATGGAAACAATTTATTTCTAATTCAACTTGTCAATTTAATTACATTTTTTATTCGTCAATGAAACATTGTCCATATGTTTATGCAACACTTAATTTGCTTTAATGTAGCACTTAATGAATATAATCCAACTCTTAATAATATTAAGGATAACATTTAAACAAATTAAATGTTGCATGATGGTAGAATGTTACATTAGTGAAAAAAAAGTTCAAAAGTCAAATTGGTCCGAATTTAGGACTTTGTAAAAAGAAAAATTTGAAATTTTTAGACGGCAGCATATTTTCAATGACAAGTAGAAGAAAATAAAAAAATAAAGTATTTCATAAAACCAAACTCAAACAGATTCCTTCCCTTTGGACTTAACTCTTTTTTTTTTATTACAATACTTAGCACACGGCTACGTTCATATATTAGAGTTTTCTTGCGTGACAAATAACAACGGCTAGTTTTTTTTCTTCTAAGCAATCCAGTATAATCACCTTCATGCTAAATGCTTCAGCTCAATGTTTCACGTCAAACTCTTCACGGTTTCGTCAATCCCATCTCCTTTTCCTCTCAAATTCCACTTCTTCATTCTCTTTCACGCACAACATTCACGGCCATTGTTGAGGGTAAGCTCGGCGCCACCGTCGAGGAAATAAACTTCGGTGGTCGGCTCATAAGCTCGGCAGAACTTCCAACAAGCTTGCTATCAGCCCCCGATGCGTCATACACCTTTCCGAGGTGCCCCCAAGCATTCAAAGCCACGCCCCAAGTAGGCTACCACCTCAAAATATACAGTAGCTCGGGTCGGCCCAATCTTACTTGAAAGCAGGCTGCTACTCGCCATCATAGGCCAACACAAGGCAGATAACTCGTCGTCCGATGGAGTCCAATCCGTCGGACGAGGGGCGCGACGCTTGTCACCTACTACCTGACACGCCTTGATGTGACACCCAGGTAGTGAGTAAAACCCGCCTTGCACCCAATCCAAGTGGTGGCCTATAAATAGGATGCATTTATGGCATTCTGGGGAGACTTCTTCACACCTAACTAGCTGCCGACCTCTGCCGAGCAAACTCTGCCTTGAGCATCGGAAAGCCATTGTTTGTTGACTAACTTTTCTATTTTCTCCGAAGCGTCCCTCCTCTTGCAGGTGTGTCCACCCGGGCAGAGGCGAATCCAAAGAGAGGTCAGACCGTGCGCAGCCGTACGTGGTATTGGTCCGACGCCGGATCATGGTAAGCATCAACAGCCATGATCTCCAACAACATCCTTCTCGTACTGCCCACAATGAAGTTCCTGATTTCTTCAATTCTTTTCTTCAACAATGCACCAAGACCCAACAGTGCAAACAAGTTCATTCCCAAGTTATCGTCTCCAGCAATCACCGTTCCGGTTTCTTGGCCTCTCGGTTCATCTCGGTGTATTCCCGTCTGGGGCTTGTTAGTTATGCGCAGAAAGTTTTTGACAAATTCCCAGTTGAGGATTGCTCAAACCTGCTCTTGTGGGACTCAATCATTAGAGCTAATGTCAATCATGGGCTTTATGAAGAAGCCCTCCAAGTGTTTGATAAAATGTGAAAGCGTGGAGTTTTGGCCTGATGGTTTTACTTTCCCTTTAATTATTAGGGCCTGCGTGTTTATTGGCGGTCTTGCTTTGTGCAACAAAATTCATGGCCTTGTTTTGCAGATGGGTTTTAGGGATCATCTTCACGTGGCTAATGAATTGCTTGGATTGTATGGGAATCTCGGGCGCATGGGTGATTCGTGTCGGTTGTTTGATAGAATGCCTGTTAGAAGCTATGTTTCTTGGAACACTATAGTTTCGGGTTACGCCTTTAACTATGACTGTGATGGTGCTAGTAAGATGTTTGAACTAATGGAGTTAGAAGGTTTTGAGCCGAACTCTGTTACGTGGACGTCGTTGTTGTCGAGTTATGCTCGATGTGGGCAACATGAAGAAGCAATGGAGTTGTTTGATCTGATGAGGTTGAGAGGAGTTGGGCCAACTGCTGAAGCACTTGCTGTTGTTTTATCTGTATGTGCTGATTTGGCTGCTGCCGACAAGGGTAAGATGATTCATGGGTATGTCATAAAAGGTGGCTTTGAAGATTACTTGTTTGCAAAAAATGCCCTTATATGTATGTATGGGAAATGTGGGATTGTGGAACATGCTCAAAAGGCATTTTCGGAGATGAAAACGAAGAATCTAGTTGGTTGGAATGCTTTGATATCATCTTATGCCGATTCTGGTTTATGTGATGAGGCTTTTGAAATGTTTTCCCAGTTGGAGAAGCCTCATGGCTATTCGATGCTGAGGCCGAACATCATAAGTTGGAGCACAGTTATTGGTGGTTTTGCCTCCCAGGGGAGAGGGGAAGAGTCTCTGGAGCTTTTTCGGCGAATGCAACTATCAGGAGTAATGGCCAATAGTGTGACTATTTGTAGCGTTTTATCTGTATGTGCCGAGTTAGCCACACTATCTTGGTAGAGAAATTCATGCTTATGTCATTAGGTCTATGATGGATAAGAACATTTTGGTAGGAAATGCCTTGATTAATATGTACACAAAATGTGGAAGTTTCAAGGAAGGCCATCTAATTTTTCAGAACCTAGATGGTAAGGACTTAATTTCATGGAATTCCATGATTACCGGTTATGGAATGCATGGGCTTGGTGAGGTTGCTCTGAGGATTTTTCATCAGATGATTGAATCTGGATTCAAACCAGATAATGTCACCTGTGTTGCCGTTCTTTCTGCTTGCAGTCATGCGGGACTCGTCACTGAGGGTCGTTTTCTTTTTGAACGGATGAGTAGAGTTCACGGAGTTGAGCCTCAGATGGAACACTATGCATGCATGATGGATCTGCTTGGTCGTGCTGGGCTGATGCGAGAAGCAAGCAACATCGTCAAAAACATGCCTATGGAACCCAATGCTTACGTTTGGAGCGCTCTCTTGAATTCTTGTAGCATGTACAGAAACACATCTTTCACAGTGGAAACTGCAACTCAAATTTTCAATCTGAACTCGGGAGCAACCGGGAGTTACATGCTGCTGTCGAATATTTACACTGCAAGTGGAAGGTGGGAGGAATCTGCTAGGGTAAGAATCTCAGCAAAGAGAGAGGGTTTGAAGAAAACTCCGTGACACAGTTGGATTGAGGTGAATAAGAAGGTTCATGTGTTCAAAGCCGGGAAGGCTGCAGAAGCTGGTTCGGAGTCGGTATGTGAAATCCTTCATCGTTTAAGGCTTCAAATGGAGAGCGAATGGCAGCATCGGTCAACAGAATGTTGATGATGAAGGAATGGATATGGTAGTTGAGGAGCATTGACAAGCTAGAAAAACTGATATCCATTAGGTCGTGCTGATCACTAGGAAGATTCGGTTACCAAATTCTTTTCAAAGATGAAATTTCATTGTTTACTTGTGCCATTTCTTCAAAATTTTCATGGCTCTATATAAGAATGATTATACAATATGATCAATGATAAATTTAAGCACATCTTACACAGGGTTTTCCCTAATATGAATTATTGTTACTATTAATTCTTTCCATCAAGAACAAGGTCCATTTGCTGTCAAGGTGAGAAGTTATAAAGAGAGAGAGGGAGAGAGAAGAAAGAAAGAAAAAAAAAACCATTAAAACGAAAAAGAAAGAAAAAAAAAAAACCATTAAAACTAAAAAATTAATCTGTTAGATTGAGTAACATATAGGCTACATTGATACTATCAATTGCATTCTTCTACTAATTCTAAGATTATAAAAGAGAAAATTAGAAGAAAGAGAACTTATTGAAAGCCATGAGTCTATTCCACTTTCAGCTGCTACAATTTGTAAGCCTAAAAAAATTAGCTTCATTCTTACAATCATCATCTTCTTCCATTTGGGAGTATTGGTGTTCTTCTTTCAAGATCATCGCCGCATCGTCTATCGCGACGGCCTCGCAACTGAAATTATCACAGAAACCTCCCTAAATTAAAAAAATAATAATAATAAAATAATACAAAAAGCTTGTTTTTCTCTCAAAAAATGATCAAATCAAATGGACAAACCGTTGATGATCCTCAATAAAAGGCTTAACATCCATATCTTGTTTGAAGTCCGACGACGCCACGGAGTCTTGAACAACCCAAGAATTAACATCATCTTGCAAATGTTGATTATTATCACTCTGCAAAAAGTACTGATCCTGTTCGGCCGGTTGAAGAAACTGTCCGACGGCCTCGTTTGTCAAATTATTACCATACAGACTCAAATGATCAACTCCATTAACAATATCGGGCGACGCCGCCACTGCAGCAGCCCCGGCAGCGTGCTGCGCACGGCAAATGGCTAGGTGATGAAGGACAAGGTTGAGCTCGGCCTTGGCGTACTGAATCTGCTGCTGGAGCTCCCGGATGATGCGGTAGCATCCGCCGACGGGGTCGTTGGCCCGGGCGTCGGACTGGAAGATGATGGTGCGCATGGCCTCGTCCTTGGACCGGGGATCCAGGTTCTTGATGATCTTGGTAATGTTGCTGACGCCGAAGAGCTTGTGTGCGTTCAAGAACTGGCGCTGGCTGTCGTGAGGGAAGTAAGGGGCGAGGATGCAGTCGGGGGCGCACTTCCTGCGCTGGTACTTGCACGCCGCGCAAGCCTGGCCGCTTCCGTTTCCTTTTGTTGTCGTTTGTGATGATGTTGTCGTTGTTGTTGTTGAGGTTGAGGTTGATAAGGGTGATATGGTTGAGAGGGTCATGGTTAATTATATTTTTGATTCGTCAGAGAGATATCGAAGGCTGCGTTCCCGGCGCGTATGCTGGTGCAGGTTTTTTTTTTTTTTTTTGAATTTGAAAATATTGATGAAGCTTGGTTTTCTGCTTATTGGTTGGGGGCAGGATTTTTTTTTTTTTTCCCCTTATTTTTGCATGGAGAGCGATTTGGGGGGGAAGCCTAAAAGGGGAGATGGTGAAATGGGAGGAAGAGAGGAGGAGAGAGAAAGAGGAGAGAGAGAGATCCTAATAACGGATTCTGTTGGGAAGGATCTAATTTGGGAAATGATGACTTTGAAAATGATCTGTTAAAGGTAAGTGTTATTTAATTGAGTTTTTGTTTGGTAAATAGCATCTCTTAAAAATGGAAAAAGTGAGATGTAAATATTCGTTTAATGGCCACAAAGTTAAGGAACAAGGAAAGACAAACTGTATCAATGAATGAAAATTTAAAAGAAAAGGGAAGGAAATCTTTGTATGTGACAAAACAAATTATTTAAAGCAAACTATAACAATGTTCCTAATTCTCTCTCTACAAAAATCGAAAATTATTTAAAATGTATTATAATGACGAAATACACCAAAGTCTATATCCCCATAAAAAAATAGATATTAATATTATTTGTTTTTCAACGAAAATAAAAAAAAAAAACTGAATTGCCGCAAATCCAAAATACCAATAAAGATTTATTAAAAAAAGTACAATAAAGGTGAATTCTTTTTCCTAAATAAAAGCTTTCACATACAAGTAAATACGAACTTGGTGTTATTTTTAAAACATAACTTGGTGATATTTAGTTTGACAGAATGAAATAAAAATCAGAATAATATTATTTGTTTTTCAACAAAAATATCAATAAACTAATTGCCCCAAATCTAAAATACCAGAAAAGATGAATTCTTTTTGTTAAAAAAAGGAAAGAAAAAAAAAACGCTTTCATATACACACAAAGACGAACTCTACGGTCACGTTTGATTTTTATAATAAAATAAAAATGAGAATAGAAATATAATAAATTGCAAATGAGAATAGATTAAATTTTTACTTCAATTTTTTAATTACGCATTGAAATTAGTACTAGAATCATGATTATTTTTAGAGTGTTTGGAAGATATTGGTTCTTTTATATACTACAGTAAAAAGCTACAATATAAAAGCTCTCGTATGTTACAGTTTTCAAACCCAAACCGATAGTTTAAACTATTTTTTCAAACACCCTAAATGTTTGGTTATACTTACTAATCTAATTATGTGAGAATTAGTAAGTATATTGATTACAAGTTTTTTTTTTTTTGGTAAAAAACGAATTGCTCCAAATCCCAATTACCAATAAAGATTTACAAAAAACAGAATAAATTTATGAATAGTCCTTGAATTTTTCTCTCTCTTTAAAATTGGTCTCATGTGCTCAATTTTGTCCCATAAATAATCCCATAACTTAAAAAATTTTCCATGAATGGTTCCTCTATTAAATTTTGGATGAAAAGTTAACTATTTCTTATAAATAGTCCTTGAACTATCTTTTCTCTATAAATAGTTCTTATGCTAAAATTTGTACAATATTTAGGCCCTAAACTAAAAAAAACATATGCTAAAATTAGTTATATTGTTAAATAAATATATAAAAATCAATAAATATGCAAAATTGTACTAAATTTCTTGTCCTTAGACTTAAAAAAAATATGCTAAAATTATTTTTTACTACACATATTTAATTTTATCATCTGTTTATTCAAATATAAAACTTCAATAATTTTTTTGAAATGATCGTTTTTTGGAAGGGAAAATGAGCATATTTTGCCAACCATATTAATAAATATTCCCAAATTATTTGTATATCTCATATAATAGATTTATAAATTTTTAAATATCTTTTGTTATACCTAATTTAACCAATTTATATTCCTACTAATCTATCAATTTTGTTTTGTTTTGTGTGTGTTTTTTTTTAATTTCTTAGTGAAAAGACAAAATTCGTATGAAAAGTCAAAATTATCAACAAATTGATTTTTTTAAAAAAATAAACAAAATAAAACTTTGATACCTAACAAATTCAAAATTCAATAAGACAACGCTCGTATAGAGGTTAACTACTCATTTTGATATTTTTTAACAACAAATTAAGAAATAAAACTATCCTAATATACCAAAACGTATGTTACGATTATTTTCTAACATTGTTTTATGCACTGTAATGAGAAACAAAAAACAATACTTTTACTTATGATTATTCATATATTTAATAGGTGTAAGTAGAATCATTTTTTTCTTTTTGGTTTATAAACTACACATTTAGTACAATTTTGCATATTTAATAGATTTTATATATTTATTTAATAATATAACTAATTTTAGCATTTTTTCTTAGTTTAGGGACTAAAATATAGTACAAGTTTTAGAATAGAGACTATGTATAGAGAGAAAAGATTGTTCAAAGACCATTTATGAGACAAAGTTAACTTTTTCCATCTAAAATTTAACGATGATATTTAAATTAGGAGACTTAATTACCTTTTCTATTTTCTAAATGTGATGGCTATGTTTAAATCGAATCGTATCTTCAATAAGCAACGTCAAACTTAGACCCTAGCTTCAGTGAGCAACTTCAAACATAGACCCAAGCGGCAAAAAATTACAGCCATTTTCATTTGTAACAGTACTGTGATGAATTTTTTTATTTATAAACAAATATATGATAGCAAGAAGCTACGATTATTGATTGCATGAAAAGAAAATAATCAAAAGAATAATAAAAAAATATATATTATGTTTATGTATTATATATTAAGTTTATCTTTAGCATAAATTAAGTTTTTTGGTGATGCAATATTTTAAGAAAAAGAATTGTAAAATGTTGAAATTAATTACTGAAATTATCGTAAATGTTCTCCAAAAAAAATTACGGTAAATTTTATTTATAATATTCCTTTTATCAGTTGTTTTAAATAGTGTCTATCCTTCCAATAAAAACGATTGTCATTAACATTTCCTAATGAATTGACGATTAAATGAACGACTCTGGAATGGAATGGGAAGAAATAATAAAAAATTTGACAAAAATACCCATTTGTTTGATCTTTGATAATAACTTAAAATGAAATTAAAATATATTTTAAAGTGAATTTTTTCTTTATATGTTTTAAGGTGATTGTTTTATTTGATTTAGAACTAATTCTCTAAAAAGTTAACTCTGAGTTACGCCCCATAACAACAAAGATGATCACTATTTATATATGAAATATCTTATAAGCACTAATAATTACATTGAGTTGCAAAAGACTTAATAAAATTAAATATTCGATAGTAAAAAGAAAATTAAACATAAGAGGGTAATTTAGTAAGCGATAATTTTATTTGATATTTTGGAATGGAATAGGCATTCCATTGGTTTATTATAGGAATAGCTATTCAACCATTTTGGTTGAACATAATTTCATATGAACAACTATTATTTAGTCTTTTTGGCCAATTAAATATAGGATTAATTAGAATTTAAAAATTATCATTCTCTGATCAATCCAAAAGTATCCTATGTTCAAAATCTCAATTTTTACTTCATTAACATAGCTGTAGTATTCTACATTGCTTCCCCAGTTAGAGAATAGGTGATTGTAAACATGTAAATTTTTTTTTTTTTTGTGTTATCCCTGCCAAAAGTTATGGTTAGTTAGGATTGTTTATTGTCAGCCTAATCTACAAGAGGGTATACATATCTTTTTATGAGCCTTTTTATACTTTTCTTTTACAGAGAAGGAAGAAAATAACAAAATTAAGAGTGTCATTAATAATTAATAGCATAATTTTTATAGAAAGTTAATAAATAGCATATCAATAATAAATTTACACCTTCGATCAGATAAAATATCAAAAATATCGATAAATAAATAAAAACTAAAATATGTAAAATTACTTGTCGTCTCCGGTCGTCGTCGCATCGTCTCCAACCATTTTCTCTCCCCTCCCCCTTTCTCCTTTCGCTCTCTCTCTCTTTTTCTTTCTCTGTCTCGACTTCCGTCCTCAACCTTCAATCTCGTAGCCCTTGACCTCCACCCTGATGTCGAGCATGTGATCGTTGACAGAGAAAGATGATGAGTCGAACCTTGACGGTTGTTCATTGTTGAATCTTCACCATATATTTCATGCAAGTTCTGTTTTGCTGTCTACTGCAAACTTACGTTGTCATTGCTGGAGAGAGAGGGAGGGAGGAGGAAGATCGGGTTTTCTAATTTAGGTTATGGTTGAGGTTTTTTAATTTAAGAATTGAAGGGTGATATAAAACCAGTCTATTTTCGACATCATATCTATAGTTAGCGCACTCCAGGCCGTATCAAGGTCGCGGTCGATGTCATTACTATCATCAATAAGAAAACCCCTAGGCTTGTTATCTAAGAACTTGTTCAGAAATACTGTAATGAAAGGAGCATAGGAGTTTATCGCTAGGTATTTAACCAAATAGCATCGTCCAATTCCTATAGAACCTATCACTAAAATACCCCTAGAGAGGGATAGGGTTAAGCGGAGCGAAAAAAGTTTTCCATGAGATGGGAAATGAATTAAAAAAAAAATAGACAAAATGCTATTTATTAACATGTTAATTAATTATGCTATTTGCTTCTCCTAGTTTTAAAATTGTATTAATAACAATAATATTATTATTTTGTGTTATCTTGCCCTATCAAAAATTATGGTTAGTTAGGACTCTTTGTTGTCAACTTTATTTACAAAAAGCATACATTTCTTGAAAGTTTATGAGCCTTTTATATTTCGTTTTAAGTAGGGTCGGCAATAGGGGTTATAAAATAACGACACTATACGAACGTGATAAGCTTTTTTACGGGTTAGAGTAAAAAAATTAAACACGGGTTATTTGAGTGTCAACTCGCAACTAACCCGTCAAAAAACAGTCATGTTCGAGTCGACCCGCATGGCATTAAAATGACTCGTCTAACCCACGATTAATTATTTAAATACTTTTAAAATATTTTTCCCTATTATCAAATATACCCATAAGACAAACCTTAGCCCACTTAATCTTAGACCAAGCTTCAAATTGATTTTAACTCTTGAACAATAAGAAGATTATTTTAGCTTGATCACTTGAAACTTTTTTTATTTTGTTGGACTTATTATTTTGTTAGACTTGTTATTTTGTTGGTTTTAGGACTTGTTATTTTGCTATATGTTTTAAAAAATTTAAGGCTTAATTTTTGGTTGTTGTAGAGTGGAACTCATTTGATTTTGAGGAAATTTGTTTTATGTTTGTTTTTATGTTATATTAGTGTAAATTCAAAGATAAAAAAGGTCATGGGTTACTACAGGTCATTAACAGGTTGTGAGTCATTGGCAGTTCATAGGTTGCATAAGGACCAAGTTAGTACAAATCGTGTTCGTATCAACCCATGTCAAAACAACTCGTGTTAGTGTTGAGATTTCTTAACCCGTTCGGATCATAAGTCAGGTTAACGTCGAGCTAATTATGTACAAATTAACCATCAACCTAACCCGAACTCGATTCGTCCATACAAATTGCCAACACTACTTTAAAGTTATTACCCATTTATGAAGGCATGAACATTAAAGAGGAAGCCATTCTGCCGTAGCAACAAATTGCATTGATGGCCTCTTTGGGAACGTAATCTCCTCTCTATAGATGAACTTCAACAGCGTCTTCCTCATCAATGAACTCACAAACATTTAACTGAACTGATTTAAACACCAGCAATTTACAGTGCATATTCTTTCTCCAAGCTCACAAGTGGCTATTCATGCGTATAAAATCTTTCAGAACACGTCTACAGGAGCTTTCTTTCGAAACCAAAATGAGATTGACGCAACGAGCTAAGATCATTGCTTATACAAAAAGAAAATAACAAAATTATGTATTCATGTTTCTGGTTGACAACCACCAACGTATTTGGTCATGTGACATCTAAACAAAGAATTTTAATGTCGTACTATACTAGTAAAAACTGAAGAATGTGGAGAAAATACGAAGCAAAATGACCATGAAATAATAGATAATAATAAAATTAATTATTAAAGTGATGATGACAACATAATCAAAGCCGTGTTATTTATAATATACCTTCTATCAGCGATATGAAAAAACATTAAACATTCAAGGAAAATGTGTGTCATGTACATTTGCTAATGAGTTGATCCTTAATCCAACAGCTCTAGAAGATGTTGTTACAAAAACAGAAACCTGTCTCATTTATTGAATAAATATTGTACATACAATAGAAAGCACCAAAAATGAGAATAACATCCTTTTTCTAAGAAAATCTTCTTTATTCCCTTTTTTTGATTAATGGAAAAGAAATTCTAAAATTAGTTCAAGTAGTGACAAAATTTTGTGCAAAAGGAGTCACAAAATCCTTAAAAGAGGTCTCGTCTCTAATTCAGTTACAGGCAGGAGGTTTACTCTTACTACAACAGAAAGTAAGAAAGCCTCTCCAGCCTCCACAAATCTTGGGTAACTAGAAAAGGCTTCACTGCAACTAGACCTGCAATAAGCAGAAGGAGGACCAGTTCATATATTACTACAACAGAAAGTATGAAAGCCTCTCCAGCCTCCACAAATCTTGGGTAACTAGAAAAGGCTTCACTGCAACTAGACCTGCAATAAGCAGAAGGAGGACCAGTTCATATATTACAATCACCCCATTCGCCTCTAGACAAGTTTTTTAGCAATTAGCATTCCGCTTTTATGTATCAACTAGACCTGATTGATGCTTCAGGCACCACAACTAATAGAGATAGGGCCTCGCTTATAGGTCCCACGTTATGGAATCCACTTTCTATTAGCGTGTGGTGTTAAGTGCCATTAAGTTGGCCCCTTAGCATTGTTCAATAGACCTCCCATGGGCAATCTTAAGCACAACATTAAATGGGAAAATCCTCTCCATGGCAAAGAGAAAACTAAATTATAAAACAAATTAGACAAGTATTAACCTCGAGAAACTAAAAATGCTTACTCATGAGAGAAAGGCACATGGATTCATGGCTCCGACTTCACTAGCTTTTGGATGGAGTTTCTATACTTGCTCATCAGATCCCTAAAAGTGAAATGCAAAAATCAAGACTTAAGCAAGTAGGAAACATTTGATTGGAAATTAGGAACTCACATATTTGTTAACTAAACAAAACCACTGAATAGGGAATATACCTTCTCTGGTTTAACATTTGCTCAGTCTCCTCCAGCTTCCGCTTCTGTCCTTCTACTGTCTAACAAGCAAAAACCACCCACAGTTCTCCAATTAGACCAAAAAAATTCTCACAGAAAATAATAAGTCATTCACAACCTGCTTTTATTGGGAATTCTGGTCTTGGAAACATGAACAAGGCAATTGAGAGACAAACTAGAACTGGGATTAGAAATTGTAATTTGGTAAATCAAGGAAATCCAACCAATTTGTGAATATTTATTCTTTGAAGAGAAAAGAGAGGAATCACCATTACCATAGCCTTGCTGCTAATGGTTTTTGATATGGTGTTCAAGAGCTCCTGGCACTTCTCGAAGTGGATATTCAAATCGTTGATCTTTCAATACAAATACCCAAAAAAAAAAACACTTAATTAACCTCATAAACCCTAATTTATTAGCAAAATACAAAAATTTGAAAAAGGAACAAAACTTGACGATACCAGAGCATCCGACTGCTGATCTCTATTCCCATTCTCAATCGCCTCAGCCAATTTCTCCACCAGCTGTGCTTCGATCAAAGATTCCCAAATTCAAAACATTTTTTTTAACACAACACAACAAATTTATGCAAACTTTGAGGGTTAGGGTTTTGGCTCACATGGAAGAGATGGAAGTGAGAAGCGAGTGACTGGTGATGGTGCTGTTGCTGTTGCTGCTGCTGCTGCTGCTGCTGCTGTTGTTGCTGAAGAAGAAGACGCTGTTGCTGTTGCTGATAGAGCTGCGGTTGCTGAGGTTGAAATTGAGGTTGCTGTTGTTGATGATGGAGGTACAGATGGTCCTGATTCGAGGGCGTAGAAGTGTTGCTGTGGGACTGGACGTTGGGGATCATCGTCCAGCTACCTCCGCTTGAATACGGATGCTCCATTGCTCCCTCCTTCGTGGGAGAAATCTGTAACAACTTTGTTTGAAACTTTCGATTTTGGACGAGACGACTCTGAAAGTAGTTCCTTTTTTTGTCGGTTTTAAGTTTTGTTGTCGTTTCTTGTCGCAGTTGTCGTTTTTAGATGATACTCGTGTGTGTGGCCTGTTGGGCTTGTTCAATTTTCTGTCGTTTTTACTTGTCAACGGCGTTTGTTTTTCCTTTATTATCGTTTTATTCTTAATTGTCGTCTGATGTAGCCATCATCTCTCATGTTATTATTTGCTTCATTTTCCCCCTTTCATCAGTTTTGTAGTTTTATACTTCGTTTTGCATTCTAGCTGCTATATTCTAGCTGCTATACTATACTGTAAAATTTAATATGCTACAATATAAAAAAAATAGACTATAATATAAAATATTTATATAATAAATTAGTTATAATTATTTTTTCACACTTGTTAACATTTTGTGGGTTCGGATGGAGTTCCTTTTTACTAATGGTTGTCAAGTTTGCATTTTCATGAGTTGTTATTATTTTGTCGTTTTAATTTTTTGTTATTGTTTTTCAAAATTTGCCTTTTTAATTATGAAAAGTGCTAGCTATATTTTTTTTTATTTTTTTTACATTTTCTTTAATTACTATCTGATATGTAAATTTCATTATCTTATCTAAACAAAAAATAATAAAGAATAAAATTTACGTATCAAACAATAAAAGGAGAGAATTTAAAAGAAAACGAGAAAAAGAGTACCACTGACATTTCTGTTTAATTATTTATCGCTTTTGTAATTCTCTTCTTTGGGTGTTTCTTTGTCGTTTATTTTGTTACTGGAGAAAATAATAATAGGGTCGAGACGGCAGCGTTTCGCTGGGCCTAGCCTCTTTCATCTTCCAACGTTTTCCCAAAAGCATTCGGATTTCTTTCACCTTTTTGCCCTGCTCGCGCAGAAGCTTCACGCTTAGCAACCGCGAAGCATCCCTTTTGAATTTGAGGTATGTAAATGTTTCAGCTTTCTTTCTCCTAATGTTTCATGTTGGTTTCAGAAACTTTACACATGTAATTCTTATTCTTAGTACTGTATTTCAACTCTACGGATCTTATTTTCATCTGGGTATTTGGAATCTTATTTCCTTTGCATGAAAATCGCTACTTTTGGGGTCAGGAAATATTAATAACCAAAGGAAGAGATTAATTTTTCATGCCCAAATGATTTCGTGACTAATCGCATATTCCAATTTGTATTGTGACCTAATTAAATGGAAGCTTGCATGTGCCAACAAGATTTCTTTTTTTTTTTTTTTTCCTTTCCTTCTTGTTTTTATTTTTATTTTTATTTTTATTTTCATGAAAGTGTGAAAAAGATTAAAAAAGAGGGTAGCTAGTATGTCTTGTAGATTAAGGGACGTGGTTCTCTGGTAAACAATGCTAATCCCAATCAGTATTTGTCGCTGATTTTCTTTTCACCATGATTCTGGGGTTCCAATTTGAAGCAGTAGAAATAACGGAATAACGGAATCATATTTCACACCATAAGGCCTATGCTTTGATATGGCATTTTGTTTGTTGTTGGCCGTGGAAGGTTCTCTCTAGTTCAATTGAGTTTTCAAACCAAAAGGAGATAAGATATGGCTGTAAAACCAACCGTCGCCTTGAGGGCTATGCTTGTGGGAGGAATCGCTGCATTTGCCAAAGTAGCTGGAGCGATGAAGGCTGCTGGCGGTGCCAAGGTTGGCGCAGCTGCAGCTGCAATGACAGCAGGCGGCAACCGCTGCTGTGGCCGGGTCAAAACAGGAACAGAAGGATGCTTCTCCTAAGTAGGATTCAAGTTAATTTTTCCATAAGATGTGCCGGACAATTTTAGTGTATGATAGGCAGTTCCAAGTTGTCTTTGGAAAATCCCAAGCTGTACCGTTGAATGTCAGACGAGAAACTAGTTGAAATAAGAGAAATAACATTTGTTGATTTGCGTTTACAGTTAAGTGCAATTGTGCTGATTTTTGTCCTTTGTAAGATGTTCTTTTTTGTGTATCAAGTAACAAAAGAAAGGAAGAAAAAAAATTTAGATTTTCTTTTTCAGCCTATAATTTGAGTGCCAGCGGTTGTGAGTTGGGCAAAGTGATGGCATTAAGCTGACGATTGGCTTTTAGTTTAGTTGAAGTTGAACCACATTTAAAGTCTGGCTGATCAACAAAGCTCACGACAAGTTCTGGGTTTGGTGATTCCAACTCAAAAATCACCTGCACGGTGGTTAAAAAAAAAAAACTTTGTAAAACATGAAATAGAAAAGTTAAAAAAGTAGTAAAAACAATTGTGACAAAAGAAGGAAAAAAAAAAACACAATCCAACACAAACTAAACTGACATACCACAACATTTTCTCCAGACTTAAGGATTGGAGCAGGGACATAGAGGTTGCATTGTGGACCTACTGACTGCACAAAGAAAATACATCATTTCTCAGTGCTTGAAAAGAAATCAAAATTGTTAAAAAAAATGAAGAGGGAAAGAAATAAAAACATGATTTTACCGGCCAAAATCTTCCAATGTTGAAATTGTTGACAGTAACTATCCCTTTACTCCATCCATTCAATGATATGAATGTATCTTTTATTTGGCCTTTGTCAATGTAGAATCGACCAGTGTAAAATGCCGGTTCTTTTGAAATATTCACTGCAAAAGATTAGTCAAATCTGTGAACTCATTGTCTTCTGCCACATCATACCTGTATAACGAGTGAGTTTTCTTGTAACATGAAAGATATGTATTTTGTATCCTACCAGACTTTTCTTTTAATCTTTTGCGTGCTGTTACATCAACGAATCCAGAAAATGTAGCCTCAAGGATGGGATTAGTTCTTGGAGTGTCGTTAAGGTTGGTCAAGGGAAGCTTGTACATTTTCCATTTTTTAAGGATTATTCCATCCAGATAAACAGAAGATAAAATTCCCTGCAGAAAAGAGTAAAAATGACCGGTTCATTATGGTGTGATCTACAAGGAAAGGGACGATTTGAATCAGCCACGAGAAGCCCAAAAAAAAACAAAAAACAAAATTTATCATTAAATTTGGACAGTATTGATTTCCAACCTTTTGTCTCTCAGAAAGGCGAAATATCTTTGTTAAGAGATAAAGAAAATTAAAATGTCTGTACAAGGAAAGATTTTACCTTGCTGTCAAAAATGTAAGGTCCATAATTCAGACGACCCATGTTTTCTACCTGTGAGCAAAAAGAAAATGATTCCACAGTGTGTCAAGCATAAGACTTTAAGTACATTAACAATGAAAACAAAAAGCACATATTGGTAAGCCTCCTTAATATTTAAAAGAGAAGCTTTTCTATTTTCCTCTTTTTAAAGTGAGATCTAAAAAGGAAACTGAAGAACAAGCATCAAGTACCAATAAAAATAAGCTAATCTTGGAGACACATTTAGTATCAGGAAGGGCAAGTCTTTGACTGGACCATCTTTCAATTGCACCAACATATGTGGGCCGTCCATCATTATGTTCAGAAGAGCAAGATACAAGCACTTGAGCTCTGTCATGCACCTGCCACATTTGATATCGATATCAGATCACTAAAGTTGAAATATTTAACACCTTCAAGATATCCTTTTGTATTCTATATTATACTATACAACTTACGGACATACACAAGGAGTTGAACGCTACAAGATACAAGATGCTATAAAATTGGTGTTCATCCTTGGTTGAAAAGAGGGAGAAAATGTGTAAACACCTAGAAATTTAGAATTTGGTTTATATAGTTACTGATAAAGCAGAAATCGTCAGCTTAATGATGCTAAGGGAATACTCCACCTTTGGTATAGAAAGAATTCTTCCATTTTCGTTGTCTTTTGCAGCATACTCAGTTACGTATAGCAAGAAGCCAAACATCTGCATGCAAAAAAGAATTCAACTCAAGGAAAACTACATTTATTGGATCATTAATATTCAAGCTAGAATTGGAGAATAATACGTACCTGGCCCACAGATTCCATTGTCATTGGATTTTGAGATTCAACCACATCAAAATGATGTAGCATATCGAGTAAATTCCCCGTCTTTATCAAGCGAATGGACCCATATCCTATCTTCTCATTATCAGGTGGAATCGGAGGAAGAGATTCAGAACTGTACCGCTCTATAACTCTCCGCAACGCTGAAAGTTGTATGTATATGATGAGCCATGCCGTTTCAGTATCATAGGTTGCAAAGTACAAAAAAAATAAGCAGCTAATACCTTTGAATTTTGCATTGTTTATGTCCCCTGTCTCGCTAATGGGCGCATCCTGAAGAAAGAGGGGTGTTACTAGCTTGTACAATGTTCGGTCACTCATCAATATCAAATTATAAGCTATGTGTAAATGAATATTTATTTTGCAAGTTAGAACAGATAAGGCTAAATATTCTTTACATAGTCGTAGGAAGTTAGATCAGGCTTGTAATCAGATTCATCTGCTCCAGTATTTGCTCCATTATAAAATCCAAAATTTGTTCCACCGTGTGCCATCTAAAAGTTAAGAAGCCAGATCAACTCAGGACAAGTAGAATCATTTCAATAAGAACAAAAGTAGGAACTTTACAGACATACATAAAGAACAGCAGAACCATTCTTCGCCAAAATTTTTTCCAACTCGGATGCTGTAAAATCAGCATCAGTCTTTGCAATTTTCTCCCCCCAGTGAGTCAGCCAACCTGTATAGAACTCCCTGAAACAAGCATTCATGAGCACTTCAACCAATGACCACTAAACCCTTTATACTTGCTAACAAGACCCTTACGCTGAAAGTGGCGGTGATTTCCCAGGAGCATTGTACTTCTTTTGTAGCTCAAATATAGGCCAAGGGTTGTCACCAGTGGTGAAGTCCACAGCTACACATCAACATAATGAATGAGACAAATAAGAAATAATTATAAAGCAAAAATACAAGATTTCTGATGTTCTCCAAAAGCGGTGCCAATTGGGGAAAAAAATGAAGGCCTGATTATAAAAAGTATGCTGTTGTTATGAGGCCTTTGGGTTCAGCTATTGGAACTACGTTTCAACAATTACTCTCATAAGGCCTGCTCAACTGAACAACGAAAGCTTGAGAAATAGCAGATATGAAAGAAAACAACTTCGCTTAATCCGGCTGCGAAGGGTTGTGCTATACGCAACAAAGTAAGTTTTGAACTAAAAACTGAATAACTAGAGGTAATACGCAGAAGAACCAACTAGAACATGGATGAAAAGTAGAAGAAAAAATAATAATAATACAACAATCTTGAACTTTACCTGAAAATACAGCATCTCCAGGAATTGTTCCTTTGTTGAGAGTTTCCTTCGAACCTCCATCTGTAGTGTACCTGAATAAAACGAGAAAATATTCAAACTTAAGATGTTAGTATTAAGCCAAAATTTTGTTGGACCAAGCATACGGTTAGAATAACGGAAAGTTAAGATCATGGGGAAGGCAAACTACCAAGTACTATGAGTGAAGCATAGTTGTTGAATAATCAATACATCAAATACCAAAAACATGTATGTACACAAGCATGATTCTAGCATTAATTTCTCTTACAAAATTATGCCATCCCCAAGGTGAACTTTTGCCAATCTGACCAGGTGATGAAGATAAGCCTTGTCATTTCCAAACGAACCATATTCATTTTCAATCTGTCAACACAATCTAGTTTCGGTTTAATCTACTAGTCTTGATTTCAAAATCTTTTCTAACAGTTCCTCACTATTTTCACTTCCTTTGTTTATCAAGTATACAGAACAGAAAGTGTGTAAAAATTTGCAGATCCACTTACCTGAACCATTATAATTGGACCGCCATTCTCATAAAGAAGAGGAGCTATCTTAGGAAGTAGGGTTCCCCACCATCTTTCAACCTTAAACGTTCAAAGTAGACCCTGCATTAGCATCACGGGCATTTAAATGACACAATAAAGTCCTAAACATAAAAAGTGAACATGATAGTAAACACACCAGTTGCAGGTAAGCAGTATCCGATGATCTTAGCCTAAGAGCTGGCGTAATGGCAAGCAGCCAAGGAGGAAAGCCCCCTAAGTCCCACTCTGCAATCACAGCTCAAATGGTAATTTCCGGCCTTATATCTAAGCTTTTGAAACTAATTAGCAATCAGAAGATGAGGCTCCGCACAAAGAACATAAAAGCATATATCCAGCTTCAGCACAAAAAAACCATCCTCCGACGTCCAATGAATATTAGCATTTAAGGTCATGAATCTGGCAGTCCTAACCTCCACATATGTATGGTCCAGGTCGAAGCATAACAAGGAAGCTGTGTTTCTGGCAGAACTTAAGAAATGATACCAAATCTGCAAAACCATCAAAGTTAAAAGTGCCGGCTATCGGTTCATGTAGATTCCAAGGAACATAAGTTTGAATAGTATTAAGCCCCAGTGCCTTCGCTCTCAACAACCTATCTTCCCAATACTGCAATCACAAAAAAGAGTCAGTGATCATCATTCATCACGAGAAGGCACTACTTGACATCCATAGAATGAATGAAATCTCTCCAACTTTTTGGGAATTTGAGAATTTTCCACCATTTATGAAAGGCATAACAAAGGCAAAGACTAATGTTGCTTATGAAGCTGGATATGCTATTTTCAGATGGATATTACTTATTAGACTATCTTCAATACAAATGTCGATATCAATGCTATGTTTGGCATCAAAAATTGTAAAAAGGACATATTTGATATGTTATCCGATTTTAGACTCCTAAGCATAATGCTATATCTCCTTTTTGGCACTAAGCATAGCATATGCCAAATTTAGGACCCAAATAGAATAATGCTGTTACTTTTTTGAAATGTTATATTTCATAATGTTATTTTGCCCCACTCAAATGCCAAAATTGGGCAGTTAGCACGATAATTTGGCACTACATTAGAGATGTTCTTAGTAAAAATGATCAGGGGAAAGAAGCATACCTGAGGAAGAACTCTAAAATAATGCAGGTCGCCACCAATGATCTGGAATGCTTCACCATCTTTCCAAAACTTGTCATCAGCAATTTCAAATTTTCTAGCACCAACCTGATTAAAAAAATTAAAACAAATTCTTAAAATCTAACAGCATTCTTAAGAAATTCAATCAAAAAGCCCATTTGCTACGGTGTACTTTCTTACAGAATTTAAACCAAAAAAAGGGTTTAAGACGCTCTCCCAAACCGACGCAAATAAAATAAACCAAAAAACCCAAATAAAAACAGGATGTAGAATCAAACACAGGAATGATGAAATGAAAAGGGACTTACAGTTTTGTGGCTAGGGTGGTGACGGAGGTGATGGGAAGAAAGAGGAGGGAGAAGAGCAAAGACAGGAACAAAGACACCGAAGACCACGAAAAAGACGAAGACCACAAAGAAGAAGAAGGTGGTTCTGGCTCGAGTGGTCCGTTTCCTGGCCATTGCAGAGCAGCTGGATTTGGTGCTCCAAACCCAGTTGAAGTTATGCTTCTTTGAACTGTTTCTCATTCATAAATCATTCCATAGCCATAGATAACAGCTCTCCGTATAAGGATCAGCTTTTATCCTCACCTACTATTTCTTAATTGCTTCAAGCAAAATGTTTGCTTGATTTCTTTATTTTGTGTCCTTCTCTCTTTTCGTCACGTTTCGGGTACCTGTAAATGTAGACTGATTTAGTACCGAAGTAATTCTGAAAATACATATGTGGGTCAGTTCAGTACCTTATATTTTATTTTTTGAAAAAAGCACCCTGTATTTTAATAAAATAATGCATTGATACTTGTTGCTTAAAAAATATTAAAAATCCTATTTTATAGTTTTTAAAATACTAGTTTAGTATCTGAGTCTGTTTTGAGGTGTAAATATGACAACCGTTATTTTTTTAACGGATAAAAAATTATATATAAATTAATTATTAGTGTGTCAATTTAAACTTGTAAAAAAAAATTGTTGTATTTGAAATTTATTTTATATTATTTATTCTACTTATTTTTAATCTTTTTAAAATTTTCTACGCTATTTCATATAATTATTGAAATACCTTTAAAACTTTTATTTAATTATAAAAATACCATTTGGGCATTTTCCTTCAAAATCTGCCATGAAGATTTCCCTTATTTCTTTCTTTGTTGTTTACCACCAACTCTTAGACAACATCCCGCATTCAACAGGATTTCAATTTCTTTTTTTTCTTTCTTTTTCTTCTTCTTTTCCTCTATTTAATGTTGCTTCCTCTATCCCCTTCTTCACTTTCTTTTTCTTCTTCATCTTCATCTTCTTCCTCTTCTCTGCTTTCATTCCCCCACACGACAGCCATTATACCAAGAGTCCAAACCTCAAAATCTCACTTATTTTTCAACAAAAACCACATAAACTCCATTCTAGCGACTCATAGAGTTTGAAAACAATAGGATTTTGGTGATTAAAACAACATATTTGGCTTGAATTTGAGGTAAACTTTGTTATTTTTTTAACAAATAAAAAATTGTATATAAATTAATTATTAGTGTATCAATTTAAACTTGTAAAAAAAAGTTGTTGCATTTGAAATTTATTTTATATTATTTATTCTACTTATTTTTAATCTTTCTAAAATTTTCTACACTATTTCATATAATTACTGAAATACCTTTAAAACTTTTATTTAATTACAAAAATACCATTTTGGCATTTCCCTTCAAAATCTGCCATGAAGATTTCCCTTATCTCCTTCTTTGTTGTTTACCACCAACTCTCAGACAACATCCCGCATTCAACGGGATTTCAATTTCTTTTTTTTTCTTTCTTTTTCTTCTTCTTTTCCTCTATTTAATATTGCTTCCTCTATCCCCTTCTTCACTTTCTTTTTCTTCTTCATCTTCATCTTCTTCCTCTTCTCTGCTTTCATTCCCCTACACGACAGCCATTATACCAAGAGTCCAAACCTCAAAATCCCACTCATTTTTCAACAAAAACCACATAAACTCCATTCTAGAGACTCATAGAGTTTGGAAACAATAGGATTTTGGTGATTAAAACAGCATATTTGGCTTGAATTTGAGGTAAACTTTTCAAACTTAAAGCTTAGATTTTAATTATGTTTTGAGTGTGCAAATCTGTAGAAATAAGCTTATGCTATATGGAAATGATCGTATATTGTTTATAGATTGTTTTTATGCTTAAAATGATGTTAGGAAACTAAGAATTGGAATAAAAAAAAAAAAAAGCTTTAGATAGGATTTGAACCCCCAACTTCAGGTCAAGTAAAAGGGAGACAAACCACTAGGACAATAATAGGTATTTGATAGTTTATAGTTCGTAAATAATAAATAATTTTCTATACAGGTTGTAATTTCAAATAATTTTACAACTATCAAACTTTTTAATTATTTTAATTATAAATATTTTAAAATCGTATTATTTATTTTAAAAATCTAATTTAATATATTTTGTGCCAAATAAAATTCATGTATTTTTATTATTTTATTGTTATTTTATAATTTACTGAAATTAAGTTAGAAAAGTGACATTTAGTATATTAATGATTATGGCACACTAATAATAAAAATAAATGATAAATTGATATAATTAAAAATTATGATTTAAGTTAAAGTATGGTTATTTTATACGTTTTAAGATAACAGCGTACTTGGAGCTTACGTGGTGAATTGTGTAAGCTGAAAAATTATAAGTAGATATTTGTAAAAAGTTAGAGAATTTATTACTCATCTTTTATAAGGCTTTGATGAATTAAAATTTGGTTGTTTTACTTTGTAAGATATGTAAATAATATTTTGAATGTATATGATTATACCTTAACACAATGATGTGAAACTCGTCTTGTATTGTATAGCGAGGAACATAATGATTCGACACATGTTGTAATTGAGAAGCATGGTTAGAAAACTAACTCTATAAATAATGATTGATTATAGAGGAATGGTGAGACGTGAAGAGGGCGGCAATTATATCCTTAGGTACGAATACCATAAAGGTAACATAGGGGAGGTGATGACGCTCCCTTGGGTCAAAAGTCCCAAAACACATTGTACAGGAATCAACTTGGTGAGGACTCGGGGCTTGATATCCCCTCACCAGAATACCCTTGGAATGTTTGGAGGGTGGCCAAGTGCACACATTTAGGTTTCGATGAGTTAAGTGATACTATATTTAACGTGGATACCTAGGAACAACGATGAATGGTAATATTTGTATATATGTATAAGGATGAAACTTGATAATAATTAACTGTGGTATCCATAGAATGTGAGCATAATTAACCTCATAATCTGGAATATGATGTAAATTGACTAACCATGTAGTTTTAATGTAGTAATAAATAAAACCATAAGGTGCGTAATGATTTTTCTTACTGGGCATATCGATGCTTATCCCTATCATATTTACATCTCCCAGGTGAAACTCAGTGCAACTTATCTGATGAAAAATAGGCAACAACACTGCTAGTTTCATGTTGGAAGATCTTGTTTATTTCTAACTCGTATAGAATATATAAAATTTGTATTACTTTTATGATGGTTGTGTTAAGTTATTTAGGAATTGTACTATGGTGATGATGACTCTATTTTAAATATTTGGTGCTACACTAAAAACCATGGTTTGTATTTAAATGCTTATTTTTATTTTTGTTTAAAGACCCATGGGCACTGTTCTTTTAATTTGAATTATATTGAATTTAAGTTTATTTTATTTATTTAATACTGTTAACCCCCACATTGAGGCGTTTAAAATTTTTGATATCAGAACCTAGGGGGTGTAGCATCACCTTAAAAATTAATCTTTTGAAATGGTTTTAAATTAAGTGTTAATGTCATCATCATTAGGTACTAATCCTGGTTAAATTTGCACAGCAAGTAGAAACTATGCTGCCAAGACATCAAGTACAATCATCTGAGCAGTCACAACTAGTCGAACATGCTCAAGAAGTTGAGCAACCTGAACCGATGGAACAAGCTAAGAGAGATGAGCAACTACGATGAGCACAATCCCCGCCAACTGCACCGAAAGTAAATAATCTATGATAAATTCTTTAAGCCTTGCAAAATGCGCAAAGACCTACGGAGGTTCGTGATCCCGAGCAACGACATCTAACTTTGTTGAAGGAGTTTATGAAGCAGAAACCCCCCACTTTTAGTGTAGAACCTAACCCTGTCATAGCAGAACAATGGCTTAAGGCAGTCAAAAAGAAGTTGAATACCTTAAGGATCCCACAGGAGTATTAGGTTAGTTTTTCAACATATATATTTGAGGGTAAAGCTGAAGAATGGTGGGATCTTCAAAAAGATGACTATGACGTGCCGAACCTCACATGGGAGCAGTTTGAAACTATATTTTGCAACACTTATATTCCTCAGAGTCATAGGCAAGCAATGATGCGAGAATTCGAAAACCTGGTGCAGGGAGATACAACAGTTGCTTAATACCATGCTCGATTTATAGAATTGTCTCGCTATAATCCTGGAGTTGTATTGGATCCAATGGCGAGATGCGAGAAATTTAGAAATAACCTGAGGCCAAAAATCAGACAAATGATAGTTGTTGTCCCATCAACAGACTTTCTTGAACTTGTAGCTGTGGCATAAAGGGCAAAGACAGAATTAAACAACTCCTATAGAGAGTATAAGGGTTCTGATGGGCGTCAAAAGAAGATAGGCAAGAAAGAGAAGTCACAAAGACAGGTCACTCAGCATAATGGAGTGACTATTAGTGGTGGATCTTCTTATAGTGGTTGTTTTCAGCCATACACCTATCATAACTGTTGACAAGTAGGACACCTGAGGAGGAACTGCATTAACCGCCCTGCACAATCATCCTTTGCACCAAGGCCACAAGGAAGTCATTTTGGCTCCACCGTATGCGGAGGGAGTCAAAACCGAAGAGCACTTCAGCAAAACTCTCCAGCTTCATAAGTTTCAGTAACTCAACCTCAAGGGTTCCAACCTTAGTAAAACTACCAGCAGCGGCCACAGGGCTCTAATTTCTATGCCAATCAGAACTTCCAACCAACTCCACAAGGTTTAGTGAATCAAAGGTCATATTTTTCTGGTAGAAATAATAATAAAGCTAGTAGTAGCTAAGGAAACTGAGGAAAGAGTGATAAGGGGAAAGCACCAGCACAAGCTTATGCAATTACAGCTACAGCTGGACAAACAAAGCAGGCTGATCACTCCATTGTAGACGGTATGATTCACGTGTCTCATTTTCGGGCTCATGTATTGTTTGACACTGGTGCTACTCATTCATTTATATCTATGTTATTTGCTTCCATACTGCAACTAGAAACAAAAACATGTAGTTTGCCACTAACCCTTAGTACACCAATGGGTGGAGTAGCTACAACTTCCATAATTTGTAAATCAATATGTCTTGTTATAGGAGAACATATGTTATCAACTAACCTATATGTAATTACCATGACAAAATTTGATGTAATATTAGGAATGGATTGGTTAGATAGATATCAGGCGATAGTAGATTGTCATAGGAAATGTGTCTCTTTGTTCACCAAGAATAGACAAGTCATAGAATTTCAAGCAAAGACAGGGACAGTGACGTCAGCTCCAGTGCTAAAGGCTTGTATTGGAGGATGAAGGAATTTCATCAATCTTAGGACAATCTTTGCTTCGAAGGGAGAACTAAAGAGGAGCAACCCATCCTCTCACACTCCTGTGGTGGACGAATTTCTAGATGTTTTTTCAGATGAATTGCCTGGACTTTCGCCTAATAGAGAAATCGAGTTTGTCATCGACTTAATTCCAGGAACAATGTCTGTTTCTATTACTCTGTACCGAATGGCACTTGCTGAGAAGGTGGAGTTAAGGAAACAGTTGGACGAACTACTGGAAAAAGGATTTATTTGATCAAGTACGTCACCTTGGGGAGCTCTATTGTTATTTGTGAGAAACACGATGGATCGTTGAGACTCTGTGTCGATTATCGTCAGCTTAATCGACTAATTATCAAGAACAAGTATCCTCTGCCCTGAATTGACGAGTTATTCGTTCAGTTAGGAGGATCTCGCTACTTCTCAAAGATTGACTTATGATTCGGATATCACCAACTGAAGATAAGGGAAGAGGACATTCCAAAGACGGCTTTCTGGACTAGCTACGGTTACTTTGAGTTCCTTATCATGCCTTTTGGATTGACCAATGCACCAGCGACTTTCATGGACTTGATGAATCGTGTCTTTCGACCATACTTAAATCAATTTATCATTGTCTTCATAGAACGTTTTAGATTCATATACATTTTAGTGCTTCCAAGATGAATAGTGAACCTTGAACGGTGTGCTTCGTCTAACACTACATGTCTGAGGTAAGGATCCTCTAGAATAACCAATCTCCCTTTGTAAAGTAGGAACCCTTCTAGCTCAATCTGTCATCCATCTAGCTGTTCACCATTTTGTATTTGTTCCCAAACCCTACGTAATCCTTCATCGTACTATTGTCCTTGTTTTATTTGTTGGATTAACATAGGATCTGCTTTCACATTGAATAGGAAATCTCTTTCATCATCTTTATAATATTGTAAATTAAAGTTGGCGATGGTGATTGCTTGCCTCCAGTCCTCCAATGCTAGGCTGCCCATGATTCCGTTGTTCTTACGACTTAGGGCATCCGCCACTGCATTTGCTTTTCCAAGATGATATTGGATGTTAAAGTCGTAATCCACCATGTATTTAATCCATCTCCGTTGCCTTACGTTTAGAACTTTTTGAGTGAATAAGTAATTTAAACTTTGATGATCTGTATAGAGCTCGAACCTTGCACCATATTAATAACATCTCCAAATCTTGAGTGCGAAAACTACAGCAGCTAACTCAAGATCATGTGTGGGGTAGTTTCTCTCGTGGGGCTTCAGTTGGCGTGAGGCATAGGCAACTACTCTTCACGCTGCATTAGCACATAATCCAAACCATTTCCCGAGGTGTCAGTGTACACTGTGTAAGGCTCCTCGTTGTTAGGTATGATCTGCACAGGTGCACCAGTGAGTCTTTGCTTTAGTTCTATGAATGCTTCTTCACATTTGTCGTCCCACACAAACTTGACACTCTTTCTCGTAAGTCTTGTCAATAGAAAGACAATCTTTGAAAAATTTTCCACGAAACGCCTATAGTATCCAGCTAATCCAAGGAAACTTTGAATCTCTGACATGTTCTTAGGTCGTTCCTAATTTAGCACTGCTTAATCTTGGAGGGGTCGACTGAAATGCCTTCTTTAGAGACAACGTGTCCTAGGAACTTGACCTTTTTCATCCAGAAGTCACATTTCTCTCTCTTTGCATAAAGACCATGTTCTCTCAATGTCTGTAGAGCAATCCTTAAATGCTCAACACGCTCTTCTTAAGTTTTGAAATTTTAGGATTTAGTAATCCCTCAAAAATCATTGACTATAATCGTATTAGTCCTTTAATTTTATTTGTTAGATATTAATCATGGAACTTGAATAATCGGATAGGAATATTTCTTCAATCCAAAGTACACGTTGGGAAGCCATAGAGATCTACCACCCCCACCAATGAATCATTATCATGTCCCTTTGCCTCAAACTTAGCATCATCCTTGTACAAGCCCTTTAATCTCCATCATCCTTTCACCTTTTAAAATCTTCTTCATCTCCCCTACCAATATCTTTTATTTTTATAACTCCTCACTTTAGCCACCAAATCTTTGGAACACACTCCTTATCCTCAATCTTTGTCGCCTTATTACTGTGATTATGAGATCTCCGCGCTTAAGATTTGTTATGATGCCTCTTTTGTGTGCCTAAGATAGGAGTGGCAATTCGTATTGACATGTCACATTTGTGTCAGGTTGAGGCTCAATCATATAGAAAATACTTTGACCTTAACACAATCTGTGACACTAATAGGTTGAAAAATCTTGACGCTCACACAATCCCCCTTAATACAGGTCGACATGAACATGATTTGCCATAACTCATGAGATATTTAACAAGCAATTGGAAATCAACCAGTAACCCGAAATCAATCCGTGATATTTTATCACTTTAAATTGTAAATTATACTACAAAATTACATAAAAGTAACATGACATGTCAACAGGTTAAAGCAGAACATCAAAAGCCTAGAGGCGAGTTGAGGAGCCTACCTATTCCATAATGGAAGTGGGATCATGTGACAATAGACTTTGTTACCGGATTTCCTAAGACTCAAATAGGGCATGATGCCGTTTAGGAAATTGTGGATTGTTTAACTAAAATAGCCCATTTCATCCCAATCAAAACTAGTTACAATGTCTCGAAGTTATGTCAATTGTATGTGGAGAAAATGGTGACATTACATGGTGTATCAATGTCAATAGTCTTTGATAGGGATATACGTTTTACATCAAAGTTCTAGAGAAGATTGCAGAAAGCTTTGGTAACACAACTGAATTTCAGTATGACCTTTCATCTTCAAACAGATGGACAATCTGAACGTGTCATTCAATTTCTCGAGGATATGCTTCGAGCTTGTGTGTTGGATTTTGGAACCAATTGGGCTGCACAACTGCCATATGTTGAGTTTGCATACAACAATAGTTACCATGCGAGTACTGGAATGGCTCCATATGAGGCTTTATATGGTAGGCCTTGTAGATCTCCATTGTGTTGGGCTGAAAAGTAAGAGCGTCTTGAACTTGAGCCTCAGTTTATCAAAGAAACAACAGACAAGATCCGGATTATTCGCAAACGTTTGAAGACAGCCCAAAATTGACAAAAGAGCTATGCGGATAAAAGGAGACGACCTTTAGAGTTCATGGTCGGGGACTTTGTGTTTCTAAAGGTGAAACCAAAGCGTGGTGTATCTTGATTTGGTGTTACAGGAAAGTTAGCACCAAGGTATACGAGACCATTCGAGATTGTGGAAAGAATTGGAACGCTAGCATATTGTTTAGATTTGCCGCCACAATTGTCTAATGTACATAATGTATTCCATGTATCGATGCTGAGGAAGTATGAACCCGACCCTTCACATGTGATCATGTGGACAGAAGTCCCAATTCAGGGAGATACGACTTATGAAGAAGTTCTTGTTCAGATATTAGATCGTGAGGGAAAAATGTTACGACATCATGAAATTCCTTTAGTGAAAGTGATGTGGCAACATCATGATGTAGAGGAAGCCACATGGGAACTTGAGTCGGAGATGAGAGACAAATATCCATATTTGTTTTAATAGTGTAATCAATTGTAGGAAATTTTGGGAACGAAATTTCTTAAAGGATGAGAGAGCTGTGACAACTATTATTTTTTTAACGGGTAAAAAATTGTATATAAATTAATTATTAGTGTGCCAAATTAGACTTGTAAAAAAAAATTGTTGCATTTGAAATCTATTTTATATTATTTATTCTACTTATTTTTAATATTTCTAAAATTTTCTACATTATTTCGTATAATTATCGAAATACCCTTAGAACTTTTATTTAATTACGAAAATGCCTTCAAAATCTGCCGTGAAGATTTCCCTTATCTCCTTCTTTGTTGTTTACCACCAACTCTAAGACAACATCTCGTATTCAACGGGATTTCAATTTCTTTTCTTTCTTTCTTTTTCTTTTTCTTCTCCTCTATTTAACACCGCTTCCTCTATCCCCTTCTTCACTTTCTTTTTCTTCTTCATCTTCATCTTCTTCCTCTTCTCTGCTTTCATTCCCCTACATGGCAGCCATTATACCAAGAGTCCAAACCTCAAAATCCCACCCATTTTTTAACAAAAACCACATAAATTCCATCCTAACGACTCATAGAGCTTGGAAACAAGAGGATTTTGGTGATTAAAATAACATATTTGGCTTGAATTTGAGGTAAACTTTTCAAACTTAAAGCTTATATTTTGATTATGTTTTGAGTGTGCAAATCTATAGAAATGAGCTTATGCTATATGGAAATGATCGTATATTGTTTATATATTGTTTTTATGCTTAAAATGTTGTTAGGAAACTAAGAATTAGATTAAAGGGCTTAGGAAATGAATTCTGAGTTCTCTGTATGAGTTTTTGCATGTCATATGTCATTTTTCCATATAGAAACTCAATAAAAAAGAAGCTTTAGATAAGATTCGAACCTCCAACCTCAGGTCAAGTAAAAGGGAGCCAAACCACTAGGACAATGATAGTTATTTGATAGTTTATAATTCAGAAATAATAAATAGTGTTTTATACAGGTTGTAATTTTAAATAATTTTACAACTATCAAACTTTTTAATTATTTTAATTATAAATATTTTAAAATCGTATTATTTATTTTAAAAATCTAATTTAATATATTTTGTGCAAAATAAAATTCATATATTTTTATTATTTTATTATTATTTTATAATTTACTGAAATTAAGTTAGAAAAGTGACATTTAGTATATTAATAATTATGGCACACTAATAATAAAAATAAATGATAAATTGATATATTTGAAAATTATGATTTAAGTTAAATTATGGTTATTTTATACGTTTTAGGATAACAACGTACTTGGAGCTTACGTGGTGAATTGTGTAAGCTGAAAAATTATCAGTAGATATTTGTAAAAAGGTAGGGAATTTATTACTCATCTTTTATGAGGCTTTGATGAATTAAAATTTGGTTGTTTTACTTTGCAATATATGTAAATAATATTTTGAATGTATATGATTATACCTTAACACAATGATGTGAAACTCGTCCTGTATTATACAGCGAGAAACATAATGATTTGACACATGTTGTAATTGAGAAGCATGGTTAGGAAAACTAACTCTATAAATAATGATTGATTATAGAGGAATTGTGAGACGTGAAGAGGGTGACAGTTATGTCCTTGGGCATGAATACCCTAAAAGGTAAAATAGGGGAGGTGATGACGCTCCCTTGGGTCAAAAGTCCCATAACACACTGTACAGGAATCGACTTGGTGAGGACTCGGGGCTTGACATCCCCTCACCAGAAGACCCTTGGAATGTTTGGAGGGTGACCAAGCATGCCCATTTGGGTTTCAATGAGTTGAGTGATACTATATTTAACGTGAATACCTAGGAATAACGATGAATGATAATATTTGTATATATGTATAAGTATGAAACTTGGTAATGATT
The DNA here is from genome assembly GCA_025403435.1 of Artocarpus heterophyllus. Taxonomy (NCBI): domain Eukaryota; kingdom Viridiplantae; phylum Streptophyta; class Magnoliopsida; order Rosales; family Moraceae; genus Artocarpus; species Artocarpus heterophyllus. Next base: position 6,423,353 of record CM046350.1, on the reverse strand, counting down.
AACTATGGTATCAACCGAATATGAGCATAATTAACCTCATAATCTGGAATATGATGTAAATTGACTAACCATGTAGTTTTAATGTGCTAATGAATAAAACCATAAGGTGAGTAATGATTTTTCTTACTGGGCATATCGATGCTTACCCCTATCATATTTAGATCTCTCAGGTGGAACTCAATGCAACTTATCTGACGAGAAATAGGTAACAACACTGCTGGTTTCGTGTTAGAAGATCTTGTTTATTTATAACTCGTATAGAACATATAAGATTTGTATTACTTTTGTGATGGTTGTGTTAAGTTATTTGGGAATTGTACTATGAAGATAATGACTGTATTTTAAATATTTGGTGCTACACTAAAAACTGTGGTTTGTATTTAAATGTTTATTTTCATTTTTGTTTAAAGACTCACGGGCACTGTTCTTTTAATTTGAATTATATTGAATTTAAGTTTATTTAATTTATTCAATACTGTTAACCATCACATAGGAGCGTTACAGTAAAACTTCCTTTTTACTTTTTTATTAATAAATTTTAAATTATTTTGTTAAAACTATAAGAGAAAATAAATACAAATAATGCTAAAAAAAATCCACATATATATATATATATATATATTTAACGAGTTTATTTAATCTTTTATTTTGATTTTTTATTATAGTTTTACAAAAGTAATTTAGAATTTATTGAAGAAAATGTAAAAAATGAAATTTTACATTAAAAAACATGAACTCAAACATCAAAATGATATTTTTATAAAAATAAAGCATTATTTTGATATTTTTTAAAAACATGATAGTAATATGATATTTTTATGAAACACATGTACCAAAATAATGTCTCAAAAATTATATATACATATATATCTTGTTAAATCAAAACTTTACTGACAAATGGGGAGCTCCAACCGTTAAACAACTCTTACAATCGGACGGTAACATGCCTGTGCACTAGATGCGACTTACACATCAAAAAATAAAATTACCATGATGGAATTGAAATTTAACAAATATATATATATATATATATATATACATGTATTAAAAAAGTAGTGATCAAAATAGTGAAATTATCTTGTCCAAAAAAAAAAAGTGTTATAACATTTAAGTTGGTTTAAATAAGCGTCACTGTAACGTGAGATCAGTCAGAAGTATCAATGTAAATTTTAGTTAGCCCTTTCGTTGATCACTTTTGTCGTGGATTTCAAGTTGTCGTTTTTCATTTGGTTGTCGTTTAGTTTTCGCTTCGTTTAATGATTTTTACGCTGTTTCAATTCCATTGTCGTTTTTTCTTTTGTGTCATATATCCTTTGTTCCCGTTTTACTTTTGTAGTCGTCTTTCGTGTTGAATGACGTTTTCAAAGTATCCCTTATTATGTTGTCGTTTCACCGTGTTTGTGGGTTTGCTATCAAATTTGTTTTCAATCTTTTGTCGTTCTTTGTTCTTTCTGCCGCATTACCATAATGTCGTTATTGTGAATTTTTTTCGTTTCCTTGAAACTTATCCTTTTTTTTCCCGGATTGCTGTCGTTTGTTTTTTGGCGTATTTATTTTGTTTTCGTTTCAACTTCATAGCTTGTTACCTTTCCAATCTCCATATTTCTCCTTTAAAATTTTTTCTTTTCTATTTATTTGTTTTACAATTTCTTACTTTGTTGACGTTTGAATTTTGATTGCCTTTATTTTACTGTCATTCCCGTTTTCGGTGATTGTTTTTCAGTCTCATTTTTGTTTTCATCGTTTGCCGTTTACCATTTGTTCTCCTTTTTATTTTTATGTCGTTTAAATCCAAACGTTACCGTCGTTTTCCCTTTTGATGTCGTTTATGGGTGCGTCGATTCCCCACTCACTCACTCTCTCTCTCTCTCTCTCTATATATATATATATGTGCGTGTGCGTGTACGTGTATATTGGTTTTAGCATTATCACTCTGTAGTTTGTAGTTGTTTGGATTCTCTTCTATGTTTTTTAAGGAATTTTATGAACTGGCACCTTTTAAGATTTTACTTATTATAAGTGTTATACATGCTCATCTATGACACAAGTTAATATACAATATAAATGCTCATCTATGACACAAGTTAATATATAATATAAATGTTAGTGTGACATAAATTTTTTTAAAATATGTTAAAAATAAACACAACTTTTGAAAGTGTCTTTTTTTTTTTTAATTGATTCAGATTTTCTTACCCTTTTTTAACTCTGCTATTGTCTTCGCTTTTTATGTCATTGTTTTATTTTATTGTCGTTTTGAGTTTTACTTTTGATGTCGTTTAACATTTCTTTACGTCGTTGGACATTTTATTTCGATTCACTTTTGATGTCGTGTTGCATTTATTTTTCTTTTTTTTTTTTTAACGTCAATTGACTTTTATTGTCGTTTTAACTCTTGATGTCGGCTGATTTTTTGTTGGCGTTTTATATACTGATGTCGTTTTTACATTCCCTTGTGTGTGTGTGTGTGTGTTTTTACATTCCCAATGTTGTCCGAGGTATTATTGTCGTTATTTTAATTGTTGTCGTCTTAAATACATTTGTCTTCTGCTGAGTAGTTGTCGTCTAATGTTGATGTTGTTTTTTAATGTCGTTTCTAGATTCTTTTGTTGGAGCAGTATTCCCATTAAGACGTGGAATTTATAAATTTGCGTTGAATCCGCGCAAAGGTCCTTTTCTTCTTACGAGGCTGTAACATCATTGTTAACAAAACATCAGGATCCTATCTAGTATATAAAATGTTTTTTTAGATTGAATCTTATTGTTTATTAATAACAAGATTAATAAGTTTATAAGATTAAATAGAATTACTTAAATTCATCTGCTATCGTCAAAGGATCACATGATTAGCACTCTATCAATTCCTAATTATTTACAAAAAGATGTTTTAATTAGTGAAGATAAGACAGGTTTAAAGCATGTGCGGCATTAGTTAGTTATAAATAATTTTTTAGTAAGAAACAATATAAAACTCTCATATGTTATAGTAAAAGCAAAAAAGTTAAGCAATGTTTACAGTTCTAACCATTGTACCAAATACCTTATTAATCTTATAACACTGTTTTTTGTTTTCCGAGAACAATATGGGAAAGGATGATTGTCTCAAAGATTTATATTATACATTAATTGCTATTTAGGTTTTGAAACATATATGAAGTTCTGTTACTTTGCTTTAATTCTGAATTTAGTGATCTTATATATATATTTTTAGGGGATCTTACATTATTTGAAGAAGAAACAAAAAAATGAAGACAAAACAAAGAATAATAGACAGTACATAAAGCTGGCATGCACACGAGTTGTCTGAGAAAAGCAATGTTCATGATAGAATGGTACATTGAATCGAAAAACAAGGCTTCCACATTTTGTTTCTTCTTTTTTTTTTTTTCATTTTTCCATATAAACTAAGAAATTAAAAATGCCAAATTTGCGCATTGAATCTTAAATTTCAGAATTTATTGGCTGTTTTCATCAGTGTGAAGCTGGAAAATTGTTCGTAAGCTTACCTTTAATTTCAAAACAATATATGATTATCATTACCCTCTTTTTTTAAACAAAAAAATGGTTAAGTCATTGGAATTATTGTTGCTTTAGAGTCCTACCGTTAATTATAATGAGAGGATGACTAGCTAGCTTAGTAACGTTAATTTCTTCAAAATTCGTAACCTTGATTCCCCAAAACCCATCATCCCTCTAATTATTATATGAGACCCAAAAAAAAAACACAAGACATTGTCAAGACAACTCACAAGTCGCACCAATCCCAATAGTGCAACACTAAAGAAAATGAAATTTTCACGAGAAGCAGCTTTATCTTTTGATAGCTCACTATTTAGGGACCCGAAACGAACATGCAGGCTATCATCACAAAGGGTCCACAAACGTGTGTCTATTTGAGATAATGCAAGGAAGAAAGAAAGAAGAAAAAATTCTTTTCCTTTTTTTTTTTTTTTGAGAATAGCAAAAAAAAATAGAGAGAGAAAAAGAGAGAGAGAGAGAGAGAGATATAGAAGCTAGGTAAAGCCATGAATGATAAATGTATACAAGTCAAAGAAAAAAGGTGGCATTATTAACACAACATATATATCTTTACAATGACAAGTCAACTGGTGGTTTTAGCCGTGCCAAAACAGCATCAAAATACGCAAACAACGAACAAAACCCATTTGTTTCATATAATATTCTTTCATTTCTGGACACACTTTCAGCTTTGTTCTTCGGCTTTTAGGGGATGCCACCATGTATTGTTTTCTTTCTTTCTTTCACTTTTGTAGAGCTAGCTACATCCACGAGACAAAAAAGTATCCAGCAAAGCATAAATTTGAGACCTTAGGCATCTACTTAGATGAGCTTGGGGAACTGTGCTAGCTCTCTCTTGCCCACCTCCCCTAACTCTTTTTTTTTTTTTTGGCCCTCCTGTGGTCAGTTTGCTTGTCTCTGCACACTTTTACCCACATATACATGAAGAAACAGATGTATATAGAGAAGTCTAAAAATGAGAGTTTTACTCTACCACAATCTATTTTAATTTAAATTTTTGGTTGTTATAGTGTAAAGTCTTCACATGCTACAACGATAAAAAAAAGTAAATTACGATGTAAATCTCTCATATGCTAAAGTTTTAAGTTCAAAAGTTTCAGTTCTAACCATACTTTTTAATACCCTACAGGTTATGAAAAATATTTTACCCATAGTACTTTGTTTTAGGCTTCTTTATGGTCCTTTTGATGGGAGGCCCCTCTAATATATCATATGAAAAAGAAAAACTTAACATGACAATTAGTAAATGTAACATCAATATTTGATTAGTATAACACTAAGAAACTCAAAGATCCGAAAACTATGATACAAATCTTCTGTGTTTCGGAGGTGGATTGGCATAATTAGCAGAAATTTGGTCATAAAAAGCTATATTACATGGCTTCAACATTATTGTTATGTTCAACCATTATTATATTATTTTTTTTATTTGTACTTCTTATGTTTGAGGAATAGTCCTTCCGGAGAAACTGTAAAAATCCCTTTTGTTTTATACTATATACTTTGTATCAAATTCTATAGCTCTTGTATATATTTTTATTTTCGTGTGATTTTAATTAGATCTAACATTAGAAATAATATTACGTTAAGTATGTCGTGTTGCTAAAAGCTCAAATTTAAAGGGTCCTTTTATTGCTGCTCAGATGATACTAATGTTGGGTAAAAAGTCTATTGTAAACTTTACAACTTCAATGTTTAAAGTTTCGCAAAGATATTGTTCAAGTGCATAAGTTATCATATTATTCTCTTTAAAATTTGCAAGTTTATTGTAACTTTTTGAAAGTTACCATACAAAATGCGTGAATTATTGTATTCTCACTACCATGCCCGAAATTCTTCTCCAAACGCCACAAAAGTTCCCCAATTTAAAAATGAAAATGATAGAAAGCACCTTCACATTTCTGATAACCTGATCTGCAGAAAGGAAAGAAGAGAGTTTCATTTTTTTTAATTGAAATAATGAAATGACAAACATGCTCTCCCATGTCTCTCATGCTATTTGCCTTAGCTATTAGAAAATGAGCATATTGGCATGTGTGACATTTTTTTTTAATAAAGCTTCCTTTCTCTCTCCAGAAAATAATATGAGATAAGAAGTGGGAATTCAGAGGAATCTCATGGTATTATAAAAAGGAAAAAAACAATTGTTTAAACTTTCTGAAACCAATGAAAGGACAGGTGCCAAGACCACTTTCAAAGTAATTTTAGCATAGAGACATTTGTATAATATTATCGACATCAACCTAACATTGGGAATCTTATGTATATACATTAAGCATATATCTATCTCTATTACGACTCGAATAATTTCGTGTATATATATGTAAAGTACTCTCCTGATCTGATAAACTTTTTGTATTTGTATGATTGGCTAATCATACAGTACTACATATTTGATTCTACTCATGATGCCTAAATGATTACTCAAATTCATGCATACATTGTATAGAAAGCGGCACAAATCAAAACATGCACTTTAACTTCTAAACCATTTTTTTCTCTCTCTCTTTCTTTTTTTTTTAAAGTAACTCATCAGTTTTAATTATAAACAGTGCAAAGTTTTTAATAGCTATATTAAAAGGCAAAAAATTATTAAGGTATAAAGACTCTCACATGCTACAGTTTTTATACTTAAAACTTTAGTTAAAGCTCTCACATGTTACAGTTTTTAAACTTCAAACTTCAGTTACAACTAAAGTGTCAAGCAGCCTATAAAACTAAATTGAAGAATGATCCGTTAAAATCATTTTCACACAAATAGTTGAAAGTGGGAATATTATTTGCGTTTCATTTATTAATTATCGTCATAATAAGTTATTGAATCAATCAAGCTAGTATATATGAAATGATTGAAATGAAGTAACATCAACACAGTTTTGGACAGCCCGTCACACATATTTTCTTTCCCACTAGTACTTGATCAAGAGAACCCCACCATGCAGCTGGAGTCAAAACACTGTTATGAGAGATAACATTTGGGGAAAAAAAAAGAAATAATTTAATTTTTTTTTTAAAAAATACATTAGTTAAAGCCGCGTATAATATATAGTTGGTGATCCATAGAGCAAAAAATGATCCTTCCTCGGGATTGAATCCCCACTTGCGCCCATAATAAGTGTCAAAAGGCATCTCTTTATTATTTTGCAAATGAACACCAATATCTAAAACTAGAAAACTTGCTCATCCTCTTTACCATATTTCACGAATCTTTGTTTTTAGAGAATCCAATGCGCTTTTGTATCCATCGTTCGTATATCCTTCTACTTTATTATACTAACATTCATATGTGCGTGTGTGTGTATATATATATTCGCATATTCAAAGATTTTTAAGTCATATTACTTTAAAATTATGTGATTAAGATTATGTAAATATCTATATTTTTCTACTTTCCCGTCTTTCAAAGTGACCCTCCATTGGACCACGGTGATTATGAATTAGTGGGAGCTTTTACTTCATCTGAGAAAGGAAAATCCAACTTTTATATAGGTGATTAAAGGGGGGTAGTGAAGTCAACCATATAAGGTAATTCACAGTAATTTTTTCAGAAAAGAGAAAAGGAAAGAAAAAAAAAAGTTACGGTCAATTCAAATTAGCTTTACGTTTCTTCCCCTGCTTTGGGGGTTGTGACTTCTATGGTGACAAGAGTTGTGATACATCTTGTTAAAGTCAAAATGATATCCTACGTTATTTCAGAGGCATAATGTATGATCACCCTTTGCTTTCCATGCATGAAATATGCATTTCATGTTTATGGTCATATCTACTAGAAATGCCACGTCACATGTTTTGACTATATTAAGTGTTAAATTTGATTTATGTGTAATCATTTTCTTTTAGATATGGCATTATTCAGCTAACCTTTTTTTAAAAAATAATAATAAAACAATTGTTTAGCAATATAACAATAATTACAAGGACAAGAACAAATAAAAAGAATAATATGAACAAATATAGTAATACCAATGGAACTAGCAGTAACCTAATTATGGAAACTGCCACAAATTTAACTGCAAACAAACACGGGCTCAAATTTTCCAATTTCAAACCCAAAAAGAAACGTAACCAAGTTTGATATTGCATATATATATATCGTTAGATAAGATTTTTTTTTCCTATTGTTTTTTCAACCTTAAAATAAGCTTCAAAACTATATAATACTAATTAAATGTTTCATTTTTCTTAATTAAGTACCACACTTACTAATATACTCGCCCCGTGCTTAAATATAAAATTCTGCTAATTTTTTCAATTATTATATGAAAGCATAAACGAAAAATTACAAGCAATATTTAAATGAAAACTAATATACATTAAAAAAAAAAAAACCTACAGAAGCCATTGGAATATGGGAAATTTTAGAGGTCCTGTTTACTCCTTCCCTTCGGGAAGATTGGAAACCAATGCAAGATCAACATAAAAACTTATATATAAAAAAATTATAAATAAAACCAAAATTATATATTAGTTTTGGAAAAAAAAAAAGGTTCCTTAATTTCCCTGCACAAATAGGAACTTCATTTAAACTTGATCATATATATATATATATATATATATATATAAAATCTTACCAAGCAGGTTTCTGTGGCTGATTGTTTTGATGGTCATGAGAAATATTGATACCGTTTCCAAGACCAGCTATACTGAGAATATCAGTGTGAGAAAATGCTCTTAGCCCTAAGAAATCTCTCGTCAAACCCTCACCATTACTACCATGATCTCTCATCATCATATCTTGAAGAAACGAGGAGTTTGGAGCCAGGGCATGGGTGACCGTCTGATCTGCTTCCTGATGATTCTGATGATGATAATCACGTGATGAGGACAAGTTCAGGCCAGTAGTAGTGGTACTACTACTGCTAGTGGCGACAGCTGCAGTTGTTGCAGACGGTGAAGAAGCCGACACGTGACCACCTTGGTGGGGCCTACACGCGATGGTGGCCTTGCTGCCGCTCATGGTGGCTCCCATCTGGGCCGCCTTCTGCAGCAGCGCTGTGGCCGACATGTGAACGGATGACGGTGGTGGTGGCGGAGGGGACGGCAAAGTCTGGTAGAGACTGGCCGGGCCCAGCTGGCTAGGGTTAGGGTTCGATAATGTGAAATCTTGATTATGATTATGATAATGATGGTCCAATGTGGCAGTACTACTACTCCGTGTGGGGGAGAAGATCGACGGCGACGAGGAAGATAGGTTTATTTGGGGTGGGCCCAGCCACGGCGGCAAAGAGGTCGCTGCGGCGGCGGTGAAGTTTTGGTGTTCTTTCTTGAGTGAGAAGGCATTGAGGCCATTGTCCAATTGAGAAGAGCTCAATTGGGTTTGTTGGAGATTTATCATATTGTGATGATGATGGGGAGATAATGTTGTTGAGGAAGAAGAGGAGTTTGGAATATTGTTAAGTAGTACTACTGGGTTATTATTTGTTGTTATGGCTCTTGCGCTCTCCTCTGCCAAAGCGTCACAGAAGGCTCTGTGGGTTATGAAACTGTCCCTTCTGCAATTACACAAAACAAAACAAAAAACAAAACATTATATTAATATAATAATACAACGATACAAAAAACAAAATGTCAAAAGTCTGCTGAGCTATGTTATGTTGTGTAGTGTGGACTACATTTCTCTCTCCCTTTTGCTTCTCTCTTTATGCTGCAAAATCTCTTCTCTTTCTTTCTCCCTCTCCTTTTTCCCCAAAGATCAGTTGAGGGCAAGGACAGACATAAATCACCAAGTTTATGGAGTCCAATTTTTTCCATTCTTCTCATCTCTCTCTCTCTCTAGGGTATAAAAAGGATGTAAATTTGTCATTTAAAATTAAACAAGCCAAATTAATCATGCCCATATATCTCTCATCTATGAAGATTAAAAATATTAACTAAATAATGGATAAAAAAGAAAAGAAAAAAGAAAAATCGTTACCTTGAAAAAAGGGTTCCACAGTCACATCTGTATTCCCTAGTGCCACAGGTCTTGGAATGAGCTTTCCAGTCGGATTGAACAGCGTAACGCTTTGAGCACTTGTCGCATTTCCACTTCTTCTCCCCATGTTTTCTGCAAAAGTGCTTCTTGATTCCGGTCAAGTCCCCGAGAGCCCTCGCCGGGTCATGGTGGACGCATCCTGCTTCCGGGCAAACATAAACCTTCTTCTTCACCTCTTTGCTCGTTCTTTGCTTCAGCTTCCATGGCAGATTGTGCCCTCTTCTGTGTAGCTGCAAATTCTGGTCTCTCTTAAACCCTTTGTTGCAGATCTCGCATATGAATCTGTTTGTCGCCAAGAGACTCTTGGGCGACAAGGCAATCACTTCTGCATCTGGGTCTATTCATATCAAACCAAATCAGTCAATATATGAAAAAAAGGAGAAATTTTTATGGGGAATATATGATAAAGTCTTGATTTTTTTATTTTTGTTTACCTGGGTTTCCAGGGAGATTTCTCTTCTTTTTGGGAGGAGGTTGAGTTTGAGCTGCTTGTGGAACAAAATATTGTTGCGGATAGTTGTTGTTGTTGGCGATTTCATTTTTGTTGCCAGAAGAAACGCTTGCTTGATCACCAGATGCCGAAGTCAAATTTGACATGTTCTCATCCGCTTGTTGTTGTTGGAATAACATCATCTTTTTTTTTTTTTTTGGTTATTAGAACTTGGAATCTTTTGAAGTAGTACTCTCTAAAGTTGCATCATATGGGGATGTAATAGATCTTGGTTTTACCTGAATGAGAAGGGTGTGTTAGGATCTAATTAAAGACAAAAAAACGAATTAAAAGATATAAAACAAAAAGCAAAAAAACCAGAAGTGAGAAAAGAACCAAAAAGGAGGCAAAAATTTGCTTTGCAAGTCTCTCAAGAGGAGGAGTATGTGAAGTTAACCCACAATCTTTTCCAACTATACACACACAAGTTTGATAGTTTCTTCTTGGTTTGGCTTCAGCCCAGGAGACAATTTTTTTTTTTTTTGAAAGCTCACAAGAAACAAGAAACAGTGAGAGAGACGGAAAGAGAGAGAGAGAATGAGAGCTAGCCTGAGAGCAGAAAGGACCAGATCCTGCTAGCTAGCCACTTTTTTTCTTCATGTATAATCAACAATAAACCATGCTTGATAATACCAAGAAAATCCAATAGCCGCACAAAAAATATTAGCAAGAAAAAAAAGACCCAGTTCTTAAAAACTCTCTCTCTCTCTACTAGATAGATAGAGAGGGATATGTGGATGAGAAAGAGATACCTCTGTAATCCTCAAAACCAGCCCAAAAAACAATACCCCCAAAACCACAAACTCAAGGAACCCTAAGGCTAAACTCTGACGTTGCACTTTCTGTCTTTTCCTCTGTTGTCTTTCTGAACCCCTGAAAAAAAAAAATAAAAAGAAAAAAAATCTCTCCTTACTTTATGGTACAAATATGCTTTAACAGAGTTTATTTTTCTGCTAAACCTTTTGTTTAATCACCCCTTGCTTTCCCACCTTTTTCCCTTATAAGGGAAGCAATGAAAAAAAGAAAAAAAAAAAAAAAAACAATAACATGTAACAAGAGAGAGTATGATTTGTAATTTTGTATAGTCTAGAGAGAGAGAGGCTGTGTGTGTTTTATATTGTATGCATATTTACATCATGGGTGGTAAACCCTAACCCAGCTTTCTACAATTACTTTAATATGATTGATTCATTGATTAATTTCTAACAGGCATGGCTAAAAAGCACTTTCATCATTTTCATTTTTTTTTTCAATTTTTCTACCAAAATATTTTACTTCTTATTATTTTATGTTTCATTTCATTTCATTGTCACCTAAACTATTCTAATAAAAGAGGGTTGAAATTTCTGACAATTTTGCATGGTTCAACTAATATAATAGTAATTATATATAGAACATTTTCTATTTCACCTGAGTATCTTGTCCGCCGCTGCCTAATACCCAAATTTCTTTTGCCTTCATCTTCCTTATATTTCATTATCATAATATCTTTTGCTTAATTACAAAGTAATGATCTAGAATACCTCTAGCCGTCTTTGTCACCCCTAATATTCTTTTCTTTTATAAACGAAGACCATATATATATATATATAATTCAAACAAATTAGAACTTGTTGCTAGTGACAAGGAACTCCAAAAAAAAAATCAAGATAAAGTTGCCCTTCGTTGACTTCTCCGTCAGGAAAGATGCAAAGACATATATATGTACATTTATATGTATATGTATATAATGGTTTTAGCAGAATTTGACGGTTTTCATAATCAAGAAGTGTGATCTAATTAATTTGACGGTTCTTATGTGTGAATTGGTTGATCCAGTCTCTGTCCAAGATCTTCTTTGCTCGTAAAACGATCATATGTAACTTTGTTTGTTCTATGCTAGTTTGAATGAAGTTTGATTAAAAAAAAATCAGGTTTATTTACACAGGTAAATAATTTACTCAATTTGCAATGTTATCAGATATTGACTTACAAGGAGTAATTATTTTATTTACTCAAAATGGACACGAAATATATGACAATGTCCGGCCATGAAAATAAGAGTAGAAAATTAAAATTTATAACGGTGTTGAATTGAATTGTGATGATCATTGGGAGATAATTACATAAAGATAAAAATTTGACAAAACCCACACCACATTATTGACTACGGCTTGTGTTACTCTCAATAATTCACTAAAATGAGAGGAACTTGATTTCATTTGTTTGGCGTGAATAAAAAGATTTTGAACGAGAGTTTGTGAGTTTCACCTCTCGTAATCTTTATTTCTTATTTACCCGACGACACATGGTATGCTATAATATGTGCTTTTTTTAATCATCATCATCATCTGTATTTTAACCTCAATAATATTATGATCTAACTGTAGTTTGCTAGCTTCCCACAATCTAATTACTAAATAAAGGCTTAGTAAAAAAATTTCCAGAGAGGGTTAAATTTATGATTGATGGTGACCAATATATATGACATTAATATATTATAAAAACAAATGCGTGTGTCTGAGTGTAATTTGATGAATGATTCTATGCAACATGTCACACACTTGGCCCTGTCCAGATATGCCAAATTCATAGCTTAAAATAATGTAGGGGCTCTCATGGAGCTTCATTGTCCTTCTGTTTGTTCATGTTTCCGATGAGCTTTGTGTTCCCTAGCACATTAAACTAAAGGGTCTCAAAAAAGAAGTCTTTTTTGTTTTGTTATTTTCTTGTTTTATTCTTCAATGATTTGGGTTTTGAAAATGGGATCTTGCTCGACCAAAGTCCTCAATATGCTCTCCCAGCTCATCTGTTCTACTAAAATAATCATAATGCTTATAAAAGGAGATGAATAGTTTAACCATTAAAAAAAACAAAAATATAATTAAAATATGGGAAAAAATTATCCTTTTATATTTTAAGTGTTTAACCATCTGGGTGTATGGCTTTATATGGTTTTTGTGTTTTTCTCCCCTTGATTTGGCTATATTTACTACGTAGCCATCCTTTTTAAATTATTAACTACGGAAAGTACATGTGCAAATATATGTGATGGGCGTGATCAAATACTAGTGCTCCGTAAGTTGCATCTATGACATGCACAAACATTATGCTGAATTATTTCAACTAATTACTCAATCAAAAAAATATATCTTCAACTAATTAGTACTAATTTAGACATCCACAAATACCATTACAATATTATCACTTTATTAAGCTAGCTAGATCGAATATATGTTTTTACACACACCTACATGCATAAGGTGTATATATATATACATATATATATATATATATATATATATATATATAGCATACAATAGAGCATACATATAATTTATCCTACATTCTGAGTTGCTCTTGTTAACTACAACCACATGGGAAGTTCCTAAATGTTTTTTCTGCTCCAAAGTTTAAACACGTGGGCTTAATGATATATATATTTTTTACTCTGGTTAAAGATATTGGTGATACTCTAATGTAAGGGTGTCTAACTTAATCGCACTGCTAATATATAATTAAGTTAGGTGATGTTATATCTAATAACTAGTGCAAGGCGTTTATTAAGGCAATTGTCTATGGCCAAGTCAAGCTCCTAGCTAAATTAAATTAATGTAATTTTGGGGTTGATTATGAATTATTTTAAATATTAGCCACTATCATGCATAGAAGATGTCTTAGTCTAATGAGGTGGCTATAAATTAACAAAATGGTGATAAATATATGATATAAAATGAAGGTGGTCAGGCTAATCTCGAATTGTAATCTGAACCAGCTAGTACTCTCTTCTCTTGAGCAATTAAGTAACCTTAATTTTACTTGAGTTATTATTTTTTTTTTTTTGTTGCAACAAGAAGTAATCCACTGGTATGAAATTTTTAAACTGCACACCTAATTCTATATATAAATGCATATATTTGTTAGTCATGTTTTATAAAATAAAGTTTCTTGTTTTCCATTTTAGTGCTGGATAAATAGACTTCTTATGCCTTTGGTCCCATTATACAATTTTATATTTTCTTGGTTGCGCGTTTTTTACGCTACTACGTCATGGTTAGTCAGGTAGCAATTTTGTGATTTGATCAAGCTTTTAAAATTCATGTTAATATATAAGCACTTTTATGTTAAGCCATACACACACACACACACACGATAATAACTATATTATAAATCAGTTGCATCATACCAAAATTATCAACTATGACGACGTGTTGAAATATATATAAATCTATTTAGTCAAGAAGTAGTCACAATAATTCACAAACAATAATGGGAGCGCCTATATGTACGTATTAAAAGGATGTTTGGAACTTTAGTTCTAATTATCACTTACAATTGTAAACGGTGTAAAGCTCTTAATAATTATAGTAAAAAGTAAAAAATTGTTATAATATAAAGTTTACATATTACATTTTTTAAATATGAAACGTCAATTACAACCAAAATTTCAAACAAAAACGGATGCTAAGTATATTATATGACCCTTTTTAAGGCGGCCAAGGCCCACAAGTTTGTAGTCAAATTGTCAAAGCCAATATTGTGTCTTTATTTCGTCTGTGCATGATTGTTATTATACACGTACGCAATTAGGAGTGATGGTTAGTGGAATTTCGATTATATTAATACTGTTCATGTGGAGTATGTGTGTATATAAAACTAAAGAAAACTCTAATAAACTGTGATAGGACATTTTCCGTGGAGATTGTATGGCCACTACCCACTAGCCCACGTTAAAACTCAACAACTCGCTTTTACTAATTGAAAATTCAAAAATATTCAGAAAAAATATATATATATTTTTATATGAATTTAGGAAAAAAAATTGTTTATTGAGATCAAATAACATAAATCTATTCTTTTGAGCGGCAATCGCATGCGGCTACTCTTAAGCAGTTAATAATATTTGTAAACCATCAAAAGGTTGATGGACTATTTTGGCTATGGATATGTAAATCTTTATCATGTAATTAATAAGTAAATGATCCTACTAAACAAGTAAAAAAATCACAAGTAATTTGGTGGATGGTAAAGTTGTTAATTTTTTTCAATAAGATTTTAGATTTAAGTAAATTTTAATAGACAGAGTATGTAGACAATCCACTTAATCATAGAGGATCTTTAATTTTTTTGCCCTCAAAACGTCATCCTTTGTCCTTAAAACCCCTTTTCATTTTTTTTTTTTTTTAAAGACTACGGGCAAATGAATGGTGCAAAGTATCAAGCCAAAGGGCCAAACCAAACAAACTATTATGACATAAATGAGTAGTCTATGCAAGCTCCGGCATAACGTTCTAATTTGGATAAAAGGATTCCAAAAAGCAATATGTATTTTTAATTATTAAAAAATTTTGAACAATTACATCCTTAAAATACTTTTTGTCCAAGGAACCCTAAAATAACTTTCAACAGTATGAGTATGTTGGGAATGTAGTAAGAATTAATAAGTTAAAACAAAAACATTGTAGCAAGTAAAAACTTTATACTATAGCAGTTCGAAGTAATAAGTTCCAACAATGTTGTCAAACTAAGCCTGGTTAATTGTTATGTTATAAGCTCCCTTTAAATGTAATGTTCAACTAAATTTTTGTAATTTTCCTTGAGTTAACATCTCACCATAGACTAGTACAAATGTCGAACTGACTAATTTCTTTTGTCTTTCTTACTCTACACATAAATAAGGACTAAGTTTGGTAGGAATGGATTTGTCTTGTTTGCATATTGTCGTTTAAAATGTGTTACACTTTTTCTTACTGGTTTCCACAAAATTATTAAAAGGGTTCTGGTCTCTCTGAAATAATAGTATTCTAATACATGGTAAGAATGACAACAATTCAAATGACTCATCATGCCATGTAATATTCAATTTTAATTAATCATAATTAGTATGCAAAAATTGATAAATTAGTATGCCTAATAAAAAATTTGTCTCCAATTAATCATTTCATGATATTTCTTGTTTGTTTGCATTTTCATTTATCTTATTTTCTTTATGAAATTTTTAGTAATTATTGAATTTTTTAAAATAAATTCTGGTATATTATTTTATTTTTAAAATCAGTTTTATTTAAATTAAAACATTTTCCTTTAATTTGTTTATATATAAGAAAAAGAACAAATGCCAGAATACCCAATATGTCCTCAACCACACTTAGACATCTTCCACATGAAATGCCAAAGCGCATTGAAATTCTCCTCAAGAAACTATGTGCTGAGTGTGGTTTTGTCTTGAAACTACCTATGGTTCTCTGATTTATAGAAACCAAAATTTACTCAAAACCTCCACTACTTTTTCTCTCCCTCTTTCTTTCATGTCTATCTCTCACTCTCTCTCTCTCTTCCATTTATGTTTCTAGAACTCAAAAACAAGCCCCATTCCTATAGCCAATACAGAAGCAAAAGCTCATGTTTGGAGCCATCAAAGTCATGCCAAATCCTTCAATCTGCAGTTAGAAACATCTATTGTGATTTAAACTCACATTTTGAAGATTTTATCTCTGATTTTGTGTTTAAATTCATGTTTATATGTCTGACTATTATCTTCCATTTGAACAACTCTATTTTGTGCATGTTTGTCAAGAGTTAAAGCTTGCATGTTATAATCTGAGACTAAATAAATACAAACTACTTTTTATCTGAGATGGCAGGATGATTACAAACAAAATTCTAAGTTTTATTAGAACTAAAAATGGATTAAAGTTGTTTTTACATTTATTTTGTTCATTTTCTAAATCAATGTGACAAATGCTTGAATAATGATGAAACTAAGTTGCATGTGTATGAAAATGAGATTACATTATTCATACAATGTCTATGGACCTTTAGAATATGTTTTAGAAGTATTAGAGCTAGCTTCAGATGGTTGGAACTCGATTTGAGTTTGGGAGCTTGAAACAGAGCGCTTCTAGTTGCGACAAAGCAGCCAATCACAGTAAATGTAACGCAGTCGACCTTGCCACTACGAGACACATGGTTAACAGCATGTAATGTACCCTAGTTGACCGCACTGCACGAGGAAGCCCAATTTCGGGCCACTCAAACCCCTTTTGTTTCAAACTAAATACTAAGTGTGTTTTCACTTGTTTTACTAATTAAAAACCATTGTTAATGTATCCGAACATATGTTTGATTGTCATGTGAACATGAAGTATTATAACTAGGAAAGGCACATTAAGGAACCATGAAATCGCATACTAATGTGATATCTCTAAGTTTTGAATTAATGAATTAAGTCTCCACCTAAGGTTGCTTGCTGTCCCTTGGAGCTAACATTTAGTGAGATGGGATTGCAAAGTGGACGTGTTCGGTATTAGAGATCGAGGAAGGACTCTAAACCTCCTTCCTTAATAGCCATGATTTTAAATAGTATTTTGGCCATATATCCTATTCTTAAACTGTTTTTAAGAATTGAATAGTGCATAAATATTTCCAAATGTTTTGAATATGTGCATATAGAGTAAAGGACAATAAATGTACAATAAAATCTCGGTATTAGTATATCAAGCAAAATAAAATAATTAATTGGTTTTCAAACACCAAACGGTCTAAGATCCCCATTTGGTTAAGTTTTAAGTGCATAATATCACACAGAGATCAGGTCGTACAAAGAGCGACCATGGGGGCAAGTCCAGAAACCTGGTCTAGCCTATCATCATGATGATTATATTAGGCTTTTGCACACAATAAATGTAAATGTATGATTTGAGATAAATCACATGACATGAACGATAAGCATAAAATTTATTTTATTATCCCTTTAAATATTATTTGAATTATTTATTTTACTTTATAAATTGTGATTTAGAATTTAAGTCATACTGAGCCTTTTGCTCATGATTTCTACTGTTTTATTTTTTCTCCCTCCAAGTGGTTCGTAGTATGTAGCTGAGTAGAGTGTTTTGCTCACGGAGTCCGTAAGTCATTTAGTTATTTGTTTTTATCAAGGTATATAATAATGAGACTTTAATCATGCACTTTGATTATGTTTTGTTGGACTATGGTTTGTTTATAGTTCCTTTATGTCTACACTATGTGTACATCGTTGTGGGGTCCGATAGGACCCATATGGCATTTGGCGGATTCTATATTTTAAATTAGTTTTGAGATTAATTCAGCAATTTCTTTTTTGCTATGTTTTAATATTCATGTTATTCTAATTTGTGTTTAAAATTGTCATATTCTTGAATTTACTAAAAAAAATTTAAAAAATAGAAGAAAAATTTCCAATGTTTATAATTAACATTAATTATTTATTTTAATTAAACCGTCACATCACTATCCGATTTGGGTGTGTGACATGAGTTGATTAATATTCCTTTTTTTGTCGTGTTATATATATATATATATATAATATACACATATATCTATATATATGACAATATTGTAACTAATTTGGTATATATTTGTAATATTATCAACTAATTCTTTATAAAAAAAACATGTCGTTGATTTGTTAAACATTTTCTACATATCAAAACAATAATTATTATAAAAGTTTTGCATTGAACCAATACATACATACATATATATAAATATATATAATTGTCACATGTATCTAATGGCCATTAAATAGATTAGTCCGTAAAACTCTTTTAATCTACTTGTAACACAATTTTTTTTTAACATTAAACTAAAACATTACTATAAAACTTTGACTTTCACCGTAACTTTTCACAGCAACTCGAATAAATCATTACCACAACCTAAAAAAAAAATATCGAATTGATACAATTCCCAATTCAATCATATGATCAGTTTCTTATATCCAAGTCAATAATATGATACCCTTACATTCATGAATATATAGACTGGTAATATACTTTTGGTGGATCTTATCAAACAGATATATATAATAGCAGTAAGGAATGTATAAAATTTGTCCATCTCTCTTATTTTCAAACATGATCACACAGACAGAATCATAAAAATCTAATCTTTACTCATAATACCATATGGTGTGTTCTCTGCCAAAAAGAGAAAAAAAAAATCTGCTGCCCTAATATTACTTGTTTCCTCATATTATCATGAATTGCTGAAAAAAAAAAAAAAAAGAAGCAAAAGAGAATAATAATGATAATGATAATGACCGTCGTCCATGCACTGTCACTAAGAGGTCACGAGAAGGTATGTGAAAAAGCACTAGGTCCCACATAAAATAATTGAGAAATCACATGCTTCCATTTATAATGAATAACAAAAATAACATATTGATAAACATGAGACTTTCTCTATCGAGGAGAAAAAAAGTTATGGGATGATATAAGGTGAAAAAGAATATAATAACTTAACAAACTTGACCAAAAAAACAAAAAATAACAATTTTGAATTGCAACTGATAGCCTGTTTTGGAAACACCATTTTTCATTTTCATCGAACTCCTGTTTAAACCAGTATTATTATAATATTTTTTCTTATAAAATTTAAATTCAATTCAAACCAGTTTGAATTGCCATTCAAAACAAGCTATAAGTTTTGTTTATCTGTATAACTTTTTTGAAAAATTTTCATAAATGTCATATTTTATGATTTACTTTTTATAAATTCACATATGTTTATTTGTGTTATAACTTATCATACAATATGAATGATAGTATAATATAAACTTTTTTAAATGTGACATAAATAAGTACAACTTTTAAAAGTGTGGAATGTATATGTACTTTTCTCAAGCCGTTAAACATGAAAATTTCCCTGCTTATATATGCATTTTAGACCATAGTAGCAATAAAGCATTGGCACAGCCAGATTAATGTTCCTCCATTTTAATTTAATAAATAATAATTGAAATATATCATTTTATGTTCTTAACCAATGAAAAAAAAATCTAATTATATATAATTTCCACGCTGAAAAATGTTTCGACTGCGGTGGCTAATAGCACCAAGGATTAAGCGAGTTCACGGAAAACCATGGACCTTAGGAGCACCAAAAGAATTCCCCAAATTATTCTATTCTTACCGCCTTTCACCGTCGTCCGCTTTCACCAACCCACGAAAGGGACGAGTCAGGCCCTCCATGACCCGACAGCAACACGTGGCAGGAGGCCATTGGAGGGTGACTGGAGAGACCCATGCAAAGTGCCGTGGTGGTGGTGAGAGCTTAATAGCAAGACAAGTATCTCAGAATAGATAGTGACAATGAAAAGTCCACACAGCCTTTGAATTTCAGATTGCAGAGGAGGAGGGGAAGCAAAATTCCCTTTTTGACACTGACAGCTTTCAATTTTGGATGGGCCCACTTTTACTTTCCTTTCTTTCCATGCTCACAAGGGGTTCTTCTCACCGCGTGGGCCCAGCCAGACAATGACTCGGCCCTTGGCCCACAACTTCAAAGTCTTCTCTTTCCCTAGTTAAAAATATCAGTAAGTTCAAACGAGCAAGCAAGGACACACACAAGTTTCTCATTATGTGATGTGTTATTTTGTGTGTATATATATATATATAGTTGTAGTTGGGAGTCAATGTTGAGTCAGATTACTAACCGTAAATAAAGATTAAAACAAAAGTTATGACTCGATTTTGTGTGTTTTCTTATCCGAGTGTCTAGAAGGCTTTTTTTTTTTTTTTTCCTTCTCTATTTTTGTGCTGTTTTGTTTTGGTTTTAACACCAAAATCTCATGTTTGACTTGTAGGGTTTTATTGTCACAATGGATTTGTGTTTTGTAAAGGCACAAAACCCACATTGAGAAAGTTGTTCACAAGCACGTTTAACTTCTCTATTTTTTATCCTTGCTCATGCTAATAGGGCAGAGCCAAAAATATTAATAAAAGGACAGAGCGTAATTGAACTAATAAAATAAGATAAATAAACAGATATAGAATTTTAATATGAACAAAAATACAATTTTAAAAAGAGTAAACTTGAATTTATATACAAAATTCAAGAGTAAAAAGAAAAAGTTCAAGAGGATAGCCGCCTATACTCGTGGGTGCGTGACTTCACCTCAGCATGCTACCAAATCCCACTCTCTGAGTATGACGATGAATGATGTTCCCAACTGGTATTGCCTCTTAGTTGCCCTCTGTGCTTGGTCATATCTTGAAAGCCACAAGTGCATTTTCGTCTTCAGGAATTTTTTCAAATTTCAAAGAATTGGGCAATACAAATCCCAATGTGCAGAAAATTTGCGTTGGTTATTGAGTACCTGCACTCCCACCTTGCATTTCACTCCACTAAAAAATATATCCTTTCAAATTGGCCCCAAAACTATGGTTGTTCATAGTACAATTTTAAGGTCCCAGATGTAACAAGAAAAAAAAAATAAAAAATACCAGTAAAATAAAATTCAACGGTCAAATTATATTGTAATCAGTATTATATTAAAAAAGGGGATGACTTAACGGAACTTGATAAAAAAATTCTCATGACCAAAGTATTTTTTTCACATACAGCCTGAACTCTCTCTCTTCAGGCTGAGAAAAAAGAAAGTTTGACTCCAGCCAATTTCGATCAACCAAAAGTCCACTTAGAAATTGATATAGTAGCCGACCAAAGTTGACTTTTTCCCGCCTCGAAAGGAAAGTTTTGGACCTTTATGAATCTGTTGCTATGAATTTGAGCAATGAAATTTGATGAAAACTATTTTGATGAGAACTAGTAAAATAAAATTTATTGCAAGAATAGATTGTCAAAAAGAAAAATGTACACTTCCAAAATGTGCAAAAACTATAGTCCAATGAGGACCTTCAAAGCTCATTAAAGATCAATTGACAATATAACTTTTAAAAAAAAAAATAATCTTCTTCCATTATCAATAAAAAAAATAATAATTGTAAAAAGTCTTAAAGAGTCACTGGTACGCGAAGCCCATCATAGCTCAGTTGTACATCAAGACCCTCAGTCTCCATCAGTTTCATAAGATAGCTATTCACTTTCTCATGATCCATTAAATGCATCATACCTTCACAAGTACAAAACCAAGGGGAAAAAAAAGCAGTGAGTCTTTTTTTTTTTTATTTACTTTTTATAACTATCACGCTTAATTTATTGACACTATAGTTCAGTTTGATTGTAAAAACTATGCAAAATTTTAAAGCCCTTCACACTCTACCGAAGAATTTAAAAAGAAAACTAGCAAAACAACAAATATATTCTCATATGAATATATACATAAATAAATAGTAGAATTCTTTAGCGGGGTATGAAGGAGTGTTAATCGTAAGATCTTCATCAGGTTGTGTTGAATTATCATATTATATTTGACTGGATATCATTCTAGTTTGATCTAACAACTAAAAACTGTACTTGAATTTCATATGATGGTTAAGAATTGCGCCCCACTAGCAGCCAGTAGGGCAAAAATCTCCACATGAATTAAGTGGTTAGACGTTTTGTTATTAGTCAGAGTTTGTTAGAGAAATACTCAGCAGTATAAATACGAGGTTAGCTACTGAAGAGAGTAGACTATTATGGTTTTTGATTCTTTTGGGGCTCGCGAAACCATGATTAGGGAGAGTAGTGGCCTCTTCAACACCAGAGTTAGAGTTTGTCGATCCGTTGCTGTAATTCAACAATTTCTCTTCAATAAAGATTAGTTTGTTAGTTTAGTTTCTCTGTTTTGCATTGGGATTTTATTCACAAGACTACAGGAAAATGCTGAAAGCCTGAAACATACCAGTGAACAATGTTCTTTTCGGTTTGATTTTCCGTACTTCCTCCAAGGCCTGAGAAGAGATCAGATGACAATTAGATCCTTCATTGAAGTTATATTATTAGGAGTAAAATTCCTGTAATGAGTAAAACGATTTACTCTTGGAAGTCCAAAATGAGTTGCGGAGGATCGATCTGGCCTTAAAGCATCCTGAACAAGTAATTGTTGAATGTATTAGCCCAGCTGGGAAAGTGCTAATTATGCATGTTGAATTCGTGTAATTTTAGAAGCAAAAATGAAAAATTCAAATGCCCTCGAGTATATGAGAGAGAAGGAGAGGGATGGATAAGCAGGGAGGCACCAGTATTAGTATTTCACAATCCTTGAGGAGTGGATAAGTTTCTTCAGGTATTTCACTAACATCGCTGTGGAAGTAAATAAATATTAAAAAAAAAGCAAAAAACAAAAAAATCATTTCAAGAACAAGCATAGCAATTTTTTTAAGGATTTTGCGATACAAAGAAGCATTACCTAATGTAACAAATATCACCGAAACGAAATCCTAGGGAGCGGTAACCAGGACCATGCCACACGGGTAAAGGAATAATCTGAATACAACATAGAAAAAAAATAATAAAAGAAGAGGTTGGTGTTGATGTCAAGGATGTCATATTATAAGTTTAGTAAGTCAGATTATAAGTTGACTAAGTTCTGAATGTGAGAGAGCAGTGAATTTGAGAAAGGTCAGTTTAATTGTTCTTCTTTTAAATATATATATACACACTCTTAAAAATAACAAGATTAGTTCACAAAAACATAGATTTGGGCTTGAGGATGTTGAGTCTGACCTTTAGTCCATTAACAGTGAACGGCTCTTCATGTATGATATTAAATTGCAGCGCTGAAACAGCAGCACCGGGTGTGACCACACTCGTATCAACTAAGTAGTAATGAGTCTTCTTCATCACCTGCAATTATCAAGTTATTGCAAAAACTATGCACAGTAAGTTCTGCAAACAGACAGGGGTCGAAATGATTTCATGTGTTATCTTAGCACTGAACTTGATCAATGAATAAGATCCAATGCCAAACTTGAAAAAAAAAAATAAAATAAAAAATCCTGATGCAAGAGAAATCAAAAGTTGGACCTCAAAATCACGCCGGGCCACGTAAATGGGAATAGATGGCTGGACATTGTTTGTCCAATCACGAAGGTCGTCAAGACCTAGAGAAGAAGAAGAAAACCTTTGAGTCAGGGATTTCATACAAGGAAAGAAAAGGATAGAGATTGAAAGACACAAGATAGGGAGAATTTTTGGAAGAATCATCACTAGTATGTTAAATAATCTCAAGAATAACAATAAAGTCTTTATGCCAGAGACCTCCGATTGCATCAGCATGAGAATGAGTAATTATAACCGCATCAATTGTTCTTAGCCTGACAGAAATAGAAATAATTATTAAAAGGGATCTATGCAAGATAGTCTTCAAATACAAAGAGTTCATAGATCCTTAAAGGAAACACCTAAAACGTAGTTTTGCTTGGTTTAAAGTCGAAATACTTGGCATGTTTGATGCCAGTAAGTTTGACATAGTAGCCTGAAACTCAAAACTAAGAAGTGCATGAGCTTACTACAAGTACTAACACTGACCCATAAGCAGGAAACCATCTTAGAGCGCTGTGGTAGAAGAATCTGCACAACAGATAAACAAACGATTAAAGAGGAAAAAAAATCTTTACAACTAAAATATATATTCAAAAGAACTAACATGAAGCTTGTCATCTCCTTACTTCCCAGCATCTATGAGAATGCTACGCTTTCCGGACGGTGAAGGATAACGAATAAGGATGCTTGTGTTAAGTCTCTTGTTTATATTACCTGGTTCTGCAGCCTTTGAGCAAACCTGAAGAAGAAAAAAATCAAAATCAAAATCACGACATGTCCTTGAGTGATCGAAATTTGTAGTTTGGATTAGCAACCGTACCTCACATTTCTTTAGAGGATTTGTAAGGCAGCTGACACGGGGAATCCCTTCACTTGTTCCAGTACCCATAAATATGATCTCTGATTGGTCATCGGGTAATTCCTCTCCGAAAACCCCCCTAGCATAATCTGCAATTGGCTTGCAAAATCACCACATGACTTATACAAAAGTAACAAACAAACTGCATAGAGTAAAAAGAATCCGCCAGTGAAAACCACTAATATTTGTGTTTATGGTAGTGAGAAACTACAGGCATTTTTTAAATACGTTTTTTTAAATATTTATTTACTTCCGCAGCGATGTTAGCGAAATACCTGAAGAAACTTATCCACTCCTCAAAGATTGTGAAATACTAATATTGGTGCCTCCCTGCTTATCCATCCCTCTCCTTCTCTCTCATACACTCGAGGGCATTTGAATTTTTCATTTTTGCTTCTAAAATTACACGAATTCAACATGCATAATTAGTACTTTCCCAGCTGGGCTAATACATTCAACAATTACGCATTCAGGATGCTTTAAGGCCAGATCGATCCGTCGATTACTTTAAGGGCGTTTGGGAACATAGTTCAAATCAAGAGCTTGTAACAAAGTTGATTTGAAGTTTGAACCAAGATTTTGTGGTTTGAACTACAATTGATTCAGTCATACACACATTTACAATGGAAACAAACAACCAAAAAAAAGGAATTCTTCAAAAAGACCAGCACAATCAAGTGATTGCTTCTGAAGAGCTGGACAGAACAGTTTCATGTCAATCAAATCGTAGAAATGGCGAATTTCCTATCAAAAGAATCGAAAATAGTATCTAGAAACAAACCATTAACAAAAATCTCATTTCAATGCTACACTTGAATGAACAAACAGATATAGAAAAACCCATGCATCCAAAAAAAAAAAAACACTTGATTCTGAAGAACACCCAGAAGACAAACAGTTATAACTACGAAATCCCAGTTCCAAAAAGTCCATTTTGAAGCTTACCAGGTCGAAGGCGAGACTGGAGAACCCGTCTAAAGGGAGAGAAGCGAGTGTTGGGGAATGAGACTGAAGAGGTGTGGAGAGATATTATTTGGCCCCTGAAAGGGGCAAAACAGGTTAGAGAAGAAGGGCGAATCGTGCCCAGATACAGAACCATCGACAAGGCTCTCCAAAAATATATATCGGAAAATGAGTAAACGACACTTGATGGAGATTATGCTTTTGGGCTCGTTGGGTTTCAGGACACCAACGAACAAGCAACGAATATACCTTCTTTCTTTCCTTACCCCCTGTGAGAAGGACGGGGTGCATGTTTCATTTTTTCACGTTGTTGGTGATAGAACGACACGTCGTTTTCAAGTTACAGGTATATGCTACCTGTCGTTTCCATCCAGGCTTGAAACTATAGTAAAATGATGTTTGTGAGGTCTTCCTAAAAGCTATTTTTAGCTTCTAAGTCCAAAAATTGTTTCTCCAGGTATTTGAATCATCTATGAGGAATGATTTTGTTTTTTAAAAGTATTTTTTGTCAAAGCCATAAAATGTGGTTTTTCAAAAAATCATTTCTAAAATAGACTTTGAAACTTATACTATAGTATTAATAATATATTACAAACTTAAATATAATATTTTTGTAACTTTTAAAAAAATAAAACCATTTTTACCCATCAAGGCTCTTTTAAAAATATGGTTCTAAACAATTATTGAAAAGCTACAGCTTTTACTTTTCTTCTTCTACTAACTAAAAACACAAGTAGAAGCTATGTCAAACGAGCCATGTGTACTACGAAAGGCGAGAGCAAATTCTAAAAGTTTTCACTTTTTAGCATGAGTGTTCGTTGGTCGGAATCGATCAGTTTTTTTTTTAGTCGATCAGCGTTCTACCGATGGCGGTCGGTTTTGAGATGTTCATACCAAGCATCGACCACTTAAGAGAAAAGGTCGTTCGGTTTTTGACAAATGATGGTCGATCTATGGCAGCTAGTTCATAGGTTTAGACAGAGTAACCAGTCAGGTTATAGATAGTAAGCCAACATTTAAAGTCCAAATATCGGGAGTGTTGATTTTGGGAATTGAGCATGCGTGTGTGCGTCTGAGGGCCATCTGAGTGTTTTTTTTTTTTCGTTATATTAAACATATATATTTTATATTTCAATAGCTTCAATACTAATAAAGAAATTGTCCTAAATGCTATCAACCAAATTTACTATTTATAAATATCACACATGTTTATTTATTACATAATTTAACATAAAATATGAATATTAGTGTGATATAAATTTTTTAAATGTGACATAAATATACACAATTTTTAAAGTATGATATAATATGTAATTTTCTAATACTAATATATAAATATAATATATCATATATTTGCATTTTATGTATGTATTTGGAAGTTGTCCGTCAGTCCGTTTCCAGCCATGGCAAAAAAAAAAAAAATACATCTTTCGATAATTGGCAACCTAATTTTTGTAGACTTCCAACAGAGTTTTTGTCGGTTTTGGGCTTTGGAACCAAATTTTTTGTTAAGCACACCTTAAAAAGTAATTTCCAAACTGCAATCCACCCCACGGTTAAAGCATAGATTAGATCCAAAATTAAACCTCAAAGTTTTTTTTTTTAAAAAAAAAACACATAATGACGCACGATATAGTGCGGGTTTTATAATTAAATTGTTATTTTGCTCGGCCCAGTACAAACGTTAGAGAAAGACGACATAAGGACAATTAATAGATGTCCTTTTTTATGAAATTAAAGCATCTAAGTTGTTGATGGCTAAATTTAGTCAACAATAACCTCACAAGTCACTCACAGTACTTTGACAAAAATAAAAAAAATTAAAGATACAAAAAAGCAAAAAAACTAAAAATTATAATGATTCATTCAATATAAGCTACGTCCGTTGTTAGTTCTGGCTCTGTTATCTTCTTTTTGTGTACACAAACTTAAGAGGGCCTGAAAAGGAAAAATAAAACCCCAAAAAAGATCCTCTTACCTAGATTTTCAGCCCCTATTTATAGTTGCAATTTTTCATATGAAATAATTAAATAAAATAACAAACAAGATCAAACAAGATCAAGAATATTCTCTTTTTATGATTTTATTATGGCTTCTGGTATTTGATATTCCCAAATGGTCCCCGAAAGACCTACTCTTCCTCATTTTGTGGAGATTCATGTGCCCATTTTAAAATTCAAACTCTCTTCTTTGAGTTCAATGAATTTAGATATTGCTTCATCTCAACCTCCTATCTATTCTAAGATATATTGACTCCTGAGGAAAGCTCGGTTGACTTGTCCTCCATCGAGATGTCTTCATCCCTTATTGGGCCTTCCAATGATCTCGTCCTTGGGCCTTCCAATGATCTCGTCCTTGGGCCTTGGGCCGTCGAGATCACCTACAACATGAGTTAACCCATGTATGACAAACTATGATGGAATACAAGACGTTGTTCTTTTACCTAATCCATATAGACTTGTGGGATAGAAACGACACTGTTTTCACAAAAATTAGAAGTAGAAATAGGAACAAAATAAAATGATGAATTAACTAGCCTTAATCACATATGATTTTGTGCTTTGGTTAATTGATAGCAATAACTTTACTCAGCATCAACATATTCCCAGTCTTTTTGGTTTTTCAAAATTATGTCATAAGAATCAAATTCATACGTAAAATGTATCACATGATAAAGTTTTAGCGCCTTGGACTAAGCCATATTAAAGCAAGCAAAAACTTTTTGAAATATTTTGGCAATCTCCAAATCAAGATATGTTTCTCACGCAAATTAAAGTAAAAGTTTAATTGTTATGTTCTTTTTTTTTGGGTGAAACCTTTAGTATCTGGGTTCATCATGAATGGCACGAATCTTGAAGGGCCTTTCAACGTTCGAATGATTTAGTCTGACTAATCTGAAATAGATCCGTGGAGAGATCGGAGGGTGGCAAAAGTCTCTCAACACTAATAGCTGCGTTAATTTTTATTTTCAATTGCTTAAAGTTATTTTATTACAATATTTGGACCATTTTGACACTTTTTTTAAAGGAAAAAACAACATTCTTTCTATGATAATGATATTAACTCGGATTACTCGAGACTAATTAATTAGCAAATCGTTCGCAAAACGTGTCGTACTTTTTTATCTTCTTTTTCGTTCTTTTTGATATTTGATCATTCCATTTTACTATTTTCCTTGCAACGTAACCCTCACGAGCCTCTTTATTTAATAAATTCAAAAGGAAAGCTCAACGAAAGCACAATGTAAAGCTGATAAGAAATTATAGAACACAACACTGATTCTGAGGTTAAATTAGAATTGGAACTCTTAAGCATCTTAATTATAAGAAGCACATATTAACTAATTCGAAAAGGATTAAATAGAGTTTTTCTAATATGCTGTAAAAATTCCAAACATTGATCTTGAGGGTACGATATACTTGTGAAATTGAATTTTAAAATTGCTAAAAATAAGACGATATAAAATATGTTTAACAACATTGTTTTAACTATATAATTAAAATTAATATATGGTAAAACAAAATTAAGCTATAATATAAAATTTTTATATATTACAATAAAAGTGTTTTATGTGGTGTTTGAAAAGGTGGTGAAAACGTTAGTTAAAACTATTTTTAACGTAGCATGTAAAAGTTTTATATTATAGTAATTTTTTTATTATTATTATAACATATAAGAGTTTTATATTATTTATAATTAAATTTATAATAAAAATCAATCCCCATCACTTAACTAAAAACTCAGCCTATTAATTTTTAATCCTAAATGTATTACCAAATATACGAATCAATATTGGCGTCGACCCCTAGACCGTACATAGAAGATAGAACATGCCGACCAAATTTAGGTAATCATAACGATTTTTACCGTCGGATCCGTAGAAGGGTTTTCACGTGTATAATGGACCGTACAGAAAGCAGAGACTTGCTTTTTAATTATTAATTTCACATGACACAAGCGTGGAGAAGTAGAAAACTAAAGTGGGCCATCGCTGTCTTTCCCTATTAGAGCATAGGACTTTTCCACAGGAAATATTGCCGACTTAACATTAGACACTTTCGAATAATCAAATTGTTTGACCCAACTTAGAGCCGAAACTAAGAAAAGAAAATAGAAAGAAGAATTCTACGTAACTTCATAGATTATAAATCTATTACTAATAAGATAATAAAACTCAATTTAAAAATATATTATATATTATATCAAAATTTACAATTTTATAAATAATAAAATTATAACTCTATAAAAATGATAATAATTTTTTAAATTAAAAAGGCTGATATTTCTTGTATTGTTAACTGGGCATTGATCATAATCAAATTAAATATAACAAAAAAAAAACTCTTTCTTGTATCAATTTGGAATGAAGGTGAAAGATCAGTTTTTAAGAATGACTGAATTTTAATTAAAGTCTGATTAATTAAGCTTACCAAACGTATAAAATAAGCAAAATAACACAACAAATTATTATCGAGGTTCGGTTGTTAAACCTATGTCCTCAGGGCCACGCGTAGGTGTTGAACAATCTATTAAGAAGACCTGTTTACAAGCACCAATTAAACTTATTTAATTTAAGATTTCCTCCTAATGATTGAGGCCTATATTGTTGTACTTCTTATGGCATTGTTCAACAAGCACTACTCGTCTTTAAATCCACTTCAGAAGACTTTTATCTATCGCAGAATATATTTCTTCCGAAAACTGTAAATTCTCCCCCCAAAAAATATTTGAAGGAAAACTCACTATCTTTATGCTTCTTTGCTCTTTGAAAACTCTGTGAAAAAGTCTTAGACTCGTCCTCCTTTCTATAGATAGTGAAACCTTATCAAAAATTCAAACCGTCTCAGAATCTATTACGATAGATTTGAACTCGAATTTCAAAACTGATGCGATTTGCCTCTAGAATTCATTAACTTTTTTTAAAAATTATATATTCTTTATTTAAAACTACTAAATCGTATCCAAGTCTCAACTTTTATAAACAAGAGATAAATCCTTCTTTGATTTAAATTTTTAATCCTTTTTCAAATCAAGCTTGCTCCCCAAGTTAAGATAGACTTGAATTCTAATTTCAAAGTTAAGATAGACTTGAATTCTAATTACGACTTTGAAATATGCTCAAGAAATCCTTCAAACATGTTGGCATTATCTCTAAAACATACTTGGAATAAAATCTTTACGACTTTGATACTCAAGACTTGAATTTCACGTTCACATAAGCACTTATCTCATAAACGTATTTATCTTTTTTTTTTCCTCTCTTTTTCTGTTTTCAATTCACAAAGCCAATATACAATACAAAATTCAAACCTAACAGAAGGATTAAAAAACAACCTTGAATTTATAATAAATTTTAACACACACGCATATGCATATAAAGATTCAAACTTTTAAGCTATGGAGCCTAATTATTACATGATAAATTTATCTTATGCAAAAAACCACATAGGGTAAATTCAGTTTGTTTGAAATTTGGTTGCTTTAGTTTTACTATATATAAAAGGAATGTAAATTTTAGGATTATTAGAGAAAGGCTAGAGAAAACGTAAAGAGTTATACAGTGTATTTCTTTTGTAAACTTATTCATCATAATAAATTTTTTATAACGGCTGAAAGTTGAATTTGCATGTTCTTATTTGTCTGATTTTTTTTTTCTCCAAAGTTTATTCTTGTCTGTGATATAAAATTGAAGCGTCTAATCCTTAACAGAAACCACGGGTTGATCCACGTATTATTCCCACACAAGGATACCGTCATTAGTTGAGCAATTTTATTAGACAGGATCGAGCCAAACCATGTTCTTAGAATATTATACCATGATTTAGATCATTTTAAAATCAATTCGCAGTCTCCTAACAACTATTCAATATTAATATATGACAGCTTTTTCTAATCTCTCAGAAAAGTACCAAGTCTAAAGAAAGAATCAGCACGTGTATGCTGAGTATAGATTCAGACAGGTTTTCAATCATCCTTCAATTGATGGAATATAAACTTGACGATTTGGAATATAATAGAAGTATTTTGATTAAATTACACATTTTATTTGGCCCAAGTTTACCATCCTACTGATAACAGATAGATAAGGGGGTATATAAGCAAACGACATTTTCGACATTATTTTAAAGTAAATAAGAAGTTTTTAAAAATTAAGAAGATGATCTTTTTGTGCAGTAATCATATAATAAAGTACATTAATAATGTATCGATGCAAATTAATATATAATTAATAAAAGTTTATCAATAATGTACTGATTTGTAGCTTATCATTAATTCACTTAATAGTTTATTCATTTAATTTTATAGGTTGCTAGATAACAAATCATTAGTAGATCAATTTTAAACTAATTTATTAATGATAAACTATAGTTAATAAGTTATATATTAATATTAATCAATGATGTGTATAGAATGATAACGGGTATTTATCAATAATGTACTTCTATTTAAAACAGAGACATTTTTTAAATTTTTGAAAAGTTCAGCTATTCATTTAATATGTGATATAGTTAATATGTGATATATTAATATTAATCAATGATGTGTATAAAATGATAACGGGTATTTATCAATAATGTACTTCTATTTAAAACAGAGACATTTTTTTAATTTTTGAAAAGTTCAGCTATTCATTTAAAAATATGGTTAAAAATAGATCATTTGTCTAATTTTATCGAGAGATAAAAATAACGTAAATTTTAAGAAAGTATAATAATAATAAATAAGCAACATTTAATCTATAAACGGTCCTAATGCTTAGCCAAGCAAGCTGCACAAACCAGATCAGCATAGATCATGTTCAAACCTGTAAATAAATAAATAGGCAATGTACTTTAATATTGCAGGATTTGTTTTTTCCCCTTTTTTTCTGCCATTGGCTTGAATTTGTTTAAAATGATGCGAAAAGGAGAGTATAACATGATTATTGCTGATCCACCCTCATAGGATCAAGATGAATATTTTCATTTAATTCTCTTTCATGTAAATTTACCCCTAATTATTGTATTTTAGGAATTCTCATCTACGTGTATATATAGTACGTGTCAAACAATGAAATAATATACAACTTCACCAAATTATGCGATTTGAATTGATCCGGAAATTGATATTTGAATAATTTTGCAATATGTATGGAAAAAGAAAGCGAGTTCTTTTGGTTTTGATACGATAAGAGGCTAAGAACATTGTATCTTATCTTTTATTATTTTTCCAAAAAAGAAAAGAAAAAAAAGAAATAGTACAATATATAATATCATTACTATATAATTATATAGTACAATATATATCATTAAGATAATTATTATGTCATTAAAAATATTTTTAAGATATTTTAAACATTAAATTAGATCTTAATTTCATAACAATAATTTAGTCATATATTATAATTTTTTCCAAGAGAAAGGAAAAGAGAGACAAAAGACAAAGATATCACTATATATATTCTTTGGCTCTTTTGCGTGTATATAGTAAATAAAGAATATTTGGTTTCTCAATAAAAACATATATTGGAACCCACGTACCATATTTGTTTTGGGTAAGTCAGAATTATGATTATAAAGTCAAGCACATGTATATAAACACGAATGTAGTTTGTATGATCGTTTCCAAGTTAAACAAGAAATCGATTAGATAATGACAGATTAGACAATTTCCCATGATTTAAATAATTTTTACTATAGACTAATTACCTATATATATTATATATATGCGTGAACTGTATCAAGAAAAGTCATGTCACAGTTAGGGAATTAGAATTTTTTGTCCTTTTTTTTTTTTGGCCTGGCTGCTTTCCCGTATCTTTCTTTGTAAGGTTATGTGTTGGCACGCATGGATTGGATTATAGAAAGATTCGACAAAGAGAATTATTCTGAGTCCTATTATGTGTTTGAGAAACTCGTTGATAGTATCAACAAAATTATCAAAATTATAATTTTAGAAATGTAAAGTCAAATAAATTATGCCAGTAAAAGTAAAATCTAATTCTAAGACTTAGAATATGTGCAACTATAAGTAGCTTGAAATTTGGCACAAGTAAAAAAAAAAATAAATTTTGCCATATTAAAGAAATAAAAATAAAAAAGAGGGGAAGTTAATGGCGGATAGGGTCGTTGGGACTCCATGTGTAACGACCTATTTTATCGGGCCGTTACTTAACTTTCTTAAACTTGATTTCTTAAATTTTTTCTTACTTAGCAATAAGAAAATACTGAGTAATTTTTTTAACATACTTTAAAAACCGTTGCGACAAAAAATTAAAACATAAATATCAAACTTAACTTTGTAGTCAATCAAAAGATTTTTTTTTTGGAAGAAGTCAATTAAAGCATTTCATGAAAATATGTCTTATAAAATACTCTTAGTATAAACACTTACTTTCTTAAACTCTTTAAAAAATATTTCAAAAACATTTCGTAAAATATATCTTTTAAAATATTTTTTCATAAAACATTTATCATAAAACATTTTCTTAAACATTTACTTTTTTAAAACTTTTAAAACACTATTTTAAATAGTAGAATTTTTTTTCTTTAGACAGAAAAAACTTACAGTAATGATACCCATACCCAACTGTCGCCTCTGTCTCTCCACGACAACAAGCTCTTCAACCAGCATACTGGTCTTCTGTAAAACTACCTACAGCATAAAGTGACTTGTAATGAGCTTTCGCTCAGTATATTTAAACTTATCTCACAAAACTTCAAATCTTTCTTCTAAAGACTTTATTTTTAACATCTTTTTCCCTAAAACATTTATCATAAACATTTCTTATAAATGTTTTTCGCAAATATTTTTTATAAAAAAATTATTGTAAAATTTTTCTCATAAACATTACTCATAAAAATATTACTGAAAAGAATGCATGCAATATCATAATACAAGATTTCATTTATGCTCTTTTATGAACATCATTTATGAACTTCTTATCATCATTCATGTTTTTCTTGAATTATGGGCCTAAGTGTACATATCAAAAGCACATGGCAATCGAAAACCGATGCCATAACATAACTTAACATGAATCTCCCTTTGAGTCAGGAAACTGGTATGATACTTTCGTATCTTAGCTGTAAGGTTAGATTACCAATCTTGTAATCTTAGTGAACATATTGCGTGACATAACTTAATGCCTATAACATATAACATAACTATTGCGGCCACATTACAAATCATAATTTGAACTTTAAAATATTATGCATAACAACAATACATTTCAAACATTTATAAAGCATTTGAAATTCATTTTCTTCATACTATAGGTGAGGTTTAAAACTTATCTGTTTAACGCTATAGCATTCCCACTTTATCTTTTCTCCTAGTCATCATTTTGAATAAAGTTGGGGAAAAAATTGGCTTAAACGCATTGGTTAAAAACATGCACACCTAAGGGGGAGATGTGGATCATTTTCTTCCTTTTGGGTGTCCTATTGTGGGTCCCACATATTTTTTACAGAGTATAAATTTACACTAACAATATTTTTCCTACACTATCAGTATACTTCCCATATTGTTAGTATTCTTTTTTTATACTATCTTTCATGGTCCATAAGCTTCCACATCATCTACACAGTATGATTCCTATACTGTTTAACCATTCACAATCTAATTTGTATATTGTATTACGGTATGCAACATAATTTCTATACTGCATGACTTTATACATTATAATCTCTAAACTGCTTAACTTTATCAACATAATTCTTATATTGTATTACTTTAATATTGTATAATTTTTTATATTTTAATACAATATTTTTTTTATATGGCATTTCCGTTTCAAAATCTATTTCAACACATTCCACAATAATTAAGCTTTCTAGCTTATTTTTTCTTTATTTGTTGTCTAATTCTTATCTTCATTTCATTCATTCTTTACTTAAGACTATGACATGATTTTTAATCTTAAAAATCCCATATCAATTATAGAAAATTTTCATAAAAATCGGATTCAAACAATAATCCTCGAAACACCAAAATTGCTCTTAAAATACTTATAAATTTTTGAACATAAACTTTAGCTCACAAACTTAAATTACTTAACATAATCATTTAATTATTACATATATATAATGCACTAAAAATTCTTAGGTGTTACATCATAGACTGTAGGTAAAGATGCTACAGTATTCTATGCAAGAACGTGACCTATGGGACCTGTCCCAATTAGGAAGGGGGCATGGGACAATAAATAGGGATGAGATTGGGATTTGAACAAAATCTTTTGTAAGATGGGGACGACAGAAGCATTCTATACCCTGCATCCGCCTCGATATATATATATATATATATATAAAATACCCACACACATACGTACGTACATATAAGTTTTTGTTTTTAATAATAAAAAACCGAGAAAAAAGGTAGCTTTACTTGCCATTCTTTTTACTTAAAAAGGGCAATTACTAAGTAGTAATCCAAGTTGGAGAGCTTACGTTTATCTTTTTATGTTTTCTTATATATACTTAATTAGTAATCTGATTTCTTACATATACTTATAAATTACTCACTCTTAACCTAGACTATCCCAGTCGAGCTTACGTTTATGTTTTTATGTTTTCAAACTTTTTTTAGCTTGTGTTAATTATTACATTTGATGAACTTTTGTGTGGCTCTATTATTAACATTTGGTTTACACTCGTCTAAAATTTGGTTTGTTTTGTTTATATTTATTCCATTTCTAGTCTTTTATATTAAGTTGCTATATATAGCTTGGAAATGCATAGTTATATTAGATTAAGAATGATGCAGATATGAAAAAGTAGACCCCCAAATAAGAAATCCCATCCCCCGTCCATCTTCTCTCTCAACGGGGATGGGAATGGTTTGGGGGACAGGTATAGGGACATGGCAAAGACAAGAAATCAATTCCTAAGGCATTTCTTGTCATGTTGTTGTTCCTAATAAGAGGGATGATAAGTGGACGATTTGAACTTAATAAGCGAAAGCTTGACGACCTATGGCTTGTGTCTTCGACGCTAGGGAAGGGAAAAGTAGGGTTATGTTGCCATCACAAGGAGGGGAGTACAATTGCCATCGTGAGGTCATTGCCCTCATGGGGAGGGGAAGCCCCAATGGGTGTCGTCGCTAAAGCAAAAGGATGGCTTACTTCGGGCTGTGTTGGTGGATAAGTATTGAAAAAAATTACAATACATGATCAAATTATTATCATAAAATTAAAACTGAATATAATATTTAAAATATTTTAAAATGTCCTCAACGATATAGCAATTATTTTAATAATATCAATTTAAGACATAGAATATTTATAAACTAGAACCATATTTTAATTGAATAAACATAATTAGGCGATTTGTCTAGTCAAACCCTAAGGGTTGGCGAAAATCTTTAAAATCGCAATCTAGAGAATCCCACCTTTTTTTTGGGGGCGGAATCCTACAAATAGGTGACTATTTTTAGTTAATATCTTATTAATCCTGTTAATATTTATCCCCAAACATGAATTAAGGATAATTTATCCTTATCTTAGTACTATTTCCACGAAAGAAATACGGCTAAAATCTCTACTCTTGTTCTAATATCTTTTAACATTTTTCTATTAAAAAAAAAAGCGTAAATGTTTTTTTTATTGCCAAGTTATGTAATGAGTCTCATGACTTTTATTTCTTCTATATTTTATTTAGTTACTTTTTTTTTAACGCCTTAAACTAGACCAACCAAAAGTCCAAATCATCAAAACTTTTCCTCTATATAAATACTCTTGGAGCTCTTCTTTCTTCCCTCACACCCATCATGGCCATCTCCTCTCCTTTGCTTCTCTGCCTCCTTTCTATTATTATTTTCAGCCATGGCGTTTTAAAGCTTGAAGCTTCCCACAAGGTTTACATAAACCTTCAAGTTTCTGAATCCGTCTCTGACAAACAGCCTTACAGAACATCTTACCACTTCCAACCCCCCAAAAATTGGATTAATGGTTTGTATATAAATTTATTTCTGTTTTTTAATTAAAAATTTTCACTTTCTTTCATTTTTGCTTTCTTCTTTGTTCATATCTTTTTGTTTAAAGAGTTTTAACAGTTTGTTCTTTGTTCTTTGCCTTGTTGTTTCTGTCACTTGCCAATGTTGACCGACTTCAGATCCCAATGGTCAGTTTTTCTTCCCCCTCTCTTTGTTCTAGTTTTACAGTGCTTTGGCCTGTTTTAAGATCTATTATTAGGTCAGTTTCACAAGATCAAAAAAACAAGTCTTTTTTTTTTTGTTTTTTCTTCAAGATTCAAATCACATACAGTTTTACTGACCACCTTATGTTATATCATTTTAAAAAATTAAAATACTTTTAATTGATTTTTTTTTACTTGTTCGTTGTATAATATGATAAATGATTATATTAACATTTGTCACAAAAATTAAGGATTTGGACCAATTAAGATTTTAGGTTACAGTCACTACCATGGTAATAAATGGGATTTATAAGCAATCTATGCGTGAGAATTAATGTGCCGTACGAATATGCCTTGTCTCTCGGAATTCTGAGTACATGTACTTTTATAATCATTTAATTTGTTCTTACACATCTTCGTTAATGGTTGGTCACTTTGTTTATTCTTTTGTCTGCACATTTTTTTTTAAATTTTTTGGGCTTTGAAAGCTGCACAATTGATCCAAAGTATTTATAAAGCTGTATAATTTTGTTCCCCTAATTTATTGTAGGACCAATGACATACAAGGGAATTTACCACCTGTTCTACCAATACAACCCAAAAGGTGCTGTGTGGGGGAACATAGTGTGGGCCCACTCAACGTCCACTGATCTCGTCAACTGGACCCCACATGACCCAGCCATCTACCCGTCACACCCGTCCGATATAAATGGCTGCTGGTCCGGTTCCACAACCATCCTCCCCAATGGCAAACCGGTCATCTTCTACACCGGAATCGACCCACAAAACCGCCAGGTCCAAAACTTGGCCATGCCCAAAAACCTTTCGGACCCATATCTTAGGGAATGGGTTAAGTTGACCGAAAACCCCTTAATGGCCCCCACCCAAATGAACCAAATCAATGCCAGCTCATTTAGGGACCCCACCACTGCCTGGCTTGGCCCAGACAACAGGTGGCGACTGATCGTTGGTAGCAAAAGGAACCGCAGAGGATTGGCTATCCTCTACAGGAGTAGGGATTTCCTTAACTGGACGAAGGCACAACACCCTCTTCATTCGGCCATGGAAACTGGCATGTGGGAATGCCCTGATTTCTTCCCTGTGGCTGTGGATAGCCCATTTGGGGTCGACACATCGGTGATTGGAAAAACGGTTAAGCATGTCCTTAAGGTCAGTTTGGATGATACCAAACATGAGTATTACACAATTGGGAGATATGACAATGAGAAGGATATCTATATCCCGGATAAGGGCTCGGTGGAGAGTGACGCCGGATTGAGGTATGATTTTGGCAAGTTTTACGCGTCCAAGACGTTTTTTGACAGTGACAAGAGGAGGAGGATTTTATGGGGCTGGATCAACGAGTCCTCGAGTGTTGATGATGATGTCAAGAAAGGTTGGGCTGGAGTCCAGGCAAGTACTTGTATTGTTTGTTTCACTTGTTCAAACCATCCTTTTTAAAAATTTGAATATTTGTACCAAACTGTCACATTGAATTTTATAATGTTTGACACTTTCTTTGCTTGAATTGAACTTTATGTTATAGAAAGAGGCACACGCAATATTTTATTTAAATAATATATAGTCTTAGATTTTTTGTTCAAATTATAATAGAGTTGACTTTGTAGGTGCCTTTCTTTTTTTTTGGGGGGGCAGGTAAATTTCTTTGTAGGAAAATGTTTTCCTCTACTTTTCCTTTTCCTTTTCTTTTTTTTTTTAAAATAAAAACTTGTCTTTTTTTAAATTTTTTTGCAGGCAATTCCAAGGACCCTTTTGCTTGACAAATCCAGAAAGCAGTTGATCCAATGGCCAGTAAGAGAAATAGAAAAACTACGTCAAAACCAAGTCAACTTTTCCAATGAACAGCTCAAGGGAGGATCAAGGCTTCAAATTCCCAATGTTACAGCAACACAGGTTAACAACAAAAAACTATCTATACAGTGAAAAAAATGTTATCATAATAGTCCTAAACATTTTGATCATGGTAATTTTTTTGTAACACGTTTTTTTTTTTAATTGTCTACACAGGCAGATGTAGATATTTCATTTAAGATTATTGGGCTTGAGAAAGCAGAATTTTTTAATCCAAGCTGGACAGACCCACAAATTTTGTGCAGCCAAAAGGGTGCATCAGTTAAGGGTAGGGTAGGACCATTTGGGTTGTTGGCTTTTGCGTCCGAGGGCTTGAAAGAGTACACCGCAGTGTTTTTCAGAATTTTCAAAAGCCAAAACAAATTTGTGGTCCTCATGTGCAGCGATCAAAGCAGGTTTCTTTTTGCTCTTTTTTCCACCTTTGTCATCATTCAACATTCATATCCTTATCAACCGTTCAACATGTCACTGTTTTTTTTTTTTTTTCTGTACATTTTAACCCTATTCGTAGGTGTTATTTTAGCTATGAAATTAGCTTTTCCACGGTTTAATTGCAACTATATATTAAAATTATGCAGTAAAAAACACATAATTATTTTTATTTATTTATCAAACTGTTAAAAAAATTGATCCATGATTAAAATAATAAATTTATGCGTTATAGAACCATAACGTTTGCCCTATTATAAATTTTGCCCCTTTTTTATTCCTTCTTTGTTGTTGTTTTTTGGTAGGTCCTCCTTAAATGAAGAAAATGATAAGACCACCTATGGTGTTTTTCTGAATGTTGACCCTGTTCGTGAGGCAATATCTCTAAGGAGCTTGGTGAGTCTTAATCAATGCTTAAAATAATTCACTTAATATGTTTTAAAGTCCTTCACATGACGTACTAAATTTCTGGTCAATACTCTGTCCTGTATTAGTATGCATGTATAGGCAACTTCTTTAAATGCTAAAAATAGCAAAAGAAAAATAATTTACGTGTTAATATATGTGTATTAATATTGACAGTGTCTTGTATTTAAGGCCTCATTGTAACATATTCTAAACGTTCTTGGGGATTTCTACACATGTGAGCGACCAACTTTATGTCTCACTCTGCTAAACATATTTATGCGGGCATGCTTTTAGATCCTGATAAAGCCTTTTTATCCATTTCAATATCTTTTAATCCTAATAGTGATGTGTTTGAAACTTTTCACTGTTTTGCAGATTGATCCCTCTTCTAAACATATATATGTGGGCATTGCTTTTATATCTTGATAAACCCCTTTTTATCCATTTCAATATCTTTTAATCCTAATAGTCATGTGTTTGAAACTTTTCACTGTTTTGCAGATTGATCCCTCTTCTAAACATATATATGTGGGCATTGCTTTTATATCTTGATAAACCCCTTTTTATCCATTCCAATATCTTTTAATCCTAATAGTGATGTATTTGAAACTTTTCACTGTTTTGCATATTGATCCCTCTTCTAAATATATGTGGGCATGCTTTTATACCTTGATAATCCCCTTTCCTTTTATCCATTTCAATATTTTTTAATCCCAATAGTGATGTATTACTATTTTGCAGATTGATTCCTCTTCTAAAAATGTTTGTCTGGGCGTTGCTTTTATATCTTGATAAACACCCTTTTATCCCTTTCTACATCTTTTAATTCTAATAGTGATATGCTTGAAACTTTTCACTATTTTGTAGATTGATCACTCCATAGTGGAGAGCTTTGGTGGAAAAGGAAAAGCTTGCATCACGGCTAGAGTTTATCCTACATTGGCCATTGGTGATGGGGCACATTTGTATGCTTTCAATAATGGGACTCAAAATGTTGAGATCAAAAGATTAAATGCTTGGAGTATGAAGAAAGCAAAGCTCAATTGAAGCAAGAGAGAGCAATGAATAAAAGATGATAATTTTCTCGGATATTTAGGATCTAAATATTTACCACATACAAGAATCATCATCAAGAAATAGATTTGGTTCCACTTAATCCATTAATGATTTAACCCATTGGCATGACTTTTGATTTTAGTATAGTTGTAGTTTTTGAATGATTTTATGTGTGAACTTTGCTACATTATTTAAGTGATTCCATAAGAATGATATGTACTTCCTTTTTCTCTTTTTTTCTAATAAAAGTCATCTCCTTATCATGGAAAATTTAGAAAATTATGCACCGACATGTTTGTCCAAAATTGAAGATATTGGGAAAAAATGACTTGCATTAGGACCTGGTTTAATTGGCTATGTTCACTTAATGACATAGAACAAATACGTTAAATATTTTTTAGTCAATGAGGTGAACCAACTTTACATTAAATGAACGTATAATAATGAAAATGTTTGCTTACATTATATAGCACAAGTGGCCCAATTAGAATATATGTTAAACTATTCAGTCAACTGTCAGAACTTCCTCTATATATATATATATTACCTATTAAAATTATTGAGTTTCAGAGTCAAGCATATGTAATGTTTGATAACCTTGAGGATAACACATATTCTGTAGCTTAGCTTAAATGGCGTAAGCAATGTTATAAATTTTAAAATAAAATCATTTGTTTTAATCGTTTTTTTAAACAATCTATTTATTTTTAAAAACACTTTTTTTTTAATAAGGGCCAGCCAACTTGCAAATTGTTTATTCTTTTTTATTTTTAACATCCTTTCATCTCCTTTTGAGTCTATCTCCAAATATAAAATCTATATTTTACATAAAAAAAAGGAAAAATTGTAAAATTTTTAATACGTTATTCTATGTTGTGCTCCGATGCATAGTATTATCTTAAATGTTATACCTATTATTTATCATAATTATTAAGCTTAAAAAGTTGTAAAAAAAAATATAATAGTTTAACGAAACTTGGTGAAAATATGACTAACCATAACTGCGCCTATGGACGGGTTAGAGGCTTCTCCTAACGGCAATTAAGAACAGACTGCAAATTTGCTGCCATTTAAACACTGGATAGTTAAATTGGTGTGCGTTTCATACCAAATAAGTGTATGGAAAATCAACATAATGAAGAGCTGTATAAGCTATTACACGGAACAATATAATTAACTTCCAACTTCTATGAGGCTTGAGTTTATGTTCTCGAAAGAATGAATAAATTTAACGAGGCTCCAGCTGAAAATCACCATAAAAAAGGGCAGCTGCAATAAACTCAGCTCTCATAGATAAAACTGAGGCTATTTTGTTCACTGCTGCAACTTTCCTTTCAATGCTTGAATGACGGCTGAAAAATCCTGGTCACTGAGGCCGTACGATTTCGCTACTTTGTATAGTTCATTCGCAGCTGCTGCAATTGGAGTAGGTTGGTCAACAGACTCGGCCAATCCCAGAGCAAGCCTCATGTCCTGCAACCGAAGATATCATCAGAAGAGGCTGTAAGCTCTAACAAAATGAGGTAATAAAAAGGCCAGCGCTTCAAGAAAGTTCACAAACCTTCTGCGGATGCTTCAAGGGAAATGCAGTAGGATAAAGGGATTTGATCATTGACGGGCCTTTCATCAAATACATCGGCGCGCTAATTGCGCCCTGTGAGATGACCTGCAATATTAGGGGTTTACCAAAAGCCATTTTCTTTTCTTTGGATTAGAAAGACACAGAAGAAGGCAGTGCTA
This sequence comes from Artocarpus heterophyllus, assembly GCA_025403435.1. NCBI lineage: Eukaryota > Viridiplantae > Streptophyta > Magnoliopsida > Rosales > Moraceae > Artocarpus > Artocarpus heterophyllus. The sequence goes on along the minus strand of CM046350.1, from coordinate 6,380,175 downwards.
GCAGGACTATAGTAACAAGGACCAAATATGCGGTAGGATAAGGGATGATTTGATACCTCTAACAAGTATGCTCGGGTCTAGTCCTGCTTTTTCACTGAGAAGCAGTCCTTCAGAAAATGATGCCATCATACTACAAAATGTCACGGAATTGTTGAAAAAGAAAAACAGTCAGAACAAGTATAAAACAGAAGCAGAACAAGGATTAACTGGAAGTGATCTCACACAAAAATGAACCTTCCCATGACCACATTGACAACAAGTTTCATGGCAGCCCCATTTCCGACGTCCCCGAGGTAAAATTTTGACTGGATGAAAGCATAAAGATGAGCATAATACAGAAGCAAGTAAATATAAATTGCAAATACAGAGAAGCTGTCAGAAAAAAAAAACGAGATACAATACCTTCCCCATGATGTCTAAGAAAGGACCAACTGTTTCATAAAGAGATTTGTCTCCCGAAAATTTTCAGCTAATAATTTAGTTCCTGGTAGACTCTATCCACTAGTTATGCAACAAAGAGTTTCTTGAAAATGGATGAAACAAGCAATTTGGATAGTGTTCGTGTTGGGTGCCAAAGCAAAGACGGATATCGACAGCCTGAAATATTTTATACGAGAAAAATAAAGATTGCGCAACTGCTGTAAGAAATATCAGCTGACCATCTTCTGCTGGCTCTTTTGAGCAGGAAACTGGAGCCTAACAAAGAAAGTGTCAAAACTCACTCTTTTTCTACATTAGAAATGCACCATGGATATGACGTAACTCTAGGCTAGTGTGTTTAATGTTTCTGAAAACAAATTGATTTACCTCCAAATACAATGCCCCAGTAGCTTTAATATGTTGATAAATCAACTTCGAGGTTGCACCATCAACAGTTGAAACATCCACATACCTAAAGATGTGCAGCAATGGTAATTGCATAAGCTGCTTATTATGCTATGAATACTGAACAACGCACATTCATTTAATAAAAAAAAAAAAAAGGTGATACTGTATTCAGAAGGCAAATACAAAATCCAAGATACCCCTATATACTCATCTAGGGAAGGAAGCCCTCAAAATCAGTATACGGCTATAGCTATAGGAGAATGTTTATAGTATCAATATCAAGTGATTTGGATTTTTTTTCCTTATATAACCCTTCTGTCGTTGCTAACTCTCGGAAGAAGCAGTGTTTGAAACTAGCACTAGAAAAGGAAATTTTCATTTACTAGGGGGGGCAAAACAAAGTACCCTTTTCCTGAACTCATTCCACTAGCAGCTCCATGCTTCCCACAGGCAACAGCAAGCTGGAAGGAGGAATCTATGAGTTTCCATAAAAGCAATGGAAGATTAATGAAAAAAAAAAAATTAAGAGAAAACATACTCACTGCACTCTCAGGATCCGAAAGCATGGCAAATGTGACATCGCAAGATGCGGCTACTTCCTCAGGAGATGATTTATATCTGCCAAATCATTGTGCAATATAACGAATACATTCCACATTGAGATTGAGTTGTCTTACATGGCGGCTTTGAAAGTTATAGCTAAAAATACCAACAGATTATCAAAAAATAAAAGATAAAAACTTTGATTTTCATAAATGGAACATTAAATCTAAATTTTGATGCAATTGTGGTCCAATAGCTACTAAATGTCAAATAATAAACAGAATGCCTCACGATTTTTGCACAAAATGCACCTGAAACTTTTTGTTGGTCAGCAAGTTAGCCCTTGAATTGTTTAATTTCAACATTTGAACTAACTTTCGTGTATTAATTGATGTGTAAATGTAAAATCCAATATGCAAATGACAAAAAGTTTTGAGGTGTACTGGAGCAAGCTATCCTTGAATTCATGTGAAAAAAAGAAAAAAGAATAGATAAACCTGACTCTGAAATCAAATCAGTATGCCAACTACTTTCTTTGCTCATAAGCTGATGAGTGGATCACATTTGCTCTTGGTCCGATTCCAAACAGTCACATCACACCTACAAGGCGCCAAAAAGACTATTAAGCTTCATTCCAACAGCTAAGGACGGACCTCAATTATCCCATAACAGTACCTAATTATTCATGACTAAAGCAAAGTCAATCACGATAATCTTCCCGAGAAGCATCCAAAGACAAAATTCTTTATCAGAAAACTACATACCCAGCTTTAATGAAACCAATATTGTTTGCCGGCAATTTATCCGCTGACAATCAAAAACAATTATATTTCTTCTGTATAGATTGATACGTTCTCACAGATGGGCAAGAAGATGAATTGATTTGGGAAACAACGAACTATTGTCAAGAAACAAGAGGACAAAATTGAAAGAAGATAACCTTTAGGTGGCTCATTGTACGCTTGTGAAGAGAAGGCCTTGAACGGAACAGAAAATGGCGGTCTTGAAGAGAACAGGAACATGGGTCTCCCTCTAAAGTGGTTAGGAATATGTGGGCAAAAGCTCGAGCACATTGCCATGGCGGTTGAAGATAAATACTGACAGTAACTAGTTTTGAGGAATATTGACATAGCCACAAAAGTTTCGTCTTTTAAAAAAAAAATGAAAATGGGAAGATTTTGTGGGGAAAAGCCCGCATTTTTATTTGAGTTTACTTTGTTTGAATAATCAGAAAGAAATAGTCCGAGGTTTTGCACATAAGGTTAGACTTGGCCAAGGCCACCTTATTCTGGTATTGGATAAGTCTACTCTAGTTTTCAATGTCCACGATCCAACTTTACTCCACTGCCCGGTTTTTCTAGAGAATTATTATTTGTTTTCCTTCCGAATGTTGGATGTATCATTTATTATACCGTCACATTGTCACGCTCTCGATGTAATAATCAAAGTAAAAACGCTCAAGAACGAACAAAAAAAAAAAGATCTGACTTGAGGATTGATAGTCCAGTTTAGTGTTCTCTTGAGCGTTTTAATTTAATCAATTAATTTTGAGACTTTTTTAGTTTATAAGTTCAAATATTTGCGAGAAAAAACATTATAATAAAAAGATTTGAATTCTATTGAACCTCGAGTCATTTATTAATACATCTTTTGTAAAGATATAAAGGATCTAATTGTAATCTTCAAAAAAAAAAAAAAAAAGTTGACGGGCACGTTGATATTTACAATATGTGCAGGATCATAGAAACTTTTGAAAGAAAAAAGGACCGCAAAATCTAACAATCTATCACTTTTGTTCCCCATTTGCTGGCAATTCCAATACTTCAAAACCCTTTGCAATAATGACTGTATATCATGGTCTCTAGCATCTACTGAGGTCTGCATTCTTTTCCTCACCAGCGGTAAGGATGATATCTAGCTGCCATTAAACCATCATGCCTATCATATTCACCATAATGATTATAAGCGCTAACGCCACCATAGCCACAAAGCATGCCATAACCACTGCATTCGTATCCAGCACCGCCATACATAGCTCCGCCATATCCAAATCCGTACAAGTATCCACCATAACCATTGTAAAAACCATCATAGCTTCCACCAAAATTTCCATAAGGACCATAGCTACCAACACCATAGCTCCTACCACAGCCATAATTATACCAGTCACGTCCAGCTGCTATGTCGCCAAAACCACCATGAGACGCGTTACTGTTATAATCACTGCCACTGCGTTTAGGTTCAGCCCTTTTTATTTCCACCTGCGAGAAAGCAAAAGTGCACAAAGGTTGCCAACATTTTTCCTTCAAAACTATAGGACAGAATAATCAATTTAATTCCCTTTCATTGTTGTTCTTTGTTTTCTTCAGAGAAATTTGTTTATAAATGTTGTTATACCTGTTTGCCTCCAAGTTCATGTTTTTTCCCCACTGAAAATATCCGTTCAACAGCATCTTCATTATCAAAAGTGACAAACCCAAAACCTCTAGATTTCCCACTTTTATGATCTAGCTTGATCTGGCAGTCAACAATGCCGCCGTATGGAGAAAAATATTCCCTCAACTCCTCTGAAGTTTGTAACCGCATAGTCAGAAAAACAGTAAACTATTTACTGTAAAACATAAGGATAAAAAGTAAGGTTAGATGACAACACCATTGCTCAAAGATGGTGGTATTCCACCAACAAAAATCTTCTTTGTCCTTGATACCCCCCTAAACTCCATACCCTCCCTAGGGACTGTCCTTTTCACTTCCACCTGATACAGGAATGTTTTCATCACCAACAGTGTTAACAGTCAGACAAAAATAACCCAATGCTCGAAAAGAGGTTCAATAACAATCGAGACTCTGTACATTACCATTTTAGCATCTATGACATGGTCTTCTTCCAAAACCTTATCAGCAACAGCTGGATCAGCAAATGTCACAAACCCAAATCCCCTAGGCCTCCCCGAGTGTTTGTCTAACATTATGACAGAATCAATTACCTCTCCATAGCTCCTAAAGTAACAGGCAAAGTTTTCTGAAAAAAAAAAAATAGTAGCCATAATATTAGGACAATGAGAAACCTGGTAGCACTCATGGGAACAACACGAAGACCGCAATGAGAAAGCGGGTAAAAGTGGCCAAAATAATACCTTCTTTGAACACAAAATTAAAAGTGTAAATGAATCCTAAAAAATTTTCCTTCACTGATTTGAAGACAATTTTTCATAGAAATTGTAATTAGAAAGTGCCATTAACAGATAAAAAACATGAACTAATTCACGGTAGAAGTATATTGGATTTTAAAATTCACGTTGAACATTTATGCAAACGCAGATGCAAGTTTTCAAGAATCTCAAGCCAATAAATTCACTTGATGATCTTCCACCTAATTCAATGACAACACAATAAGACCAAGAGTCTAAACAATGTACCTTCAGTAGTCTCCCAAGAAACGCCTCCGACGAAGAGTTTTCTACAAAATAAAAAAAAAAAAAAAAAAAAAAACAAGAAACCAGAAACAAAACAAAAGAATCTCAATACAAATTTTTAGAAAGAACACTTTATTCGTTTTTTAGACATCAAAAGCGAAACCTAAATTGAGACCCTGTGCTAAGAACATGAAAAGCTATATCTAAATTCAGAAACCCCTACTAACCCTAAAGACAAATCACGGGGACCAACTGAATTTCTCATCATACTGCCTTCCTGAAAGCCGTCGGTTGAGAAACCATTCTCCATGTCAAATTGCTGCTCTTCAAATTGTCCGTTATCTCCGTGCTGAACCGGTTCCGAATTATCAGCCATTGGCGTTTGGACTTTTAAAAATCAACAGAGCTGAAAATTGAAGGCAAAGGTTGTATCTTTCTGAGTATAAACAAACCCTAATCTGAAATTTCAGGGAAATTTCGATTTTCTAAAGGGATTTTGGTTTGCATAGAGCAAAAAACAGGGATTTCAGGGGAATTTCAGGGCTGATAATTGAGGAAAAAGGTTGTATCTTTCTGCGTATAAACAAACCCTAACCTGAAATTTCAGAGAAATTTCGATTTTTATAAGGGGACTTTGGTTGAAATAGAGAAGAAAGAGGGATTGAATTTTGGGGAAATTGTTCTATTTGCAGAAACCCTAGCGAGAAACAGCGCCGAGGACGACACCGCAACGATAATTTGAAAAAGTGCTTGCGACTTTGCGTTTTGGTGCTTTTATATCCCAAGCTTCAATGCAATGCGCGGGAGATAATACTTGTAACTTAAAACGGTGGCGCTTCGTCTTTCTTCGTTTATTTCAGGGGTAAAATATGAATGTCGTTTAATAAATAAATCCATAAATGGCGGTTCAAAATAAACGCATAATTCTCAAAATGGCTATAAACATAACCAAAACGTAACTAGGCCAACTATTATTGGATTGAATCCAATATTGATACTTTCAAAAAAAAAAAAATCCAATTATGGCTATAGTGTGTGTTTTCTTCGATGCTTCAAAAAAATAAATCTCAAAATGGCAATCGACAAAATTAAAGCCCATATTTTTAAACTATAAGTTGAAATTGAAACAGCGACTTTCAAACACTTTAATTAGGCCAATTATGAGAAATTGTATAAAATTATCATTTAAATTTTTTTTATAAATATAACATATGTTTATTTGTAACAATACGTGTAATATAAATAATAATATGTATAATTTTTTTAATGTGACGTAAATAATACAACTTTTAAAAATATACCTAACATGTAATTTTATTAATTATTATTGTGGTAAACCCGATATGGCCATAAAAGGCGTTTTTTCAATGGAAAATCCACGTGAATTTTCCTCTTGAGGGGGTATGAAATTATAAGCCCTTTTGTTTCCCAACAGTGATAAAAATTGTTGGTTTATAAACTGAAAAAGAGACAGAAGCGCTTAAAAAGAAAGCCTTCCCTAATTTCTCTATTTTGCCGTTTGTTTACACACCTTTGACAAGTCTGGCTCTACTTTCTTTGATTATCTTCGTCCTTTTTATTTGAAATCTTTTGTACGGTTTTCATCACCAATCTTTCTGATGTAAAGCATTTTTGTCTCTCTGTTCTCTCAACAATCAAAATTAAAATGAATCTTGCATTCGTTTATTAGCTCCTCAAGAATGCTATTCCTTTAACTCGTGGACGACTATATTATTAGAGTTTTTGAAAAAACAGTTTAAATTATCAATTTAGACGTGAGAATTGTAACATATTAGAGTTTTATATTATAATATTTTTTGCTGTAGCATATCAGAGCTTTACATTGTGAAAACCATTGGTTTGAACTATTTCAAACACATTACATATCTTAAACTATCGTTTTAAAAAATAATAAATCTCCACCGATGAACAGTGATCAATTGAATGTATTTGCATTAATGAGTCAATCATCCACTTTGGTATCTTATTGAACAAAAATAATGATGTTGTTCCTTCATTGATCAAAAATTTTGATTTTTAGGAAGTATCATGATCATCCAATAAGAAGGGTTTCAATTTTTTCAAATAAACAATTTGAAAGCCTATTGATTCTAATAATTGATTGCAGAGTTGATCATTCGGGCCTCTCAATTCATAGATGTGAATTTTTTTTTCCTTTTTAAAGAAAATATATCTGAAAATATCATCTTAAGAAATAATGCGATTTTAAGAATTTGTTTAGCACTTTCTTAGAATATCGTTTTGGAAATATATATTACATACACAAATGCGAGAGCATCTGGAGAATCCAGCGACAAATAAAGCAAAAGGAAACTTTTCTCCAACAATTCTCCATAACATTTGAGCTAAGAGGTTCCATAATTCACAAAGCAAAAGGATTTCAGATTCAGAACAAAACAAGGAATAGGGCAACAGAAACATGTATCATATTTGTACATAATGAGTTGTACAGATCACTGTAACTTGTCCCAACTTCCTGACTGCAAAAGAACAAAACATACAAAAACATACATACACAAACAGACAGTCTTCCCATCACTCATCTTCCTCCTCGTCATCATCTACAAATTCTTCCTCTTCTTCTTCATCACCGTTTGTTTGGTCTACCTCCTGGTCCACATCCTCATCACCAACAATAAACCCTCCAAGAGTCTCATCCTCCTTGTCATCATCTGCAATGTATACCTTCTTTTGCGAAGCCTTTCCACTGCCTTGAGAGTTGTTGTTCTTGCGAGGCTTGTCGCGGTCCTTTGATCTTGTGGAATACTTCGGCCTATCGTTAGCTTTCCTCACAAGCTCTATGTCATCTTCACTCTCACCAGTCCAGTCTTCATCATCATCCTGATTTTCTTCGCCTTTTTTCCTCTTTCGAGCCTTTTTCCTCACACCCCTTTTCTTCTCAAAATCCCCCTCATCCTCATCCTCATCCTCATCCTCACTCTCTTTCCCATCTTCTTCAAGAAACCACTCCCACCTCTTCACATCTCGGATCATATGCTTGGGATAGTGGTCAAACTCATGCCCTATTACCAGAAAACCAAACTCTGCATTCCCAAAGCGAGTAAAATAATATTATAATAACAGAAAGCATAAAACTTACAGCTAAAAAACCAAGAAAAACTATCTTAAACTAGATCATTAATAAGCAAACAAAAATGTAGCAATCTTTTAGATGTGCAGCATGAGATACAAAACCCAAATGGCAAATATTGTGGTACTTCTGCATTTCCATGCAATTTATAAAGTGAAAAATGTAACGTGACATTCATTCAACATAATTTTAATATTACAAAAGTGTAACATGAACAAATTTAGTTTAAAAATATTAAGTTTATAAATGTTAGACCTCTTGTTACGTTGAATAAATATCATATTTCTCAGTTCGTGCAAAGATAGAACACTAAATCTTTGTTTAACAAGCTAATTGAAAGTAATAAGTTTCAACCGTTACGGGATAAAACTCATATGATTTAATGTTTTGATTCTAGTTCTATGTTCCTAAACACTCTATAAATCATCACACAAAAATTCTCACTTAATTTAATACTCATGAAAAGACAATTTTTCATTTTTTGTTTCACTCTTAAGTCTCTAAAGGAATCGTTTTAATCACGATACAGCATATAAGAATCAAAAGCAAAGTATTCAAATCCCAAGCTATCATTTTTTTTCCGCAATTAGGGTTTGAGGGTCAACGACAAAACCTTTAACAGGGTCAATGCCCGAAACATCAAAGCCCTCAAATTCCGACCCGCTTCCCGAACCCTCGGCCAATTCCATCTCGCCTTCGCCCGAAACCCTCTTCTCATCTTCTTCAGCGCCGATTTCTCTCAGACCGAACCACGCGGGTTTCTTCCCTGACACGCAAAACCGATCCCCTGCGGCCAATTCGCCCTTCTCCGACCTCCTGAAAACCCTAATCGCCTCATCGACCTCACTCCGGGCCACCCAAACGGGATTCTTTCCCAGAACCTCAAACGAAACGATAATGGTGGGTTCTGTTTGTTTCGCGCCTGATTTCAGTTCGAAAGCGACGTGACGACGAGATACTGTCCTGTCCTCTGTGTTGAACCCGAACCCTCTGCCAAACACGGCCTTATCATGATCTTTCTTAAGTTCGATTTTTGCACCGTACGGCTCTCCGTGGCTTTGGATCTCCATGCGATTGCGAGTTACGTCAGATTCGAGTTACGGTTTTACCCAAAATTTAGGATGAACTTGTTGGACGTCACGTGAGATGCACGTGATCATAGCTTGAGTTGGGTTGGGATGCCCAAATCTAAGAGGAAAACGACAAACGACACAATTTATCAAACCAAAAGGAAAACGACAAACAAAAGGGGTCAAGCCAGATGGCTCCCATGAACTGCATTGGTGATGGGCACTGGGTAACGTTCAAATTTCTTGTTGTCCTCCAGACGAAGAAAGGACCAAAGTAAGTGAATAGTTAACTCAAAATAGGAATCTTAACGATCACTGTTTTTTCTTTTTCTTTTTCTTTTTCTTTTCGAGAATTAGCAAAAACCAATTCTATTGTATTTCCATCTTCAAAACAATAATAATAAATGCATTTGTTTGTATTACTTTTGAGGTACTTTAGTGTAAAACTCTCATATGTTATAGTAAAATTTTCACATGCTATAGTTTTCAAACACAATTGATGATTTAAACTACTCTTTTAAACACCCAATTTAATCTTTTTTTAATCAATTTTAAGCTATCATGCTCTTGTTAGTAGATGTTTAAATTACTGTCACTTTAATTAATAACTAAGGATTGTGTTCACAAATGAAAAAAATATAATAACTCAAAACTGATATAAAAATTGAGGAACTCTTATAAAATGATTTTAAATCAACGTCGTCACTCAAAAAGGGAAAAAATTATCGACCATACATATTTAATTTTATTTAGTTTAAAAACAGAATGTGAAACGACTTATATTATAGTTCTATTATCGTAATACAACACCCGAATTTAGTATTTAACAAAACACGAGCTTTGAACATATTAGTAGGGCCATATGAAACCTTTTTCCGCCCTTTTTTAGGGCTAATTTAAAAGAGTTTTAAAGGGAAACCATGTGAATTGTGAGCCAAAAAAAAAATAAAGCAATATTAATTTAATTATTTTAGGTATTTTAATTTAATATTAAAAAAATTCAAGAGGCCAAATGGGTAAGGACGGTAATTTCAACCCAAGCACGAGTTTTTTGTCGTTGTCGTATTCGCTGTCAGCGTGAGACCAATCGCTGACAGCTACTAAGAAAACGACGTCGTTTTTTAATTTATTTTAATTTTTCGCGTCCATTTTGGCGTTTTGGCTAGGCATTATCTCTTCAGACGTTCAACGACTTTAAAGCCGGGTCAATCCGAGCAGACGACATCGTCGTCTTCGTCGTTGTGGGGGCTTTTCTGATCTTGTTCCAGGCGCAAGGTCGTGGATTTCTGATACTCTTCCCGTTCTTGTCGTTTCGGCACACTACTTTCTTTCTCAGTTAAGTCTCTTGCTTATTATTTTATTTTATTCAGCCTTTTTACTTCTCTGATTTCGGGTTTCTAGGGATTGGGTTTCCTCTTTCCTTTCCGGTCATGCTCCTGGGTTTTCTGTTTGGTTACTGGGAAAATCCGGGAATAAAAACAAAGGGAAAACTTTTGAACATGGAAATTTCTGGTCTTTGCGAAAAAGTTAACTTTTTGACGAGTTTTTGGCTCGGCTTATTCCTATTTCGGACTGAAAACTGTTTAATCTGTAATTTATTTGGAGGCTTGGGATTCTATTTGTTGCTGGGGAAACGAAAGCTCAGTTCTTTCACTGAATTTTTTTAGGATTAATTTTCTCCGAATATAAAAGCCTGGATTTTTAAGAAGGGAACAAAATTGAAACCTTGTCATAAAAGAGGAATATACTTACATTATGAACAAAAAAGGAAGTCAAAAAAATTACAAGCCCTTTTGAGATTTTTTGTTTTCCAAAAGTTGAATATTCAAAAAAAAAATTCTGTGTTTGTATTTTCTTCTTCTTTTTTTCCCTGAAAGGAAAAATCCCAAAACTATTAAGCCCTTGGAAAGTTTGTCAACTCTGATTTATAAAGCAGTTTGGAATGGGAGAAATATTAAAAAGTTAGTGTTACAATTAACACCTTTTTTTATTTTTATGTAAATTGTTACAATTAACTTGACTTATGGCCAATGAAGCCACCACCGTGGGTCTAGTTTTTATTCATTGTTTTTAATTCTTTTTGTTGTTCATTTTGGCAGTTCAAATGACAACAGTTGCAGATCCAGGGCCAATTGATAAGTCAGTACTATATGATCAAGATAACCATGTCTCCTCAGCTGTTTGGGATGGGCAGGTTGTTATATTTCCCTGTATTTATTAACTTCTTATTTTAATTGGGTGTTATTTTTTGCTGTTAAAAATTCACTTTTACATATTGCAGGAGCGAGGTGTGCTTAGATGTCATGAACACACCTCGATGCTGGAACAATGGAAGCTCACCCCAAAACAGATTGAGTTGGTTGGGAAGGCTGGATTTGGGTACCTTAGATTGATCCCCTCGTTTTCTCTCGATAATTCGCTCATCTCAGCTCTAATTGAGAGGTGGAGGAGAGAAACAAACACATTTCACTTGCCTGTTGGAGAAATGACCATAACCCTTGAGGATGTTGGGCTGATACTTGGTCTGGCGATTGAAGGAAAACCTCTGGTAGGTGCACATTCAAACTCACCTAGCTCAATCTGTGAAAACTTACTAGGGAAAGCCCCGGAGGACCTGAACGGCGGAATGTTGAAGCTTACTTGGTTGAAAGAGTGCTTTTCCAAGTGTCCTGCAGATGCATCAACTGAAACAATAGAGCGCTATACGCGCGCTTATATCCTATATCTCGTTGGCAGCACAATATTTTCCACAACAACTGGGAACAAAGTCTCTATCATGTATCTCCCTTTCTTTGAAAATTTCGAGGAAGCAGGAAAATTTGCATGGGGAGCCGCAGCGCTGTCATTCCTTTATAGGACTCTTGGTAATGCCTCTATGAAATCTCAAGGCACCATTAGCGGTTCTTTGACTCTATTACAGGTAGATAAACGGCTCGGGTTTGAAGTATTGTAGTAAAGCGATTTGATCTTTCTATGTATAAAATGTTGTGTGTGTTAACAATCATGTATTCTTTTTTGGTAGTGTTGGAGTTATTTTCACCTTAATATTGGGCGACCAAAGATCAATGAGGATCCAAGTGGTAACTTCCCATTTGCACTTAGGTGGAAAGGAAGACAAAGCGGACCAAGATCAACCTCAAATATAATTGCCTATCGCAAGGCCTTGGATAACCTGACATCTAGTGATGTAAGTAAATACACGACTTCGTGATGTATGTGATAATTAATTGTTTCTCATGATTATAGTGAAAATTTGGTTATTTGACAACATATACAGGTACAGTGGCTTCCCTACAAAGATATAGATTTTTCTGTGGTACCTGATCACATAAAAGACAATTTGAACTTGAAACTAGCAAGGACTATGCTGATATGCTTTGACAAGGCAGAAAAACACATGCCAGATCGTTGCTTAAGGCAGTTTGGCTTGCCTCAGCCAATCCCACAGCAGGTTAAGCGATGGGAGAAGAGGGTCCGTTCTGGTGATCAAGGGATAGATTTGACAAAAGATACAGAATCAGAGGGCAAAGGAAAAGTGCAAGCAGAGGTGAAGGACTGGTTGGATCGTCGACTCCATATTGTTGAAGGTGGCGATGACGTGGATGAAAATGAATACCTGCAGTGGTATGAGAAAATTACCCGAAAATTTATAGGCCGACCTGAATCACTTGAATCCGAGTTTCAGAGAACGGTAAGCTGATTCTGAATAGCTTTTTTTTTGGGCTCTCCAAAATACTTGCATATGTCTGACCATGCTTCTTACAGGTTGCTGCTATAAAGGAAATTGCAAGCATAGCGGATTCAGTCTCAATAGATCGGATGGATTCTCGAGATAAGAAGTTGCTAAATGAGATTAAGAGCTCCGTGCATAGCTGTTTGACGGAGGTTATTGGAGAACCGCGAAAGGGAAGACGCAAGAGCGCTGCAAAACGGAAAAGGTCGAGTGACTCCAACAATAGGGACGATACAACAGACTAATCGAAAAAAAATGCAGGCTGTTCTGGAGAGACATACACGCTTTCTAGTTCTTTATGGAAAATTAATTGTCGCTTGTTAAATTAGAGATTATCTCCTGTTAGGTCTTGTCATTATGATATTGTTAGGTTTGAGTAGGTTTAAGTTAATGACTGTATGAAGGAGAACTTGAGAACCTGGTTTGTTCTGTTTAAATTTATGGCACATAATCATGTAAATAAAGTTTAAGTTCTTGCTTGTTTGCCGATGATTTATGCGACAACAAATAAAAAAATAAAAATAAAAATAAAAAGGAGAAGGAAAGGAGATTGACTTTCCAAAGGAAAACAGACAAGAATCAATCAAGCATTTAGAAGTGGTTTTCCCCAAATGCAGTTGAATTAAGTGTAATCAAGCGTACTATCCCTGCTGAAGCATAACGTTAAATACAACAGAGTCTGAAAAATTCTAGGATCACTTGCAAAGATTCAAAAATTTTGACGTCAAATTGTATTTTTTAAAAAATTGAGGTCCAAAACATAAATTTGCGTGACAAATAATTTTAAAAATTATATTTTTTCCTTCAAATCAGTTAAATGTAAAATTTAATTCAAAAATTTTTTTGGGCAATAAAACTCTTGTCCTAACACCACAACACTATAACATATTGGCGTAACTAAAATTTAAAACAAAGGTTAACTTAACTAAAATATAATCTATGCTCTAATTCAATCGCTAAGATTATCTTATCTAATGTCGTCCTGTGTGCACATCAAAGGGCCCTCAATGTATTGAGTAGCACTAGGAAAATAATGGTACCTACTTGTTTATTAATTGAAACACAAGCAAAAACAATAACTTCCGAATACTACTTTTAAATGATCTGCATAACATTTATGACTTGAAAGAAACATGGGAACAGCTAGAGCCTGGTAGCTCGCATGCTGATTCAGCCCCATAACAAAAAGTAATCACTTCTTGGCATGCGCATATTGTGTCTGTGCTTAGTCTTCTTTTACAAACGGCAGTTACGAGAGAATATAGACAAAACTTTCTCAGACGCCGTTAGCATTGAATTCTCCAATCCAGTGAGTCTTTGGCATGCTACGCATTCTCACTCGGCTTCATCTCTACGTTGTTGTCTTCTTTCCCTTCACTCGGCTTCATCTCTACGTCATTGTCTTCTCGCCCTTTGTTTTCATTCGGCACTTTTTCTTCACTCGGCTTCATCTCTACATCGTTGTCTTCTTTCTCTTCGATTGGCTTCATCTCTATGTCATTGTCTTCTTGCCCTTTGTTTTCATTTGGAACACTCACTTCATTATCCTTCTGAACACTCTGTTCGTCTTCATTCTGAACACTTCTTTCGTTTTCATCCAGAACATTGCCTTCGTTTTCATTCGGAACATTGCCTTTGTTTTCATTCAAAACAGTCCTTTCATTTTCATTCGGAACATTGCCTTCGTTTTCATTCGGAACACTACCCTTGTTTTCACTTGGAACAGCGCGTTTGTTTTCATCCAGAACACTACCTTTGTTTTCATTTGGAACAGTCCCTTCCTTGGCTGACTCAGGGACTCCACTCTCAATCGCCTGCTCAAGCAAACAACAACAATGATAACAATGCCCATATTTCATAATTTGAATGGGAACAAGATGAAGCAACAAAATGAGCAACTCACTCTCGTTGAAAGCATGTGTTTCAGGCCAGCAACAAGCTCAAAAAGATACTCATACGTAGCCTTGTTAGCCTCCTGCATCGAAAACCTTGATTTTCAGACCTCAAATGACAGATCAAAATCAAACGTGGAAGGCATATCCAGAAAGATTTTTTTACCGGAAAGTCTGAAGGTAGAGGCAGTCCTTCAACTGCAGGGGCCCTAGGAACTTGGACAACTTTGCTGCCGCCTGCGTTATCCGCCAACTGCACGCTCCAAGAAGGAGGATTAGAAATGCCCAATGCCTCAAATTCAACCTTAGTACGCTTCCATGAAGGAATATTAGCTTGATCTGAAGATGAGCTATACAACGTAAGCTGTGAATGCATACCACAAAAGCAAATAGAGATCCATTAGTGCCAATCTTGAATGAGTTGTCTTGGCAAATTCTTTAGAGAGATTATAAGGAAAAGATAAAACAAAAACTCTAAAGATCGTTTGACCACTATTCTGCTTTCTTCCCCTCACAAAACGACAAAGAGACAGGCAATAACAAAGAGAGAGTGATGAGTTAATCCTACTCATCCAACTATTTCGAATCGACAAGTCATGGACTATGCGACTACATCCATACCGTTGGCCTTTCTACAGCTTTGAAGGAATGGAAAGATAGAGTTTCAAAATTTGGCGGCTTCAGCACAGCGTATGCCCCTTCATTGTTATACTTTGGTTCACCGAACTGCAATCTCACAACAAATTCCAAGAAAAAATTACATCTACAACCACCTCAAAAAATAAAATAAAATACATCTTTTACATTAACAATATATCCAAAATTTCAACATTCTCCCAATAATCAATGATCCTCCATTTATTATGCATGTAAAATGCAGCATGCATTTGACACATACGTTTGTTAATAAATAAACATGTGTGTGTGCGTAAAGGAAAAAGAAATTTGTTGAACAAAAACCTTAAAGATGAAAGGGAGGGCATAGAACCAAAACCTGTGGGTAACCTGGCGCACTAAACAAAGTGTACATTTTCCCTGATTCTCCATCATGATCCAAGCTATATCCACTTAGCATGTCTCCAAACTCATCCTGACCAGCCCTTGCATCAGGGCCTTGATGTGATCTTATGATCAACTATTGACAACAGAAAGAGAGACCAATCTTCCATTATGAAATTCTAATGTGTTTTAAGTGAAAGTGAACTACTCCACATAAAATAAATGATTAAGTGCTGAAGTAAAACTTGGAAGCAAAAGCATAGATCTTCTTTGATAGGCAACAAAAATAATAATGCTATCTTGACTTGGATACCCACAATTACAACAGCATCCAGAGACGAAGTTAGATGTCTCAAATTTATATACCCAAACAAAAGTACGCAAAAAGGAATTCCAGCAAATTACAGCTACATTACAAATTTTACCTTCAATTTGGATTCTTTTAGAAACTTCTCAGTGCAATCAGGACCCCATGAGAGGCCCATTCTTCTATCAGAATTTTCAAATAGACCATCTTCCTTTGATGGATCTGACCATAGCACATCAGTCAATGCACTTGGATCTTCTTCCGGAGCATCTATAAGAAACCTATTCACTTTAGACAAGTCTTCTAAAGAACCTAACTCCAGAGTCTGTGCTCTTTTTCTCTTAGAACTTTGCAACGGACCAGCACGTGTGCTTCGGAAAAGCCCTCCATGGGTGCTATATACACAACTTGCTATAATTGAGGCCAGAGGAAGCTCTTTGAAGCATTCCAAGCATTTGTTAAAGACCATTTCACCTTGGTCACCATATTTGGTCTTGACTTCTTGCTCAAAGCCATACATCAATGTGCAAAATTTGGTCTCATGATTCCCACGTAGAAGATAAACTCTATTAGGCATCAAAACCTAAACATAGAAATGTGGAAGAAAAATAAATATGTCAAACAAAATCATTATAAAAGAGAAACAGCTTGTCAAAATACTGGACTCTGCCCACCAATAAAATATTTTGAGGAACCAAATAAACAATGTTTATTTAATTCTTTCCAAGAATCAAATAGTTGAAAGATCCAATCAAATATAGAGTATAAGGAAGAAAAAGATCCAAATCACAGAAAAAGCACAAAGCTTAACATTTTCGAACTCATATAGACATGAAAAAGATAAAGTAGATATCACCATGCCCCGTGGCCACAAATATAGGTAAATGAGTACATAGTGCGTAATATATGAAACATTCTAGACTAGCCTATCTAATTTGACACAAAATATAAAACCAACACAGGCAAAACAACTTAGGGAATCACCATCAGTGCTTACCTTCCAAGCTAGCAAGACCAAAAACACCTCCAAGCCCCATGCTCCCCTGTCTACATAATTTCCATTGAAAACATAAGATTGGTTCTCAGAGGGCAATCCAGCAAGTTTAAAAATATTGAGTAAATCGTGGAAATGTCCCTCAACATCACCCACTACAACAACTTTTGAATCTTCCCCACAACAGTCAACTTCTACACAATTTGGTTCCTTGGATAGGATACTTGAAGCAGCATTAATTAAATTATCCACTACGGAAATTGGCACGAGAGACCAAAACTCTGTTGGAGGGTCCTTCTTTGAAGACTGATCAAGTTTTTCCATCATATTCTTTATCCACTCCAAGGTTATTTTCCCATCCGGAGGCCATACAAGAGAAAGCCGAAGGGGTGACAGTAACGTCGATTCTATCACCTCATTCTGACCACCTTCGTTGCTTACTTTAGACGTCTCGTTGACGGTTTCCTGCACCTCATTCTGACCATCTTCATTGCTTACTTTAGACGTCTCGTTGACGGTTTCCTGCATCTCATTCTGACCATCTTCACTGCTTACTTTAGATGTCCCCTTGACGGTTTCCTGTATCTCATTCTGACCATCTTCATTGCTTGCTTTAGATGTCCCATTGGAGGTTTCTTGCACGTCATTCTCTCCATCTTCAGCACTTACCTCAGATTTGACCACCACTTGGACATCTTTAAACATCAATCCTTCTGTCTGTCTGGTTTGCACTTCGTCCATTGCTCCATCCAAAGCTATTGTTTCTTGTTCTGCTCCAACCTGGACATCACCATTAACTGAGTGCAACGGTCTGTCTATTGTGTTGTCATCATTCTGAACCTCATCATTTCTTGTGTCTGCTTCGGCCTCTGGCCCCTCATTTTCAAATAGCCTCCTTTGAAGCCTTTCAATCTCCGTGTCCTTGTTGTTTGTGGCAGTGACCCCACCAGTCTTGCTCTCCACAGTCTCTGCATCAACTCTATCCACCTGCAATATGTGAATACAATGGAAATAAAAATCACCATGGTGAAAGAAGAACCCAAAAATAAAACATTTTGGTTTATCACCATACTGATTCAACAGGTTCATGATTCTGAGTGGTTGTAATTTTAGCTCGTCTAGTAACGATTGTTGACGCAATCTCTTTCATACGAGAAACCGAGCGAGTCTGCTCGTCATCCATTCCTTCACAAGGTATCTTACTCAAAATGCTACTGACATCCTTACACGATCCCACCTGCCCGACAACAATATTGTAAATCAAACAACATAGTAAATGCAAAACAACTTAACCAATAAGAAGAGGACACTGACTTACCATCTTCTCAATACTAGAGGATAGTGCTTTTTTCACATCACTCTTAGTAACCTGTGAAAATCATCAATTCAATCAAGGAAGCTAATCCATCCAATGAAACAGTATAAAAAAAAAAAAAAATCATAACCCCGTTTCTTTCTCCCTTACCTTTCCAATTCTGTTACAAAGAATTCCACGTGCTATTTCTCTCATCATCATGAGTGAATGCACTTGCTGATCATCTAAATTTACAAACGACATTGCGTTTACATTGTCCACAACCTTCCTAGCTTCATCTAAGATTCTCTCTTTGCGAGACCTCACGTCTGCAGCCAAAAACAGCATTACCCCATAAAAATTCAGAACAAAGCCAAAAAGCAAACTAAAAATGGCAATCAGTATTACTAATATTATTCCCTTAGAATCTTAATAACAATCATACTTGAACGTGAATTACTCATAAAGCTTCATATTGTACTATCGCATTATATTAAACTTAAACCAACACTAATCATACAAGAACATCAAAAATGCCTACAGAATATACATACAAATATATATATGTAGTTATATATATATACACACATATAACTTCAGCCCAATAATTTAAAAAAAAAAAGGCATTTTACCTCATCGCCGTAACAAGAAAGCCAAAAAAAAAAAAAAAAAATGTCCCTTTCCCCTAGTGTCAAATTTAACAACTAGTAAGAGTTTCCATTGGAATTTACAGACCCAATCAAGGGAAAAGCAAATCATATATACAAGGGCTCATTATTGAAGAAATTGGGCGTTAAAAATCACGCCTCTTTTTGGCAAATGCAAAAAAGAAAGCGGTGAAATAAGGGTGGGAAGCAGAGATCACTGACCTTCGGCTGGCATGGCTGGTCTGCAAACGACAACGAATATCTAAAAGAGATTTGAATCGGTTCTATTTTGAAGGAGATGCGAGCGAGAGAGAAAGAGAGAGAGAGAGAGAGCAAACGACTTCAAGCCCTAGATCGTTTTGAAGATTCTTTTTGATAAAATTGTTTTCAACTAAAAGGATGGGAAGTCGTTATTATAATAACAGTGCTGGGAAGAGTTAAAAGTGCATCGAAACGGTGCCGTTTCTTTTGTCTGACAATTTGAGGGAACTACACAAAACAGGTGTTTTTTAAGGGGACTTTTTTTAACGAGAACCTTTATCGGCAGTGGTGTACCTTTTTATAAAATGTTTGATACAGTATAATTTAGACTATAATTTTAATTATAAATAATATAAACCTCCTACATATTATAATATAAAAAAATTACTATAATGTAAAGTTTTCATATGCTACATGCTACAGTAAAAACAGTTCTAATTAATTATTTCACCTTCATACCAAACACCTTCTAAAACATGAGGTTAGGTTAATTTTTTTCTACAAAATTTAATGATTGAAAAATACATGTCTATTAATAGGCATTTTTTTCGGTTCCTATTAAAGAAACGATCGTTAAATAAACACAAAGCCAAAGGTTTGCAAAACAAAAAAACAAATATATGGTTTTTTGAAATAAAAATATATATGTTATGGAATTATTAAAAAAATAAATAAACACACTTCTAACTTTTTAAATGTTGTAATTATAGGGTTAGGGTCAGTTTTTTTAATATTACAAAAGGCTTGGACCTTTTTTTATATATAGAAAACGCATAAAAATAATTTACCTAGAAGAAAGGGCATAAAATATGCATTGTGTATATATTGATATGATATTAAAAATATGATAATGGAATAAAATCCTATGAGAATTTTTAAAAAATAAAAAATGAAAGAATTCTTTTAGGAAAGAAGTTATTTTTTATTCAATCGACTTAAATTTCCTTCATATATAGTGAATTAGTCTGTTTATGAGTCCAAATCAGCTAAATTAATTATATAAATTCTATTTTGTTATAAGAAAATGTTGATATATTTTTGAGAAAAATATTAAATTAAATCAATATCTTTTTTCCTTTAAATAAAAATCGATATATTTTTTATCCTTAAAAAAATCGATATATTTTTTGGTTTGGTTGTACGACGACTAACACCATTTGCTAGTGTTCCATAGCTTACAGCAAGCGACGTCGTTTTTGTTTTGTCGTTGTCCATTTTGAAAATTAAAAGGGGCTGTACGACCGTAAAAGGAGGGTCAAACTAAGCAGACGACATCTCCTTCGTCGTCGTTGCAGGGGTGAGTCTGCTGATCTTTAGTCGCGGAGGAGGTCGAGTCGTCGACGCCTGAAACTTTCCCGTCGTTGTCGTTTCTGCATACGACCTTCTCAATTGAGCGGTAATTTGCTTTTATTTGAGCCGTTACTTCATATTCTAGATTTCTAGGGTTTCTTTTCCGTTTCGTTTTCGTTTTAATTTGGGGTGATATCCTTCTACGGTGTCTGTTTGGTTCTCGAGAAAACGTGGTGGTAGAAAATTTCAAGACAAAGAATGGTTGGTCCTTAATAGAGGAGTAGTTTTTTGAACCAGCTTTTTCTGTTTTGAGCTAAAAACTGTTATTTTTAATTTCGTTAAAAGAAAAACTTAGGTTTTCATATCTTTTTTTTTTTCCCTGATCCATTTCAAGGATTGGTTTTCTTTGAATAATAAGAGCTTAGATTAAGTAAAAATGAAAAATGTAAAAAATGGAATACTGGTGAATGGTGTGAAAAGTTTAACAGAAGAAGAGAAAAAAAAGAAGCCAAAAAGTTGTTAAGCCCTTGTAGAATTTGAACCTTCAAATAGAAGTTGCTTTTTTCTTTTTTTTTTCAAGGAAAACAACTTTGATTTTCAAATAAAAGTTCCCGTTTTTAAGGAAAATACTAACTGTGTCTTTAGGGGATGTATTGGAAAAGCAGACTCTTAACTTTTGATTTTAAAGCTGTTTGGAATGTAACAGGGTATTTGAAATTGGTGATTTCAGCCATTTGCTTGTGGAGTGTTTGACAACCTTAGTTAAAAACAATTGGGTTTAAAAGACTATAGCATATAAGAGCTTTATACTGTAGTTTATTTTTACTTTATATTACAGCATGTATAAAGTTTTATACTGTTCGAGTTCAAACCATTAGTTAGAACCAAGTTTTCCAGACATCCTATTAACCTTTTATCTAGTATTTTGTTTACTTCCCTCATCCACTATTCGGTATCCACAAAGAATCTATGACATGGATTTTGTTTCAATATTTTCTTTTCAATTTTTTCTTAAAATTCCACCCTTTTTTTCAATTTACATCTATACGTGTATTTATTTTTTAATTATTCCTTGTTAGGAGTTCAATGACACCAGTTGCAGATCCAGGGCCAACCGATAGGTCTGTACTACATGATCAAGATAACCATGTCTCTTCAGCAATTTGGAAAGGGGGAGGTTGGACAAGAGTTCTTTCCGTCTAGCTTAGTAGCTTCAAATAATTTTTTCCCCCTATTTGTAGAACTCTTTTATACCATTACGAGTCTCACTATTTGTGGTTATAACTTTGCTACAACATTTGCAGGAGCGAGGTGTGCTTAAATGTCATGAGCACACTTCAATGCTGGAACATTGGAAGCTCACCCCTAAACAGATTGAGTTGGTCGAGAAGGCTGGATTTAGTTACCTCAGATTGATTCCGTCCTTGTCTCTCAACAACTCGCTCATCTCAGCACTAGTTGAGAGGTAGAGGAGAGAGACATACATCTCACTTGCCCGTTGGAGAAATGACCATAGCGCTTGAAGATTTTGGTCTTATACTTGGGCTAGCAATTGACGGAAACCCTGTTATAGGTGCATCGTCAGTAACGCCTGGCTCGGCTTGTGAGACTCTTTTAGGGAAAGTACCGGAGGACCTAACCAGTGGAATGTTGAAGTTAACTTGGCTGAAAGAGTGCTTCTCCCAGTGTCCTGAAGATGCATCAAGTGAAACAATTAACTGCTATACTCGCGCTTATCTTCTATACCTTGTGGGCAGTACAATATTCTCCACTACGACTGGGAGCAAAGTCTCTATCATGTATTTTCCATTGTTTGAAAACTTTGATGAAGCAGGAAAATTTGCATGGGGAGCCGCAGCATTGGCGATGCTCTATAGAGCTCTTGGTAATGCCTCTCTCAAATCTCACGGGACATTAGCAGCTCTTTGACTCTATTGCAGGTAAACTTATTTCTGTGTGTGTCATTCTGTTTTAATTAATGTCCTTGAGTTAAAATTTTATCTTTGATTCTGCTCTTTGTAGTGTTGGAGTTACTATCGGATTAATGTTGGCCGACCAAAGGTTAAAGAAGAACCAAATGTTGGCTTTCCATTTGCACTTAGGTGGAAAGGAAAACAAGGTGGACCAAGATCAAGTTCTAACATGCTTGCTTATCGCAAGGCCTTAGAGTCCCTCACACCTACTGATGTAAGTGAACATACTACTTCTTAATGTATACGTTAATAAATTATTTCCAAGGCTTATAACAAAATCCTGCATGTGCAGGTTCAGTGGCTACCGTACAAAGATTTAGACTTTGGGTTAGTACCAGAACATATAAAAAGTAATTTGAACTTGAAAACCTCAAAGACTATGCTCATATGCTTTGACAAGGCTGAAAGACACATGACGCAGTTTGGCATGCCTCAGCCTATCCCTGAGAATGTCAAGCGTTGGGAGAACAAGATCCCCACCTTGGTGAAGGGAAAGATTCAACTAAGGAGACGGAATCAGAGACCAATGGGAACGTGCAAGCTGAAATAAAGGAATGGTTGGACCGTAAACTCCATGTTGTGGAGGGTGGTGAAAGTGGGGATGCAAGTGAGTACAAGAAGTGGTACGAGAAAATAACCTGTAAATTTTTAGGCAGGCCTGAATCGCTAGAATCTGAGTTTCAAAGAACAGTAAGTTGATTCCAAATTGATTTATTGATGTGTTAATAGCCATGATCAAAACACGGGGTATATATTTCACTATTCTTTTACAGGTAGGTGCAATGACGGAAATTGCAGACATAGCATATTTGGTGTCGGCGGATGGGATAGATTCTGAAGATAAGAAGTTGCTTAATGAGATCAAGAGCTCTGTGCATAACTGTTTGATGGATCTTGTTAGAGAATCACGAAAGGGTCGGCATAAGAGTGCTGTAAAACGTAAGAGATTTGTTGGTTCCAGCATCAAGGAGGAAACAATGGACTGATTAAAGATGGCTTGGTGGGATTTGGATGCAGTGCTCAATAGTGCATAACGGTAAGCAAATTGTGCATTCAACTGAAAAAGAGGGAGAGAGAGAGAGAGAGAGAGGTAGAAGAAGAAGAAGAAGAGGAGGAGGAGGAGGAGGTTGTTTGATGAATGCTGAAGCTGTGAAGTTGGTCTTTTGTTAATGATACTTGCCCCTAGATTAATTTAATTTTTTATTAAATAGGTTGATAAAATGTTAATGGCTAATAATGTTGGCTTCAGAGCCTTTGTTGATCATGTTATTTATGAAATAAAATTATGACATGAAAGATCTAACAGTGTACATTTATCCTTGGCCTGGTTTTGTAGTTAATCAAGCATGAACAATATTGAGTGTTAATTGTGCACTTAGTTATGTTGACTTCGTTATAAGAACAGTTGCCGTTGAATTAAATGTAGGATTAAGGATTATAAGTGTATGGGTTAAAGGGTACCCTAGAATTGACCATTGTTTATTCAAACAATCAAGTTAAATCACAAAATGTTTAGCCGTTGTTTAGCATTACTATTGAAACCGTTGGTTCCAACCAACAAACAATATAAAGCTCTTAACAACTATAATAAAAACCATAAAATTACTATAGTGTAATGCTTTTACATATTACAGTTTTTAAACCAATATTTTCAGTTCCAACCGTTCTTCAAAACACCCTATTAACTAAAAATAAACTCAAACGTCATTTTCTTTTCATAATTCATATTGACCACAAGTAACTTGATGGGGGATAACAATCGTGGTTACACCATTAACACATGAAATTCTTGCTTTTGAAAAACATGAGAGCCTGCCTTTGTATGTACACACACACACACTTCCATGTAAAAAATATTTGAGGCTCGATATCATTTTTGATGTTGCAACAGCACAAGTTCGTGGTCATGAAGCAATTCGAGAACCTTGAATCTATTCCCATTTAGTAATTGGATTGTGCATTAAAGCCTGGTAGTTAGACTGCCAATTCTGCCCTAAAACGCTAACAGAAAGTATTCACTTCTGTAAATGCACATACTGTGACTAAGCTAAGTCTAATCTTTAGATAACAACGTTAAAGGCATTATATAGACACAAGAATCTCCAGATAAGGTTAGCAATGAGTGTCTAGTAAGTCTTGGCATGTAGTGCTGATGCATTCCTTGCTTTGGCTTCAGGCTGACCGAACTTTTTTGCTTTTTTCGGCATCGTTTTTATTTGGTCCACGTCCTTCTGCAGCTGCCCCCAGGACTCGGTGACTCGCTCTCAATTACACCTGCATTACAAAAGTACTAACAGTATCAACATCTCAAATGAGAACTGGTGTGAAGGAACAAATTGAGCTACACACTTGTTGAAAGCATATGCTTTAGCGCAGCAACAAGCTCAAAGAGATACTCGAACGCAGCCTTGTGAGGCTCCTGCATTATAAGACCTTGATTTTTCAGACACCCCATAAAAAACATTGAACAGGGCGAGCAACCAATAAAGGTTTCCTTACCGGCAAGTCCAAAGGTAGAGGCAATCCTTCTGCTGCTGGGGCTCTAGAAACTGGAACAACTTTGGTCCTGCCTCCGTTATCAGCCAAGGAAACACTCCAGGATGGAGGGCTAGAAATGCCCATTGCCTCAAAGTCGACCTTAGAGCTCATCCAAGATGGTAAAGTGGTTTGAGACGAAAAGGAGCTATCTCTTGTCGGCTGTGCATGCATATCACAGAATAAAATCGACATCCTTCAGTGACAATTTTGAAAAACCTGTACTTGCTTATTTTATAAATTGCTTACAAAATTATTCTTATTACTACATGGTCAGATTGAACAATTATAGCCTGAACTGATTTTAAGTGTGGTTCAAAAAAAGTTAAAAAAACCTGGGGTAATTATTATGGATTTTTTTTCACAATAATTACGATGGAGAAATTGTCGATTCAAGTTAAATGGTTAACAAAAAAGATATCACTGCATAAATCGGGAATTATATTTAATGGATGAAAATCGACATTCAGTAATGCCAATTTTCAAAAAAGCTGTACTTGCTAATTCTATAAGTTCCTTACAGAAATTATTAAGGGAAAAAATATGTAAGGAAGCTCACACAACGCTAAACACAAGGGATTCTTATGTTATGAAGCGTAAGAATAATTTGAAGAGAAACTCTATTGAAGAAGCTACCAACTTACAATTGATACCAAGGCTTGTTCACTGGCATCGTTCACATCTTGATGTTCTCTGGCATCATTCACATCTTGAACATCATCAACAACGTAAGGATATGCCTGTATGAAAAACTCAATAGAATTAATGGGATGGCGAATTGGACTCTGTTGTACATTTAATCAGGAAACTCTTTCACAGTATCTTCTCAATCCTCAACCGAAGGTAAAGATATTCTAAGCATGCAGAACTGAAACACATGCAAAGGGCCCTAATTCTAGCCTCCCAAGGGACATAATTTTGCTTGTCTTCAATGCAATATGGAGTATGCATGTGTCGACAATATTACTCTCAAGTCTCAAGTTCTCAAGCCAAGATTTGACAAGCTCACAGCTCCCTGTACAAAACATGCTCCAACAAAACTTCTCCAAGGAACAAATGTTTTACGACTACCTTATACCATACCTTTGGTCTTTCTACGGCTTTGAATGAATGGAAAGACGGGGTTGCAAAATTTGGAGATTTTAAGACAGCATACGCTCCATTATTTTGATACTGTGTTTCACCGAACTGTAAAAACGTAAAGCCAATGTTGAAGTTAAGATAACAACTCTTTAACATTATTAACATCTGACATCTTACTCTCTCTCTTTTCTGGAAACATTCTCAGATATATTGAATTATAAGAATTGCAAGATTCAATCACTTTCTCTTCAAAGGTAAAACAGTGATACACTAAACACAAATAGAACTTGAATTTTTCTGTCCCACTGGAAGCAAAAGATTTATAAATCATTTAATCACCTGTACCTTGTCATTGAAAAATTAGCAAAAACTCTTTTCAGTTTTTCCAATAAAAAAGTAACACACAAAGAAAATTTCCAAATCTAATTTTTTTTTAACGAAATTCAAGTACAAAGTCACAAACATTATTTTTACCAATTGACAAAAATTTAAGAACAAATCCAAAAAGAGCGGAAGAAATCAAAGTACACTATTTGACAACATCACGCCACGAATCCTAGTCATAGCTATATAATAATTCGTAATTTAAATAAAGACATAATAATTAAAAAAGCAAACGATGCAACCAGATAAAAACGTCCGAAGCAAACACCCAACATAACCTTCAATGATATCCTAAGGAAAAATGATAACTATTCAAAATTAATAAAGGTATTCAACTTCAAGATGCTAGGAAGAGCAAATGACAAGAACCTGTGGGTAATTGGGAGCACTAAATAAGGTGTAGAGCTTCCCCGATTCTACGACATGATCCAAGCTATACCCACTTAACATATCTCCAAAATCATCTTGACCAACCCTTGCATCAGGGCCTTGATGTGATCTTATGATCAACTGTTGTTAAGCAACAAAACAAAGCAAGTAATCTTTACAACGTAACTCTTCGATCTGATCTTAAAGCAAATTATCGCGCCATAGTTGAAAAGTAGAAGCAAACATTTTAATGCAAGGCATATTTCTTCTCGAAAGAAAACAAAAACCATAAAGGAATATCCACTTGCTATCCATAAATGCATAACATCAGACAATGGAGTTTATGTGTCAGTTGTTTGTAGCTTACGCTCAAACAAACAGTTCAAATATATAACCAAACAAATTAGACTAATAATAATAATAATAGTACAAATTTTACCTTTAATTTGGATTGTTTTAAAAAAGTTTCGGTGCAATCAGGACCCCACGATAGACCCATTCCTCGATTTTCATTTTCAACTAGACCATCTTCCTTAGATGGATCTGACCACAGCACATCAGTTAATATACTCGGTTCTTCATCTGAAGCATCTACAAGAAATCTGTTCACTTTAGACAAGTCTTCTAAAGAACCTAACTCCAGTTTCCGTACTCTATTTCTCCTAGACCTTCGCAAAGGACCCACCTGCATGCTTCGAAAAAGCCCTCCATGAGTAGTGTACACACAACTTGATATAATCGAGGCCAAAGGGAGTTCTTTGAAGCATTCCAAGCATTTCTTGTAGACCGTTTCACCTAGATCACCAAATTTGGTCTTGACCTCTTGCTCAAAGCCGTACACTGTTGTGCAAAATGTTGTTTCATGATTTCCACGAAGGAGATAAACTCTACCAGGCATCAAAACCTAAATACATACGTGTGAATTTTATCCTGTAAATATATTAACCAAACAAAATAACAAAAACTGCTCATTAAAAGAAGTACTTTATACCCGCATGTGAAATACCTCCTCAGGCAAGGAAGAAAACAATGCTTTCTTATTTCTTTTTAAGAACAAAATAGTTTGAAATACCGACTCCCAGAAAAGATGAGCCAAAGCCATAAAGAATGGAACATATTTAGCATATTAGATCTTAGAACCATGCTTAACATATTGTGAATCATGGAAAAGGATAAAAAAAAGGTACTATGCACTATAAATAAATAAATAATAAAAAACAATGTACTATGACTTAAATTTTTTGCGGAAATGTGCTATGGCTTAAATACATATTGTCTCAAGTTGCTTTATAGGCAAAATAAAAGATAAACCAACATAAGTAAAACAACTCAGGAAACAGGAAACTACTGGAACTATCAGTATTTTCGTCTTACCTTCCAAGCCAGCACTACCAAAAACACCTCCAAGCCCCACGCTCCCCTGTCTACATAATCTCCATTGAAAACATAAAATTGGTTCTCAGAAGGAAATCCAGCAAGGTCAAAAAGATTGAGTAAATCATGAAATTGTCCATGAATGTCGCCCACTAAAATAACCCTGGAATCCTCTCCATGGCACTCAACTTCTACACAATTTGGTTCCTTGGACAAGATACTTGAAGCAGCGTTGATTAACTCATCCACCGCAGAAATTGGCATGACCGACCGAAAATCTGTGGGCGGAACCTTCTTAGAAGCCTGATCAAGTGTAGCCATCATATGCTTTACCCACTCCAAGGTGATATTCCCATCTGCAGGCCACATAAGAGAGAGCGGAAGAAGTGACGTTGGAGTAGATTTT
Source organism: Artocarpus heterophyllus (assembly GCA_025403435.1). Lineage (NCBI taxonomy): Eukaryota > Viridiplantae > Streptophyta > Magnoliopsida > Rosales > Moraceae > Artocarpus > Artocarpus heterophyllus. The sequence continues at coordinate 6,351,665 of CM046350.1, read as the reverse complement.
CTCACCTCCTGCTTACTGCTCTTATTTCTTGGCTCAGATGTCCCATTAAAGGTTTCTTGGGTACCATACTGACCATCCTCAGTACCCAACAGATCTTCAACCTCCAATTCCATATTTTCAAACATCGCCCCTTCTGTCTGTCCAATCTGCTCCTCATTGCAAGCTGTATTTGCCTCATCAACAAGTGTTCTACCTTCTTCTTCTCCACGCCGGACATCCCCGTTGCCCGTTGCAGATGGCCCGGCCATTATGTTGCCCTGGTTTTCATCCTGGGCATCTTCATTTTCTACCTCAGCTTCGACCTCCACTGTTTCATTACCAAATAATTTTCTTTGGAGCCCTTCAATATCCATATCCCTGTTGCTTGCGGTCAAGGCCAAACCCGCCCTATTCTCCACGGTATCCACATCAACTCCATTAACCTATAATCCGGAAACAAAAATCGCTTCGGTGTATGACAAAATATGCAAATAACAACAACAACAACAACAACAACAACATTCTGAGCTAATAACCATACTGATTCAACAGATTCACAACGCCTAGTAGTCGAAATTTTAGCTCGTTTAGTTACAATCGACGATGCAATCTCTTTCATCCGCGAAACCGACTCATCGTCCATGCTTTCAGAACCTATCCTACGCAAAATCTTATCAACATCCCTGCATGAACTCACCTAATCCAATTCCAGTACATTTTAGGCAAACAACACAATGCAATCACAAAACAACAATTCAAATATATATATATATATCTTACCATCTTCTCAACACTAGAGGACAGTGCTTTCTCCACATCAGTCTTTGTAACCTGTGAAAAAATCAATGAATAAAGCATAAATAAATATAAAAAAATTATAAAATTTAATTAAAAAAACTGTCATGACGTCTGATATCTACTATACCTGTACGACCTTGTTCTCAACAATTCCGCGCGCCAATTCTCTTATCATCATTAGCGAACGAACTTGTTCGTCATTAAAATTTACAAAAGACATCGAGTTTATATTTTCCACAATCTTCTTCGACACTTCTATTATTTCTTCTTTCTGACGCTCCATATCTGTAGCCAAACAACATAAACCGACAACAACAACAACAAGTTTCCGAGAAAATTCATTTCAAACTCTCACAAACCAAACAAAAACCAAAAAGAACCACCAAACCTCAACGTTCGAAAATTTCTCGTTTCGAATTCGGTCTTTTGGCAAAATTCAAAACGGAAAAAAAAAAAGAAAAAAAGAAAAGATTGCGGAAATCGTAAAGAGTGAAATGAACGCGTTCAAATACTGACCCTTTCTCTGACGAAGAAATTCGATCTCGGGGAACAAGCGAAGCTGGAGAATTTGGCTTTCAGAGCTTTCTTTTTCTTCCCCCTCTTTCCTTCGTGTTTTTTTGTTTCTTTTCTGCAGAGAAGATGAGGACGAAACGACTGCGAGCCCTAAATCGTTTTGACGTATTAAACGTGAAAAGGGCCGAGGCTGAAACTAAACGGCGTCGTCAAGGACTCGGAAGCGCGCCAATTGGCTTCAATATTGCGCGGCGAAACGAAAAAAAAAATAATTTTTTTTGAAATTCAAAGTGTTCAGATTAAAATACGTAAACCTGTATTACGGGATACTAATTTTTGCTTTATGTTTTAATTATTGCATTAGATTTCCCAATCCTCTAATAAAAGGAATTCTAGGAACCGGGTTTTTTTTTTATGGACTCAAAAATTGAAGCGATTAATTAATTAATAAGAAAATTATTTTTTAATGAAGAATTAATGAATATGTTTGAAATTTTACAGCTGAAATATTCATATGACATGATTGCTCATGGTTAAAGCTTAAATGTAAAGATTATTCTTTTTTTAGGGTAATGAATCCATTATTGTTAAATGAGGCTATTATAGTAGTAAGTTATTTTTTTGAGAATTACTATGACAGTTTGTTAGTAAAAATGTTTTATGTATTGAATTAGGAAGTAAGGACATGTTGTTGAGTAAACGACAACACAAGATAGACAACGACGACATGTCTATTGCCGCCTTCGTGAAAAAAGAAAGACAAATTATAAAATATGTCGTTTTATTGGACGGACTTTTACGCCAACCGCTTGCGGCGTTATTCAAAAAACGACATCTCGCTAAGGAGACAATGAATACAGTTCATTTAAAAATGCAATGTCGTTTGCTCTGCTAAAACGACAACAGATTGTTAAAAATTGGAGTTGGTCGCGATACGTTGGTCGCCCGCATGAACTACGAGGAAAGGAAATAGTCGCATAATAAGGACAAGTTGCTCTAATATATCCAATTTATATATAAAATATCGCAGGAAAATATAGAACTATTTCTACAACTAACGACGTCGAAAAGTGGATGATGAGGAGATGTCGTTTGTGAAAAAGGAGGACAACTATTGAAAAACACGACATGTCGTTATCTAAATTGGCAATAGAGTTTAGGTTAGAAACACACTAGAGTTTTTTTTTTTTTTTTCCCCTCAAGGACATATGTAAAAACGACATGGCGTTGAAAACACACACAAATCTTGAAATACAACCTGTCGTTTTCTTTTCCCAAACGACAACATACTGTTAAAGTGTAGTTTTTTAAATTTAGAGCATATATAGTGTGTGTACAAATAAAGAAAATAGTTTTTGCATTAATTTTGAAAATCTCTCTCGCCGAGTTATGTATGACCTGGTTGACAAAGTTTTTGCTTGTAATTAGTAAAAGAAAATAAGCAAAGATTGTAGCTTTTAGTGAATATTTTGAAATTATATTTTTAAATGAATTTAAATGGTCAAATAATTTTAAAATTTTTTAATAAGTAATAAAAAATATCACAACAATGTTTATAGTGTCTAATTAAAACTCTATAATAAGTTTTAAATCAATTTCAAAAGTGTTACTAAGAATTCACCTTTTATGGTTTTAATTGTAAGTTTTTTGGAAAAGCTAAATCACTTTTGATAAATCGTCTAAACTCTTCGGATGTGACACTAAAATTTCTTGTCCAATTTTTAGTATACTAGATGGTATTTAACCAATCACAATATGTCATAGCATTTAATTGACATTAAAAATTAAGGCATACAAAAGTCACTTAGGATAGTGGGATAGGTTAAATACTGTTTGGAAAACCGGACCTAAAATAGTTGTCTCTACTTACGTATTGTATATAAGAGGAGGTGGTAGATGGAGACTTATCAGACTTTTAATGTAGATAAGTAAATGTGCATTAATAATATGGCAGGTCATTTGTTAGTTGTTAATGATGCTGCAAACCATATCTCTGTCAAAAGTTATGAAGCCATTCCTTGCTGTATTTGCTCTTTCATTTGTAATCCTTCTAGTTATTTTTTCAATGAGAAGTTCCCTTTTTTTTAATTAAAAAAAAGACATAAATGATTTGAGAAATAATTTTAATCTCAAGGTGATGATGATACACAACTAACCTAGAGGCCAGAGCCCAAACAGTTGAGCTACCAGCTTCCATGAGTTGTGCCGCCAAGTCATGATTCTTTACTTTCGTGTATAGAATTTTCACCCAATGTAATGTTAATTTTTTATTTTGTGTTATCAATTTTCATGGGAAATTTTCACCATACAGACAAAAAAAAAAATGTACAGTTACTCGTGCGCGCACACAAAATGAAATAAATTTCGAGTAATTTCTTTTTTATCATTGAAATCAAAGTACATATTGTAGATAGTTACTACTTTCTCTAGAATAAGAAGTTTATTTAAAATACGGTTTATGTTAGAATCTCTTAAGGGCTATCCATATTCATATCCTTGGAGCTTTTTATGTGGACCCATAAAGAAAACGAGACTCAAAGTGCAACCCAACTCCTTATAACGTGATTGCCACACCTTTTTTTTTTCCCCTTAGGGTCCCTTTATTGGGGTCCATACCTGTCTAAATTATGTGTGGAAAAATCAACTCATTTGGACAAATCCCGATTGATTTCTTATCTTTTATCCTGATGAATGAGAGCGACTAATATACACCTGACCTGCTCAACACCAACAAGAAGTACCATGTTTTTGTTATAGCTATAATATAAAATATTAAACTAATATTGGCATTTTGTTGAATCAAATCTTATATTCATGTGATAATGTAATCGATGTTCTATCATGCATCAAAGATGTGCTTAAAGACATTGAACATGTTATAGCTGCCTCTTCTTGTGACACCCGTTATTCTTCTAACGGGTATTGAGGTAATTAAATTAATTTTTAATGTATAAAAAAAATTGCTTCATTTAAATTTATTTTATAATATTTATTTTTATCTATTTTTAAATTTTTTTAAAATTCTCCTATATTTATTTAGTATGATTACTAAAAAGCCTTAGAACTTCTAATAAATATCAAAAATGTCATATTGACATTATGTGTGTTAAAGTCTTTAGATGAGACATAAGGATATCTTTTCCAACTACTCTTGACCCTCATTTTCTTTATTTCCTCCGTGACATGCTTCAACATGTCTCCTCTATAATTGTTTCTATCACTTCTCTTCAAAGACTTCATCTTTTCTTCCTTTCTCTTCCACGGTTCCCACACTCTTCTTCTCATTTCTTTGCTGAAGCAAAATACTTAGAGAACTTCTTCAAGGCAGCCATAAAAATCAGCCACCATCACCTCCATTTGAGCAAGAATTTCAGTCATACCGAAGTAAAGGAACCTGTTTTGAAGCCATTTCAAGCTTCCAACTAACCATAATCCGAGGTTAGAATCTTATGAACAAATTTAGTCTTTCATTTATAAATTTTCTTTTATACTAAAGGATTATTCAAATTTACGTTCTTAAACCTAAGTATATGTTTGTTGCTATTTTGGAGCATATGTATGAAGTCTAAGTGTATATGCCCTAGACAGAAAATTTATATTGTTAAACTTTGTAATACCTCTATGGGCAGTGGTTATTTCTTGAAATTCTAAGATTAAATTAAAATAAATTTTATGAATGTAGTTGTATGTTGTGCTTTAGTTTTAATTGTCCTTATGCACGCCTTAGGATCAAGGGAGTATGGAGCTAACGTTAATTGATTCCAGGATTAAGAGACTGTTGATAAGCTTAAAAGGTAGGGATTCTATTACTCATCTTTTGTGAGGTTTTTATAGAATTAAAATTGATTGTTTTGCCGCAATATATATATATCTATGTTGAACTGATATTATATGTGTATCACATATGAAACTATGACATGGACTCGTCTTGTATTGTACGGCGAGGAACATAATGAATTGACACATGTTATAAATTGAGAAGCATGGTTAGGAAAATTAACTCTATTAATAATGATTTAATATAGAGAAATTGTGAGACATGAAAAGGGCGACGGTTACGTCCTTGGGCATGAATACCCTAAAAGGTAAAGTAGGGGGAAGGCGATGACGCTTCCTTGGGTTGAAAGTCCCAGAACACACTGTACAGGAATCGATTTGGTGAGGACTCGGGGCTTGATGTCCCCTCACCGGAACACCCTTGGAATGTTTATAGGGTGATCAAGTGCGCCCATTTGGGTTTCGATGAGTTGAGTGATACTCAATTTAACATGGATACCTAGGAACAATGATGATTGGTAATATTTGTATAAATGTGTAATTATGACACTTGGTAATGATTAACTACGGTATCCATAAGATGTGATCATAATAAACCTCATAATCTGGAATGTGATGTAACTTACTAACTATGCAGATTTTAATGTGGTAATGATAGAGGTGAGTAATGGCTTTCTCTACTGAGCATAGTGTTGCTCATTCCCTTATGTTTATATCTTTTCAGGACTCACTAAGTGTGAGGTGGCTACGAGAAATATAGTTGAGGAAGTGATGTAGCTATATTACATTGGGACTGCTTCAATCGTTGAGAATGTTCTTCATGATAATGTAAGCATCAATTGTTACTTTCTGTGACTGTATTACAATGTGTTAAGGGTTAAAATGATGATGACAACAGTTTATATTATTAAATTTAAGGTGCTACATTAAAACTGTGGTTTATTTATCGTTTATATTTTTATTTTTGAGTTGAGAGTTTTCATTTAAGTCCCGGGCAAATTTTATTTTTAAGGTTTTACTTTTATTATTTATTTTTATTTTATCTCATTAAAAACTGTTAACCCCCATATAGGGGCGTTACACTTCTTCTTCTTCTTTTTAATAAAGAAACTTCATTTAAACTAGTAAAAGTACAAACGAAGTCATTTAAGCTGTCCATTAAGGAAAAGACTATCTTCGACCGGTGTTGGTTCCATCTGTGATGGGACGTGTAAAGAAAACAATCAAGCACAAAGACACAAATAACGAGTATTCAAACTAAAAAGGGAACACCACCAGATATAGTGCTAGACAAAGGCTCATTGCAGTGGCTCATCAACTAGCAAAACTAATCGACAGAACCTAAGATCCTTGTAGTGGAGGGAAAAACGATCTGTACTAGATATAAATCTAGCCGAACATGAACAACTTAGACTATATATAGATCTAGCCGAACATAACTATAAACTCCACTTTTCACGAGGGGGTAAGAAACACACAATAAGTCTAGAGATGGGAAAACCATCTTTATTATTACAAACATGAAAAAAAAACAACACACTAATACAACAAATAGGGTGAAAACATTGCCATCTTTATTAAACAAACGTCATGGTCTCCACGGCAATTCTTGACACTGAAGTCTGTCACCGCCAGTCATTCGGACACCTGAAACTCCTTTCTTCGACCAACTACCCAGCAGAGGCAACGCACTTTCTCTTTGCTGCTTTTCCCATGGCTAGTCCAGAGCTAGCATACCCCTTCCACCATCGGCGGCATGAGCCATCTGGGCCCCTAGAAGTCGGCGTCGTACAGGCGGTTGCAAACTACCCCCTAATCCCCCAACTAAGTCAAACCCCTGAGGTTTTCTTCTTATGCCAACTGCCCATCGAATGGTGCTGATGACTTCTCCACCTCTATTTCCAACGCTAGCCCAAAACCACCACATCCCATCCACCACCAGTAGCACGAACCCATCTAGGTCCCTTAACGCCTGCAATGTATGGGTTACAACAGAGTTCACCTAAACCACGTCCGGGTCAAGCCACTGAGGCTCCTTCTGAGCCCCTTAGTCCAAACCAGTCCTAGGTCAGCTCCGCCCTATAGTTACTGTTGACAACCTCGCCTTCCTTAGTGTCTAGCCCATATCAACCAAAATTCGACATAACCAACTCTACTCCCAAGCTCTATCGCGTCTCCCTGGCTTCACAAACACCAGATTTGAGAAAGATCGCTCGTTGACCACACACAAAATAGGAAACAAAGGCCAACGGACCGACGATGCACCGGTCTGCCAGCCACAACTGTTTATCTCTCGCTTTGCGGTTGGGCTTTTTCTCTCAACAAAGGTACATGCTATCAAATTTTTTTAGGTAGAAGTATTCATGATTTTTTCTTTTTCTTTTTTCTTTTTCTATGCATGTTATAGCTTATTTTCCTTTAAGTATTATGGGGTGTTTGGAAATATGGTTTGAACGAATTTGGTTAAAAATACTGTATTATGTAAGAGTTTTACGCTGTAATTTTTTTTTTTAACACTGTAACATATAAGCGGTTTACACTATAACAACCAATAATTTTGGTTAAAATTAGGATTGTCAAATACACTATTAAAAAGTTAACAAATCTGGTGAGTTAATAAATTAATATGAATCCGATATTTTTCCAACCGCATACATTAATCTTTTCCAATTTATGATCTCTTAGCTACCACCTTACCTCCATAAATTCCGACATAGTATTTTGAAGGCAAGAACATACGGCGAAATGGATCATAAAGGGGGGAAAAGCTGGTACACCAACTTTAATCAGTCATAAAATCACTTTTTTGGGGTTAAATTTACTTTTATTTTCCACCTTTTTTGATATATATAATATTGATTTCAATTTTCAAATGTATATATAGACCCACCGTCGCATGCATAGTCCTGTCTCCCATTGGCACCGGAAAGGAGAAAAATATTATCATGCCAAACAGCTATTTGACACGTGTACGTGAAGGGCTTGTAATAAAAGTCATCTCAAAAGACAGCTAAGCTCATAAGATGATCCATAATTAATAAGTTAGATCGGGCAAAAGTTTTTTGAACAATTTACCTTAATGTAAGACACTAATGTCTTATCGTAACTGATGAGTTTGACTGTTTTCTAACACAACAAACGCTAAACGACATGATTGGCCTTTGTATGACTGTTCATTTAAATATTCCATTTCCAAAATTCAGTATATACTAATAACTCAATTATGAATTGGATCCTGCTCTTTTTATCTTTCCTTTTTTTTTTTTTTTTATTTCTACCTTGGGTATTAAAAAACCAGCCTATAAATAAGTAAGTATTTGCTTTTCAGCTTTCATGAGTTAGAAAAAATTAGTTTTAAACATATTTAATGGTTTAAAAATATGCAATACTAACATGAATACTTTATGGACCCTTAAAAAAAAATGAAAGCTTTGCAGAGAAAGACTTTTGTTTTTACTATTAGACATGTAATTTTTGCCAATGAGACATTTCATTGATTGTAAGTTTTTAATTATTTGTTGATTGTCAGTTATAATATTTTACATGTAAAATAGACATTATTATGCTGCATATATATATATATTATGTAAATATGATAAACATTATCATGAGGAGAAATTTTTGTATGGGTTTATTTGATACATCATATTGTATTGTATTGTATTATATTGTATTTATTGTATACAATAAATACAATATAATATAATATAATATAATACAATACGGTGTATCAAACATACCCTTACGAGTATTCTCGATATATTTCATGCAAATATGATGAAGATTATCATCATGGGAAATTTTTGTACCACTTAGAAGGACTTTATTTTAAATTATATGGTTAAATTAGGGGAATTTGCGTTTATAAATGTAAATTAACCGCGGAATTTTTATTTCTTAAATCACATGCCTGTCGCAATGGTATTTATTTCTGTTATTATATACCAGCTTTTGATATAAATTAACATGCAATTGCCTTTACATATCTGGCCCTTCCTTCTCAATAACGAGGATGAGGTCATAATATTATGTTGTTTGGGAGGATTAATTAAAGTCAATAGTTCAAACTAATTTTGGCTAAAGATATTGTAACACGGGATAACTTTATACTGTAGTACATAAGAGTTTTATACTGTAGTAACTAAAAACATATATAAGCCAAAAATACATGATAATAAAAAAAAGAAAAACAAAAAATAGTTTTCATTCACCCAATCTGGCCACAACCACATTTTTTTAAGGCCATGTATATGTAAATTATCTTTATCAAGATATTGTTTTTTATCCTTGACTTATGGGTTAACAATTGTGACACCCGTTATTCTCCTAAGGGTATTAAGGTAATTAGATTAATTTTTAGTATATATATATATATATAAAAAAATCAGAAAATATCACAAAACTCGAGACTTTCTCTCTCCTCTTTCTCTCTCTAGAATTTTCTCTCTTTCTCCTCAAATCTCGTTTGAGATTCCGGCGTTATTTTTCGACACTTCTCATACCAGTGGGAAGCTCTCGTTGAGCTGAGTCCAACGAGGTGTCGTGCCACCCAAAACACCGCCGGAGGAGGGCTCACGCGCCGCCTAAAGTGGCGGTGAAACCCATATTTTCCCGACGTCGTTTCTCTGCCGTCCGACCACCAATTGACGTGATTTTGGTGTCTATGGACTCAGTGTGAGGAGAGGAACAAGATGGTACCAATTTCCCAGCTCAATTTTGGCTGGAACAGCTTCGCCGGAGCTGCCCCGTCGCCGCCGTGGAGCCGCCGTCGGAGTCGCCGCATATGGCGGCGGTGTGGCACACCGCCGGTGCCAAAATGATCAGAGGGCGACGGTGAGCAAGACCCCTCGGTCAATTGCTCCATTTCGCCGCCCCTCGCCGGAGAACGAAGACGCCCGCCACCGTCGCAGTGGGTGAGGTTGGGTTGGCCATTTTAGGCCGTTTTGTGCCAAATTGAAGGCACAAACACCTTCAGAGGACCGAGAGGAAGCTTCCCAACACCTCAATTTTGGGGAAACACCGCGAGAAGGCGGAGAACCAAGATCCACCGTGGAGCGCCGCCGTGAGGAGGTGGAGCCGCCGTTCCACGTGATGTTGAGCTGCCCCACCATAGGGGAAATGCTCAGAGGGTCACGGGGAAGAAAACACCCAAGTCAATTTTGGGCTACCGTCGCCGGAGGACCGAAATCGGAGCCGCCGGTTTTGGCCGTGAAACCCATCTTCGATTTGCTATGTTAGAGGCCGAATTGGATGAAATTGACCCCACCAATCGACTCAGGAGGGTCAAATTAGGGGGGGTAGGCTCGAGCTCAGCCCTCAACGGAGCCAACCGCCACTGGTCAACGGCCGGTCAACGGTGGTCAACGGCCGGTCAAAGGCCAAAATGGGATTTTGTGATCCGGACCTCCGATCGAAGATCCGAGACCGCCTCCTGACTCGTTTCGATGCTCTGGATGCAATGGTGACCTCCGTTTGAGCAAATTCCACTCCGATGAAAATCATCCGGTACCGACTGCACGCGAATCGAGGCGATTCAAACAGCAGTATCGGAGTCCAGAATGACGTTTTCAAGAATGTATGATCTCCAGGAAGCATTCCTAGCCATTCATAGTCGCTCGAGGAGCACTACAGAGGATGCTTCGTAGATACAGCGAGATACAACTGGATCTGTTTTGCTTGGAGTTCAAGATCAAGGGAGTATGGAGCTAACGTTAATTGATTCTAGGATTAAGAGACTGTTGATAAGCTTGAAAGGTAGGGATTCTATTACTCATTTTTGTGAGGTTTTTATAGAATTAAAATTGATTGTTTTGCCGCAATATATATATATCTATGTTGAACTGATATTATATGAGTATCACATATGAAACTATGATATGGACTCGTCTTGTATTGTACGGCGAGGAACATAATAAATTGACACATGTTATAAATTGAGAAGCATGGTTAGGAAAACTAACTCTATTGATAATGATTCAATATAGAGAAATTGTGAGACATGAAGAGGGCGACGGTTACGTCCTTGGGCATGAATACCCTAAAAGGTAAAATAGGGGGAAGGCGATGACGCTTCCTTGGGTTGAAAGTCCCAGAACACACTGTACAGGAATCGATTTGGTGAGGACTCGGGGCTTGATGTTCCCTCACCGGAACACCCTTGGAATGTTTATAGGGTGATCAAGTGCGCCCATTTGGGTTTCGATGAGTTGAGTGATACTCAATTTAACATGGATACCTAGGAACAATGATGATTGGTAATATTTGTATAAATGTGTAATTATGACACTTGGTAATGATTAACTACGGTATCCATAAGATGTGATCATAATAAACCTCATAATCTGGAATATGATGTGACTTACTAACCATGCAGTTTTTAATGTGGTAATGATAAAAACCTAAAGGTGAGTAATGGCTTTCTCTACTGAGCATAGTGTTGCTCATTCCCTTATATTTTTATCTTTTCAGGACTCACTAAGTGTGAGGTGGCTACGAGAAATATAGTTGAGGAAGTGATGTAGCTATATTACATTGGGACTGCTTCAATTGTTGAGAATGTTCTTCATGATAATGTAAGCATCAATTGTTACTTTCTGTGACTGTATTACAATGTGTTGAGGGTTAAAATGATGATGACAACAGTTTATATTATTAAATTTAAGGTGCTACATTAAAACTGTGGTTTATATTTTTAATTTTGAGTTGAAAGTTTTCATTTAAGTCCCGGGCAAATTTTATTTTTAAGGTTTTACTTTTATTATTTATTTTTATTTTATCTCATTAAAAACTGTTAACCCCCATATAGGGGCGTTACAACAATCCAATGTTAACTACATTTCTCCTAACACAAGGGTCTTTGTTTTTTAAGAAGACTCCAAAGGTCTTCGTTCAAACTATCATTATTATGATAAACAAATCGCTATATCAAAATTTGTTTCTTAATTCCCTCAAGAAAAAACAGTGTTGCTTTCTTAATTCCCTAAAAAAAAAAAAGGTTGCTTTCTTAAGGGGATAAAAAATGTTTATACCAAACAAAAACTATCATCCATGAGAAAAATAATATCATGACATCTGCGTGTAATAATTATTTTTTAAAAAGTGTAACGTTGATCTAAAATAGGTAATTACCTTTAAAAAATAGTTGTCACATATAATCCAACGGTGGTTACAACATATGTTTCATCTATATTGTTTGCTCTTTATCTAAGATAGGATGGTTTGTTTCTAGTCTTTCTGAATGACATTATACGTAGTAGTGAGAGGTAAAACATAACATAAACTAAGATAATGTTTTGTAATCTCGTCGCATAAGAGGCTCATCCTTTTATATTGGTAGGGTCATCTTTATATGAAAAGGCAGAGCTCTCAACATGGATGAATGGAAATGTCCTATAAAATATGTATAAGAATAATAGTGAAAAAGTTTAATATTAGTTTCAAGATAGAATTTATAATTGCTACATATTTATGACATAAAAAATAAATATTATAATATGTTTTCACTTCTAATATTACAATGTAATACAATCCCTGGGCCATGATGTCATTATTCATATTAACATTTTTTTGGTATGCAACAGTTTCTTTTTAGAAATGGAAATAGAAATTATTGAAAAGAGAAAGAAAAAGAAGCTCTCTCTCTCTCTCTATTGCTCTCTCTCTCTCGTCTATATCTTCTGTGTCAAAAAGAAAAACACTCCGTATGAAGCGGTCCATCTATCTACGTCATATATCAATCATTATACATATATGTACATATATATATATATATATGTCCTTCACCTTCACCCCAATTCCATTTCCATTTCCATTTCCCAATTCCCTCCTTTTCATTCTCAATCTCCAGTCTTTCCTCTTTCCATCTCTAGGGTTTTCTTCGATTTTGATTTTCCCAAATCTCCTTTCTCTTTCCATGACTTCGACTTCCGTGAAGAACACCTTGCTGCCTCCGGGCCTGGTCTCCAATCTCCAGGAAGTCCTTCTCAGCAGGAAGGTCGGTGATGGCGACCAATCCAACGAGGGCGCTGCCGATGATTCCTCGGAGCCGCCGTCTTCCTCCACTTCCGCCGCGGACGATGGCTCTTCCAAGCCGATTGTCCTCGTCACCAATGGCGATGGGATTGACTCCCCTGGCCTCACTTCCCTCGTCGATGCTCTCATTTCTCAAGGCCTTTACAATGTCCATGTTTGCGCTCCTCAATCGTCAGTTCTCTCTCTTAGATTATTTTTTATGATTATTTTGTGTCCTCGGTGAATTCGAATCCTTAAGAAGTTCGAATCTTTGATTTGTTTTGAATTGGTTTAATATTTAGAGATAAATCGGTGTCTAGTCATTCGATCACCCTCCGAGAAACGGTCGCTGTGAGTTCCGCCGAAATTAAAGGTGCCACAGCCTATGAAGTTTCAGGTACAATCATGTCACATCTCTATGTTCTTTCTTTTTCTCTTGCTGCAAAGTTTTGGATCCAAGTTTCATGGTTTTGGACTAGTTCTTACAAGTACAAACTGGGATGGCAATTAATTGATATTTAGAGAACATTTATTGCGAATTTATTTGAGCTTGTGAAATTAGGTGACGGCTTAATGCATTGTGGTGTTTGTTATTAAGGTAGCTTAAGTTACCGTGGTCTTTATATCAAAACGGGACTATTTATGGCATAAGTTATTTTTGGTTGGTATTGATATAATTTGATACCCAAATATTTTTTCTTTTACATTTGCATATTATCTTGGTTGCGGTCATTGATAGTAACAGGTTTTGGTGATGGTTCTTTTACTCAGGGACTCCTGCAGATTGTGTTTCTTTAGCATTGTCAGGGGCTCTGTTTCCATGGTCAAAGCCTTTGCTGGTTAGCCTTTATATACCATCATCTTTGGGATAACGAATGTATTTTGGTGCCAAGCATTTTTCAAGTGTTTATTTGCAATATTATTTCAGGTAATTAGCGGAATTAACCGGGGATCAAGCTGTGGCCATCACATGTAAGTTCTTATGGGTTTGATTGTATATCATTCCTAATATTTTGGGATTTGGTAATGTTTTAATGTGGAGCATTGTTTCAAATGGTTTGCTAATTTTTTTCTAACGGGCATATCAACCATTCTGTGTATTTGTATCTCTTATAAGTTAACAAAGTTTATTTCGAAATTGGAAGCTAATTCTTGTATCAAACTTTAAATACAACAGGTTTTATTCTGGCGTTGTTGCTGGAGCTAGAGAAGCAACGCTATGTGGTGTACCATCTTTGTCAATATCCCTGAATTGGTTAGTTGGCTGCTTATGTAGAGTTAAGTTACCATTTACATGCTACTGATTGTGGAATCCATGAGCTAATCTTGGTTTAATCTATCTAGGAAGAAGGACACAAGTCAAGAAAATGATTTCAAAGATGCAGTAGCTGTTTGTTTACCTTTGATTGGTGCAGCTATTAAGGATATTGAAAAGGGAAGTTTCCCCAAGAGTTGTTCTCTAAACATAGAAATTCCAACTTCGCCTTTGACACACAAGGTTTGTGTTCTTGAAGTACCTAATTAATTTCTTAATTGAAAATTCATTTGATGCATTAGTAGAATGTGGACCTGCTCAAAGTGCATATGTTCTATAAAACAGTGTAATTGTACAAAGTGTGCATTTAAGATTGATTATCCTTTCATCGACTTTTGTGGTTATAGTTGCATTTGCATCTTAATAATTTTTTCAGGATTTAGTTCTTAATTGACCTAGAATTCGTTTTCCATCAGTGTCTCAAGGGTTAAATTGGTAGTGTGAATTAAGGAGCTTGTAAGCATTATAAAAATCCTTTGACAATTCATTTTTATAAGGTTTTCCTTGTGAGCGCCTTGAAAGAGTTATTGCTGCGTTGATTTTTCGACAAAAAGTTACAATGTTCTTGTAGGCAGACATTCTTTGTGGTTTACTGTTTTCAAACCCTATATACTTATTTTTAGGGAGATATTCGTTTTGTGGAACCAAGTAATGGTTCTTAGGATATGGGGAGCCATTTCCTTGTGGACAAAGTGTCACCATTACCCCACATTGTAAGCTGATACTAGCTACATTTTATTTTGTTGCATAAACTTTTTGTTTACTATTTACTATGAAAGAGTGTTGGGATTATACTCTGACATTTTCTCTTTTGAATAACGTCGTTTTCTTTTTATTTTTCCCTCCTGCAACAGGGTTTTAAAGTAACCAGGCAAAGTATGTGGCGATCTACTCCTAATTGGCAAGCTGTTTCAGCTAATCGGTACCCTACAGGACATTTCATGTCGAATCAACAAAGCCTTGGCATTCAGCTTGCACAGCTTGGTCGGGATGCCTCAGCTGCCGTGAGTAGTTTTTAAATTTGTTGCTTTATTTTCTGTTACTAGAATTATTTTTGGATGTACCATTGTAGGCAGATGTGGCTTCCTTTTTCATTATTGGTGATTCTCATCCTTATTGTTTCCTCAGGGTGCAGCTCGCCGCTTGGCAACCCAAAGGAAGAACGTGGAGATTGTTGAATCCACTGGAGCTGCAGGAAAAAATGAGCCCGAACGGGTGAAAAAGTACTTCCGGCTAGAGGTAATGGAGGAAAGGGAGGGGACAAATAAGAAGAAGAAAGAAAAAAAAAAAAAAAAAGATTGTGCTCACATTATGAGACAACTTTATAATTGATTCTCATTGCTTTGAGCTGATGAGAGTTGGATGGAGAAACTTTTGAATAAACGCAGCATTAGAAATGTCCCTTTAGAACTACGAAATTTGCCCATGTCTTGGTTTATTTTGTTTGCAATTGCTGTTTTAGACTTCTCTCTCGCCCTTGAATTATTCTTAGTATTTTCATTCAAGTGAAGAACTAAGCGAGTAAGATATACACATTTGCAGTTTCTGGATAAGGAGCATAATGATACGGATGAGGATCTGGACTTCAGAGCGCTTGAAAATGGATTTGTAAGTTCCAAGGGTCAAATTCACAAGGGACTCATGCCTTCAATCTATGATGTCACAAGGGACTCATGCCTTCAATCTATGATGTCTCTGATTGGAATTTTGCATTTATTTTCCTGCTTACTGATTCCTGCATTTAATTTGGTTTAACAGATTTCAGTAACTCCCCTTTCTCTTTCTCCAAACATCGAGTTGGAAATTCATACAGCTGCCTCAGATTGGATTTCTTCTGTGCTTCCGCAGGAACAATAAGTCTCCTCCAGCTCCAGCATGATTTTTTGTGTACATTTTCCATTTGGAGTTCTGACATTTTTTCTGTTCTCCTTGAATTTTCGAGGCATGCAGGTCTGATTTCCAGTCACCCATTAAGAGTTGATTATGGTTCCACTTTCCACCTAGGGTTGTCCCTTACTCTTTTTATTTAGTTTCACTTTCCCTTGTATTTGTGTCCATTGTTTCAGTTCTTTAACCTCTTGTTCCAACGGTGGAGCAAATGCTTCCTGTAATTTCATTTGGCATATTTTAGTAGTGCCAGTGTCTGTTTTATTGTCAGTTACTAGTAAAACTGCTTGTAATGTAACGGATCCTTTCCATTCTTGATTTCAATAGAGGCTTTTTTTTGGGTTTGTTAATTTTCCACATGTCCTTTAGTTTAGAACTTGGATTTGCAATATTATAGCTGTAAAAATTTGTTTAACACCAGAATTTTGTCTGAGAATTCTAGGAAGTGTAGTTTACGATACCCAAATTCCAAACTAATAAAGACATGAAAGCAAAGAATTTGATCAGTTGCTTGGAAGTTTAGTTTGGATCCGCCC
The DNA here is from genome assembly GCA_025403435.1 of Artocarpus heterophyllus. Lineage (NCBI taxonomy): Eukaryota > Viridiplantae > Streptophyta > Magnoliopsida > Rosales > Moraceae > Artocarpus > Artocarpus heterophyllus. The sequence goes on along the minus strand of CM046350.1, from coordinate 6,334,850 downwards.
AAGATACACTATTGAAGCCGAAGTTATAAGCTAGAATAATATTTCTGATTCTTATCTTGAACAGTTTATGGTTTACCTTGTAAAGCATATTCATCAGCTGATATGTAAGGACTAGAAGCATATGGCAAAGCGTACTCAAAGCACACTGCAAAAGTTTCTATTTATATGTTTATCCCTTTATTTATTTATTTTTTGCTTTTGAAGTAATGAACACTTCAATAGGTGGAAGAAAAGGAAATTTGAAAAACAAGTTTCCTATGGGAGAACAAAAATGGAGCTGTAAAGTTGGTCTCTTTTTAAACAAAATTATTTCTTCCAGAAAATTTCTCTCAAACGATACTTTTCTGTTTCACAAGAGAGTGAATGTATTTTTGAAGTGTTTTTATTTTTTGGGCTTTGGTTATTATAGTAATATTTTGATGATTTGGTTTTATTTTTATTTTTTAACATTAATGAAGGTAACGTGTAACTTAATGTTATTCAAGAACAATCTAATTGGATCCATCATATTTTTTACAGCCCTTGCAAAAGCAATAATAATATGATCCAACCCAATGTTCAAAAAGAGCTATAACATACCCGTGAACTGTCTTCAATCAACCGAGACCAATACAAATCAGTTTCCAAGCAATACCAACACTATTGGGGCTTTTACAAAAGTCATTCTCTAAGACTCAAAAAGGATGAAGAGCACAACCCCTTTCACATAAAAAAGACAGTTGTCTGCTTTATCGGGGTCACCCTCAAGAGTGTGATCGGAGGCCCGTCTTCTCACTTAACGAGTTTGTGTCGCATAACATGCCCTTCTTCTTGTGCCAAGGAAGAAAGGATTTATGTATTTATTTTTTTAAATAGAATCATGACAACATCTAATTTCGTTTCTTGCTCTTTCACAATAATGCCTTTAATAGACAACCAACGATCTGAATTCAAAATCCAAGACAACTATACCGATATGTCAACCTCAACGGTACTTCTTTAATATGCTCGAGAATCATTCTTTAACCTACTTGTAGCCAGGAATCTCATAATTCCTTTCTCAATCTTGTTCTCAAGACAACGCTCATTAGCTGCCTCTCTTTGCAACTGAGGTATTGCTTTCATATGGACCCTTTGATTTTGCTCGATCGGTTATTAAGAATAAGTAGCAAGCTCAAGAATATGGCCAAACTGAGAGAGATAACATTGAAAAAAAGGTTAGGAAGACAATTTTATCCACGAACTCAATTACCTCCAGGGACCCATCTCAATTAGGGAAAGAAAACCTAGTTTTAAACGGGTTAAAAGTTCAACATGTCAAGGTTGTGGGTCAATGACATGTTTAGAGGTTTCCAATCCTATTCTTAGTTTACCCATCCCATTTAATCATATCATATTGTTGAATTAGGTATATTATGTATGATTTGCTATAATATATACCATTTTGAGAATTATATTATATTACAAGATATCTGTAAAAATTCAAAAACATATATTTATTTTTAGAAATTAAAATCTTATGTAAGTGTGTTAATTATTTATTTATATTGTGATGAAAATAACTAATTAGGTAAATGAAGTATTGTAAATCTCATGAACCTGTGATAGAAAAACGCACCTCATTCCCGTCAATCTATGTGGATTGATAAGGTAAGCACGATGATTGTTTTTATTTGTGGGGTGAAGTAACAGGTAGACTACCCTGTTTCAAATTGGCCATCCTAGACAAAATCGTCGCAGACGAAATTCAAACAAAATACCTGCTAATAAAAAGCCTAATATGTTAGTTATACAATAATTAAAGGATTAAATGGTCATTTTAGTGATCACATTTTTTTTAGTGATTACATTTCTTTAACTGTTATATTAGCAAAACATAGGGGTAGTACTGTAATTTCACTTTTCCGTTTTGAAGATTTTTTTTTTGGAAAATGTTAACGAGTTCCTTTCACAAAGATCAAAAATAAACCAAAAGAACAAAAGAGGTTCAACTCCTCTTATTAGGGTTTTAGGAAACAAGTTACCTGAATCTGCTTCAAAGATGGCCTCTAAAACCCTAATTCGTACGGGATGTTCTCTGATAAACAGGTTGTTTAGCAAGCCAATCCTTCGTCAGAATACAAGCTCCAATTCCCCTGTTGTATCGCATGGCCTCGACATCACTCCGAAGCTGTTTCCGTCGCTATCGAATTTCCAGTCACCCCTCCATCTGCACCAAAATGACGCTGAATCCATGAGGAAGGTTTCGAATCAGGGATTCGTCTATCCTTGTGGTCTCCCTTCACTCCGTTTCTTCTTGCCTGACGGTAGGTATTAGAATTGCTTCGACCTTACTTGTTTGGTTCTCGAGAAAATATAAGGGATACTTTTTTTTTTTCTTCTTTCATAATATTTGTAAATGCGCCCCTTATACTCGGGAAAAATGTTATTTCACTTGCATTTTGTTTTTGAAAATTACCAATTGCTGTTTTGAATCGATATTATTCATTCGTAAATCTCTGAGTTTCCTTGCTTATGAGACTTGAATTAGATGAAATCATAATTTGGTCAAGTCGACTTTATTAATTTATTTACTTGTTTACGAGTTTTGTTTTTTAGGAGAGCTAATTTATTGTGCAAACGCTATTTATCTTCCTGTAGAATTTTCTTGGGTCCTTTAAACTTGAGTTTAATTGTGAAAATCCCTATTCTTTGTTCTGGTGATTTATTGTCAAAGATTGTATATTTTATCCTCTTTTCTGATGGTAATTTTAATATCTTAAGAAAGTTAATATATTGTTTTCAAGAACAATGGAGATTTCTTGAGAGACTGAAACCAGCATATCAATAGCATATGGACGAAATGAGGGTACGATCCTTTGCGCCCTATTGGCGGGCTGCAGGATTTGTAATATAGAATAAGGGAATGGGGGACGAGATAATACCAATTATCTTTTTTATTTAGTTAAAGAAGAAAAGTACGCACAAGAGCTTAACGTGATTTTAGTTCGACTAATATGTTAGGATAGCTTAATGTAATTCTTTTTCATTCCTTCTGAGTTACACATTTTTGATTGTTAGGAGATGATTCTTTGTCAAAAGAGCCAATGCTCTTATTTCCCAAGCGGACATTCCAACCCAGCACCATCCGGCGAAAGCGGAATCATGGATTCTTTGCTCGGTATATCTCACTTGCTCTCTAAAGAAGTTTGATATGCTTTTTTTTGTTTATGGTTTTGATTGGACGAACCTGAGCATTATGGATTGAACATCAAACAGTTGTTGTACTGTTAAATCAGCTGAATGAGTATGCTTATGATTTAGGATCCTTTTTTTGTCATGTTCCTCTTTTGAGGGGTGTAGCTAAATGTCTTAAAAATTTAGATCACTGAGAACTGTGACATTTTAACTTGAACAGCAAGGCAACCAAGGGAGGGCGAAGAGTCATCGCTCGAAGAATTGCAAAGGGTCGGTCAAGAATAACAGCTTAGCATCTCTGCTGCTGTTCAAGATTTGTTTGTGCTAAAATGAATTTGATCTAGTTTAGAAGCTTTTCTAGAGTCGGGGCACTGGCTTGGAAAATCAAGACGAAGCTCTGTTTCTTTGAGAGGTTTACATGTAACTTTAAAGGCCTTCTTGGGCTTTAAAAAAAATTAGTAGACCATTCTGTTTTGTTAACATTTTGATAATGATCTTTTTAAGTGCTGAATTTGATTATCCACCCATCCGAAATAACATGAATTGTAGCCCTGATTTGTATATGTATTTTTCTCTATCTTTTGCCCTTGATCTTCGAAATTGAGAATTTATTAACAGGAAGGAAAAGGGAACGTAGGTGGAACCAAAATACCATAGTATATTTTTGCTTTATGTTATAACATGTGAGAGCCTTATATTGTATAAGTTGGAACGAAGTTGCCAAATCTTTGTCCTAGTTAAAAGCTTAGTGGTCTCACTAGTCTGTAAAAGGCACTTGTCAAGGCAGCATATAAGTACAGCAGCTAAACCCTGTTTCTCAGTAGTCCCAAGATTTTTGTTTTTTCAGAGTGTAGTTGCCCAGTAACAATTTCCTCACCATCACGTTTGTAATTCACTGCTTGCATACCATCCCTTCCCATATCTGTACAGAGTAAGCGAATACTGAATACAGACAAAATCATTTTTCACTTTTCTTTTTTGGGAAAACAAAATTATTAGGTTTTGATATTCTTTTGATGGAGATGACGGAGTGGAATGATGGCCCCTTCATCCCCCTATTATTGGGCTTACAAGAAGCTGACGATAGCCATTGGTTTTTTATTTTTATTTTTTGTCTTTGGCAATGTTGTGACCAATGCAATGTAGATGATGCAACAAGAGACCGTAAAGTTAGAAAAATGTATGCTAATTTGTCATTTTTTTCCGAGACAAGAATGTATGGTAAGAAGAATTTAATGGCTTTTATACATATAAGATGCCTGCAGATTGTGGCTTAATCTATTTTCTGCTTCTTGTTTACAATGATTTCACAAGTTGAATTTCGAGGGGACAAATTTGATTCCCTTTGATATTTGATGGTCTCACATCATGAAGAAGGACAAAGAATGATAGCAAAAGAAGATTCCTCACTAGGAAAATGTAGTAGCAAAATAAACGTGCTACAAGATCAGTACACCTTTAAGATGACCAGTGATTAGGTATATAGCACAAAGAAAAAAAAAGTATCCGTACTTCGATGGGAATATATTCCATACAAAAACATGCTCTAGAAATTAATCACCATGTGATAAAAAAAAGTGCAGATTTTTAGAAGTTCGACGAGCAATAATATTAATCAAACGATCAAAATCCTAAACTAGCAACATCTAGATTTTCCGATTATGGGCATTACATCTGCTCTTGGGAAAATTTCAAAGACATAAATGCAACTGTGCAATACTGCCATTAATGAATCCATCCATGCATATTATATATATATATATCTCCATACATAACAACATTACACTATTCCAAAACTAGTCCCATCTTCAAGAGAAGATTATCATGGCTTCAGATTGACGAATTGGCCGTTGGATATCGGCGACAACGATGATAAGCACGACGAAGGAGACGATGAGGACAATGGAGACGACAAGGACGGAGTACTCAACGGTAAATTGATCATAGAATCAACGTTGATCAACGGCACTACTTCTGCTAATTGTGGAGAAGATGAACATGCAGGCATCAAGCAGAAGTTGCCATCAACGTTATTATTACCGATATCGCAGAGTTTCGGCATCATGGACATCGTGGGATCGAATAACGTTCTTTCATAAGCGGATAAAATGGAACTCGGATCGATGACAAGTTTGTCACCTCCTCCGAGAGAATTATCAAAATTATCCGGAGGAGCAACCACGTTGAGGATCTGATGATCAGGGATACTTTGATGGCCTAGCAACAATGATGAATTATACGTAGATAATGATGGGTTATTAACCACCGTTGATGATATAATCGGAGGCGGAAGATCATGAACCTCAATATTGGTGTCCAGTTTAAGATCGTTGTGGTAAAACAGTCCTTGATCATGGGGAATATCTGCCGTTGGATTGATATTATTATTGTTGTTGTTGTTCATCATGCAAGATAGGTATAGATTTTGATGATGAAGAAGATGATCTTGCTGAGAAGTGGTGGAGAGGATCAAATTAGGGTTTGCAGTGAAAGGGAAGAAATTGGCTTCGTTGGGAAGAATATTTGTAGAAGTGGGGAAATATTGATGAGGAATGCGATGATGATCATGATGAGGGAAGGAGGGAAGGTTAAGATGATGATGATCATGATGGGACAAGAGCTTCTTCTTTATGCTTGAGTTCCAAAAGTTCTTCACTTCATTGTCTGTTCTTCCCGGTAGGTGCTTTGCTATCTGAGCCCATCTGTTTCACACATATATAAAATATATATAGAAGTTATTAATCAATACGTACATAGAAATGATATATATATGATATAGTTTAAACAGAATATTAATTATATATACCTGTTCCCTAGAATGCTATGGAGTTCTATGATGAGAGCAGCTTCTTGTGGAGAAAAGCTTCCACGTTTAAGGTCAGGTCTTAGATAGTTTATCCATCTTAGTCTGCAACTCTTTCCACATCTTTGTAGACCTACATTTCATTATATACATTCACCCCATGAATTTTGTAATGATTATTAATTAAGCACCAAGAAACTAATACCTGATTAACTATAGAATATATATATATATGTATATATATTGTTTACATAAGTCTTGGGAAAAACTATTGTACCTGCAAGTTTTGGAACAGAGCTCCAACAGCCATGGCCGTAGGTTGAAATGTAGTTGATGAGTTTCTCATCTTCCTCTGGTGACCATAGCCCTCTCTTCACTTTCTGTTTGTTGCAACATGAGTGGTGCCCCATCTCTCTCTCTCTCTCTCACTAGAATATATTGATCAGCCAGTGGCAAAGGAAGCTTGGAGGTTTCGGGTATATATAATGTTGTTTGATATAATAAAATATAGGAGAAAGAAAGTGATATTATAATATGATGCAGATGAACAGAAAAGTAAGGGTTCTGTAGCTGATGATCAAGTGACCTTGACATTCATGAAAAAAGTTTTACGAGAAAATGTGAAAAAGAAAACCTGGGAAAGGAAGAGAAAGAGAGAGAGGAGAGAGAAAGAGATTGGAGAAGATGGATACGGAGCTGTGAGTGAGTACAGAACTGATGAGGTGGTGAATTTAATGTGGGGAGCAGTACTACCACTAACATGAGAGTGGGGCTGAGAAAGGATTGCAGTGTTCTCTTGAAATGTGCTAGTATGGCTTAAAGTAGATCCTGACCCTACACGTGTTAAACATGCAGATTGTGGGGTCCCATATCAAGGGGTCCCACTTTGGACTTATCTTAACCCAAATTATCAAGTATATCAAACCAAACAGCTGTTGGATGAAATGTTGCCATCATCATCCATGGTTCTAAATAATTAGCTCCCTTTGACTTATGTAAGATTCTAGAGGCAATGAAGTGAACGTCATGATCAGTTGATCCAACGGATGAAAACCCACGTCAAAATTATCATTATATATATATATATATATAGCTTGTCTTTGTTTGTGATATGATTACTTGAACCTTGACTTTCATCAAGTTCCATTATGTAACATATATATATATATATATCTTAAGAACCACGTTTGAAGCATTCTATGATGGTTATTATAAACACGTATATACATACACACACATGCATGTATTTATATATGTAGATATAGAGTGATAGGTTAATCAAAGCTGTTAGCTGCGCTCCTCTATAAAATCTTTGATCTCTTTTTGTAAAAGCAAATGTGTAGCTAGCTCCATTAGAATCTTTCTTCAGTAGGGTTTAGTACTTGGTGGGGTTTGATTGTTTATTCAGATTTGACGAAGGGCCATACATGCAATCAGATCAGTGCAAGGGGTCCTCATGCAAATATTTTTTTCCCAAAAAAAAAAAAAAGGAATCGTAGAGACACCATACACACACACACAAAAAAAAAAGAAGAAGATGTATAGTTCCTTAAAAAGATTAATATATCATTATCAAAAAAAAAGTTTTGAGAGAAAATATTGGAGAACTTTCATTATTCATAATGATCTCTCTAGCTAGCTACCATCTTTCCTTTTTCGGCTTGAATGATGCAGCCCCTTTGGGTTTCACTACGACCTTCAATTTCAGTTCCGAATTTCCTTTCTTCTTGTCTCCAAAAAGGTCAATTGATCAGAAAAACAATTGGCCAAGTGAAAAAGACTTTAAACTTGGGGCCTTCATATGTTATGATTTTAGCAAGATTCCCGGGATACAATTTACTCAAATAATTTCACGTAGCGTTTTTCTTTTGCAATATATATGTCTAGAAACTAACAATTATTATGTGTAAAAGTTTGGCAATTGTTTAGTAGTTTTGTTAATTTGAACCAGACATAAGTTACAAATTAGGAGAGAAGATCAAATTTGAGCTATAATAAGGATATTTAAGCGATAACCCATCAATTATAACTGTGAATAGCATCTACAGTTAAAAGTAAAAAGTGTTGCATTAAACACTCGCATGCTATAGTTATTAATCTTAAAACGTCAGTTACAATTGAGTTTTCAAATAGAAGCTTGATATCAACTATTTGTTTAAGGTTTTATAAATTATAAAAACCATAGTAATAATCAGAAGCATAAGATATACAGTTAACAACTACAATTAGGATTAGGAAGGTAATTATAAACGTGTTTGACGAAGGAGGAATAATACTGGACAAAAAGTGAATTTTATAGAAAGCTGGGTGATGGGGAAAAGTCGAGACTTATCTTTTTCAGACTGCTTTGAGATTTTTTTGGGGAAAAGTTTTTTTTTTTTTTTTTTCAGAATGCTTTGAGTTTACGTTTAGTTCAATTGTTAAAGTATGAAAAACAGCCAAAAAAGTAGGCTTTTACATTCTGTTTATCAAACGATTCCTCATGTTAAATGTATATATGGCAGTGATTGATTAAGCTTTTTGTCTGATGTTGTTGGATGCTTTGGGGACGAGCATATACACACATATATATATATATATATATATAATATTTATTATATTAGGGGATGTTAACTAACGCTTAGTGGATATTAATATTAATATCTAGATATAGAATCCTATGATCAACATCTATATAGATTGCATTGATTCACTAATAATTATTATTAAAGATTATAAGCCACTTATAATCTTTACTTATTGAACATTTTTATTGGTCAAGTCCTGCTTGCAGTATCTTCAACCTAGCTATCTACAACTTAGATCAACCAATACTTTTTCTTTTAGTTGTCATCCTTGAAAGATACTATATAATACTCTTAACTTTTTAACTATGCTAGTCATATATATAGGATACATTATCTACTTTTTGGCATACATGCAAGCATGCAATATATATATATATATATAATAGAACCATTTATAGAATAAAGGAATTAATTAATTAGTACTTCTCTTTAAATTAATTAGTGATGCATACATATATATATATATATATATATATATATGTTTGTGTCGGCATGAAATAGATACAATAATATTTTTTTAAATGCAATTTAATTTGGAGGTGGAATAATCTTCAAGCAATGCTGCTTTTTTCCTTGTGGTGAAACTGCCCATAGTCTGCCAAAGCACGTTGGACTTCACATTGATTTATATACTGCCTAGCTAGCTTTTTTCTTGCTTTTAAAAGGAAAGGAAAAAAAAAAAAAAAAAAGGTATGAGCCAGAGAATGCTTACGATTGAAGGAAATATATAGGACCAAATTCCAGATTCTTTTGATTTATTGTTTGCACATGCAACAATAAATTGCAACAGACCCCTTTTGCTTCTTTTGTTCAGCCATCAAGGGACACAAACTGTAAGAGATTTTTGTTTTTTTCCAACTTCTTAGAGGAATCAATAACAAGTACATGAAAGGATTATGAGGACTTATGTAATTGTTTGTCCTCTATTGAGAGGAGATTGATTTTGGTATGTGTCTTTTTCAGCTTTTTATTATTATTTTTCCTTTCTATGTCACAAAGTCAAATGTTTTATTTATTTGTTTTAACAGCAAGGCATTGACTGTCCACTAACTTGTTATTAGCATCTAGATTTATGCTACTTGGAAAAATTTTAAAACAAGGAAAATAATTTTTTGCTTCATTATTTTCTTGCACTTCTACATGATGAACTCAATTGATGTTCAACAAGCCAGAGGAAACATGTCTAATGTTAAAAATGCTTGATTTTCAAAGCAGCCTACCTTTTATATATGGAGCTGAAAAAGAGAGTTAAATTAATTAAATGGGCAATCAAAGATATATATATATATATATATATATATGTTAATGTTGTTGCATAATATATACGATGCCAGACAAAGGGTAAAACGTACTATTCAATAACTATTCCCCTTTTGGTTATCTCTAGGTTGTGTAATTGAAACGGGGAAAAAACTATCAACTTTTACACAAAGGAGTATATTCGCAAGAGGAGCCTCTAATTCGCTGATGGCCCATAAGAAATGAATTAAAAAAAAACCAAAGAACAAAAGTGAAAAGCTAAAGTAACTTTTAATATTCTACCTTCTTTCTTGAATCAATCAGGGTCACCATTCACCAATGATGTGGGAGAATCTCACACACACACACACATATATATAAATATATAGATGTATATTTATGTTAATAGTTTCATGAGTATATACCAATGCCGTTTAATATAAGAAGCAAAAGTGAACTTTCATTCCAATATATACATACACGCACATATATACATAAAATAACTTAATAAAACAAAAATTGCAATGTGGCCCCACATAAAAGAGGAGCAAATTAGCAAGAAAAGCAGCTTTTCTTAGGCTTATGAGAGATACCCCATGGCCTGACTAGTAGTGCCCTACAATGCTTCCTTCTCTTCATGGCAACCCCCTCACGAAGGAAAGTTCACAAATTTACTCAAAAACTGAAGGGACTTGAGCTTTCTCTCACATACCTTTTTTTCATTGTCCTACATTATATATCACTTGATTCAAATGTGAGTACTATCCTTCAGAGCCAAAAAAAAAAAAAAAAAAAAAAAAAAAAAGAGTACTATCCCATCAAAATCATTGTGGGCATCCTAAAAAAATATATATTTTACAGCTTTTGGGGGCATCCTGATTTCTTGCCATTGTTAGCGCATATACTCTCACGTCACACGATGTCCTTTTGTGGGCCATGGAGTAGATAGAAGTCAAACTTCTAACGGATTCGAGATACTATGTCCAAGTACTTCCCTGTAATATTAGTGTCCTCAAAATCAGTTTTGTAACAAATTGACCCTTGAACCAATTTTCTTTTTCTTTTTCTTTTTTGTGGCTTATTTGATATAACAATATAACAAATCTATTTTCTTTTTTATGATTGTGATTCTTTTGTTTTATCCTTCTTTTGTCCCTTCAATCCTTTACTTCATTGCTTAAAGATTGAATGACAATGATCTCGATGATAGTGATAATCTAATCACCTATATATATATATATATATGTGCGTGTGTGTGTGTATATATGTAGTCATGAGTCCTTTTCTGCATGAACTACTACAAATACATACATGACATCTGCTATATCTGTATATGAGACTATATATATCTACATGAACGTTCATGGACATTAATCAATGGAATTTAATCATTGGTATTGCTTAAACGAGTAAAAGCTGTGTCTTAGCAAAGCCATGATTAGCATGATTGAAATAGCATGTACTCATTGGAAAAGGGAAAAGGGGTGACGATCATAAGAAAATGGCTAATGGGCAATTATGGATGGTGTGATAATGGTTTGTGCTAGGTCCAGGAATATTATCTTTTGGCAATATCTCTTCTTTCCATGATAATTATTCCCATTTTTATAAAAGTCGAGCTTCGGAAGTCAATTCAGGAATCAGAACCAAATAAGTAGGGTCGACTACTCTCCTTTGTAGGATATGAACAAAAGCCCGGAAAATCCTTGTTGGGGTTCTCTCTCTCTCTTTTTTTTTTTTTTTCTCTCTCCTTTTTCTTGCTTTTTTTTTTTTTTTTCACTGCTTTATGGAAATGAAAACCCAACCATTGGATGTAACAGGAAGAAGGGTGTAGGTTTTGGTGGGCTTTTTTTTTTTGGGGGGTGGGGTTTTAAGTACCATAGAGTCCTGTCCGAGCTCTTAAATGTTTTGCTAAAGCAAGACAGATTCGTTTTCTTTTGAAATCCTTCTTTTTCTTCTTTTTGGGCTGTTAAGCATGTAATTGCGGATGGCAATTTTAACACTCTCTGATATGGATGGGGTTTTGAGGGCATACATATCTGGCTGGCTGGTTTTAAAATTGATCATGTTGCTTTTTTCCCCATATGCTCTCTTTTTTTTTTGGGCTCATGGTGGAGAATTGAGATGGTCAATTTTACAGTTAGTCATGTTTTCAAGTCCCAATTCGATGCTTGTCCTTATTGTCCCTATTATTTGATTGGAATTTAGGATATCTCTATGTTAGGTGCTTACGGGGTTGGGGCAAATACAATTATGTTTAAAGACATTTAATACACCAAAATGGTTACTGCAGAAAAAAATTCAGGAAAAAGTACTGATATTTCATGTCCACTTGTTGTGGGTACAGATTCCACATTTCAAACCCAACACAAATTGTCATGTAGCCATATGTTTTGTTACATTGCAAGGCCCATTTCAGGCCCATGTCTATCCAATTTCATGAATAGAATTCAACAAAATGGATAAAAGGGGACTTTCATAAGGCATTTCGATAGCCTATTTGAACTGAAAACGCTAGATTACTAGAGCATTTTCAATTTTATGTTTGGAATGTTGAAACGAGTTAGGAGGTAGTCTCAGATCATCAATTAGAGGTCGGATCAACTATTGACTAACTTTGACCAGACTTGACCAATTTGATCGACGTTGAACCTTTGACCGACATTGACCAAGTTTAGGAAATTTAGTCTAAAACCCCCTAAATGTTTTTAATAAATTTTGAATGTTACATACCTCCGTTTGGGTTAATTCAATTTTATTAAAAATCATCTGATATCGAGTGCAAGCAAAATGAGACAAAATAGATTGATGGAATGGAGACCGAACTAGTAGCTGTTGCTTTTGGAATCTCTGTGAGTCATTCTTAGCAGTCCATATTCCTTTCGGGACCCACTTTGAGGTTGGGATTCTAGTACTTTAACTTTTATGAGATTTTATTTAATCAAATTGATAATTTAATTTTCCAAGAAAAATTATATATATTATTTTATCGTTATTATCATATAAACACCATATAAATAATTGTGCGGACAAGTCTTGTAACTTACAACATGATCAGAATTGATTTTGACATAACATGAAATATAACTTGATATAGGAAGCATAGTTAGGTTAAATAGACTCTTTTGTACTATAATTGAAATACAATAATGTGACATGTAGAGATATGGATTAAAAGTATATAAGCCAAATATAAAATGAATGAAAATGTGTAATGTAAACAGGGCAACGCTTTTGTCCTTGGGTTCAAAACCCTAAAAGGAAAAATAGGGGAAGGCGATTGCGCTCTATTGGCTCGAAAGTACTAGAACGCACTGTACTAGGAATATGACTTGGTAATGACGCGGGACAACGAGGCCCTTCACTTGACTACTCGGCAATCGATATAATGTATTATCTAGCACACCCTACTGGGAAAATTGAATATGAAATAGTATATAAATAATAATGGATATGTGGATGCTACATAGTTTGTTATAATATATCTATATATATTATATGCAAACACGATAATTATTAAGCATCCATTGGTAATGGACATAATGGGCTTGTTAAGATTTATTAATGATGTATTGATGAATAAATTAACCATGTAGGTTCAATGTGGTAAGTAATAAAATCAAAAAATAAGTAATGATTTCCTTACTAAGCATATTGTCACTCATTCCCCTATCTTTCGTTTTTTTAGGATTTATAAAGTGTGAGGTGATAACGAGAAAAATAGTTAAGAAAATATGTAGCTATATCCAATTGAAACCTTTTCATTTGTTACGAATGTTCCTCATTATGATGTTAGAATCATATGTTTATATTGTGATTGTATTAAGCTATCTTGAGAGTTGGAATAATGATGATGGCATAGTTTTTGTTGTTTTTTTATGTTTTCTTTAACTTGAAAATTTTCGTTTAAGTCTCAAGAAATTTTTTTTGAAGTTTTTAAAGTTTTTCATTTTATTTTCTGATCTTTTTTTAATTTATTGAAAACTACTAACCCTCACTTAAGGGCATTACAAAAGAATTATAAATGGAAACTATGAAAAAACAGTGAAAAAGTTTTAAGGAAAAAAAAGAAGAAGAAGAAGAAGAAAAAAAATAAAGCCTTAAAAAATGATAAAATACTAAAACATTAAGAAAAGGAAAAAAAAAAAAAAAGCACATTCGTAAGAGACAATAGTAGACAAATAGATTTTTTTTATTGTAAAAAAAATTTAAAAAATGTAAAGTACTAAATGATAAAGTTAAAATAAAAGAAAGATTCAAGTCAGAAACTATGGAAGAAACATGAAGCCTAAAAAAAAGAGAGAAAAAAAAAAAGAATAAATTACATTAACATCCTCTTGAGTTTTATCCAAAATAACAGAGATACCCTCTTGATCAAACTAATTGCACTGACACATTTTGAACTTAACTCTATTATTTTTGAACTTGAAATGATAAAAATACCCCTTTTATCTCATATGTTAATCTAACAAATTCTAATCTCAGCTATCTATAAAAAAATCCTAATACTTAGATAACTAAGCCTAGTGACCCTATAATCCAACCCCCCTCCCGCATCTCCACCCTTCACCAGCCACACCTTATTCGCCTACATTGCCCCCTACCTCTCCTTCTCCCCCCACCCATCATCCCAATAGCCACCACTGTTGCCCTAACCTTTGTCCATCCTCCTGTCACATTCAACCACCCTCCTTGTTGTGCCCCGTCCTTGGTACGGAGAGTTTTTTCATATTGTTTTCTTAATATATTTTTAAATTTTATATATGTTTTATAATTTTAAAGTTTTATGAAGAATAAAGGATTTTTGAAAAGTAATAGAACCTTTTTTTATAATTGAATTTTAGTTTTGTTCGATGGTTAGTTTTGATTTTGTTGTAATTAATTTGTTTAGATTTTTTTGAGATTATTATGTAATTTTGATTAGTTTGTGGATTCAGATCGTTTAGGAATTAATTGTGGATTTGTTTTGGATTATGTAATTTCAATATTCATATTTTATTTTATTTCATTTTGGACATATGTTATCTTTGGAGAAAGAAGGAAAAGAAAAATATGAGTGAAATTTACAGTTACAAGTGCATATAAATTATTTAAACTCATTTTAATGTCAAAGAAAAAGAAAGTTATCATTTATAGCTGTATAAATAATTAATTTTTTTAATAGATGAGGAGGATCCTTAGCATTTTGAATAAAATTAATGGTCAAATCAAGTCAACTAATAAGGGGTCTCTTTGTAATATATATATATATTACAAAGAAAAAACAACGTTACAAAACTAGCTTGCACTGGCTCACGACTAGCTTAAACATATTAACACAGCGAGTTTTATCTTTCTCAGACGTCAACCCATTAGAAAACTTAACAATTTCACCAATCATGAAACAATGCACATGTTAATTCTATTGTATACCCACTCTCACTCCAAATGCCTATATTTATGTATGCGACAACTAATTTTCTGATACTGTCTGTAAATCTATGCATGCAAATGCAAGTGTATGACTTCAAACGCCATCAATCACGTAAAACGACAACAAGTTGTTGCACTCAAAAATCAAAAGCACAAATTCTGCTAAGAGAATGAACAACCACGGTGACTCTTGATCTCCTCATTGTCTTCTGGACCTTACACCATCAAATCTGCAAGTCGACATTGGAGGGTACAGGATCTTTGCTCAAATTAACTGAAGGAATGGAACCGGCGCAGCTTCTTGTGTCCCCAGTAGAAAATGCCATTGACCTGTTATGAAGTGGAAATTCTTCCATCAAATACCTCTGCACATTACGAGATGAAAACTTGGAAGCGCTCTGCTTCGCCTTGGTTGATGCCTGTGAGATTCATGTAGCTCGGTTTACGCAAATTAGTTTCCCCCATTTTCTCCACCTTGACACTGTTGCTAAACATCAGGCTCGGAGAAGCAGATGAAGAGGAAGTCGATGCTGAGGTCTCATCATCATAAAGAGACTCAGAACTTAGGGCAGAAGACGACCGAGCTAATTGATTTTCCACAAGTGGTCTAGCTGAAATCCTGGTTGTGACATTGTTCCTTCTCACTTCCACTGAATCTTGTCCAGAAGAACATGAATGATCTTCACTTTTCCTAGAAAAAGGAGTCATTTCTGGTGTGATCTCTTCCATCAGCCTGCTTTCCCACGGCTTGACCGCCAGTCCAACGATCTAACCAGCTCAATTCAGGAACTGTTCTTGCCTTGCTTCTCATGCTTAACAGGATTCACTGTCTGCTTTGTCCTAGCATATGGACTGGCACTTGGTCTCAATCTCTGAAAGAAAAAAAATAAACTTATCTCAAACTCTGTTCAAAAGAAACAATGAGCCATAGCTAAACCTTTTCTATGAATCAAATTACCTGTTGAGATTGAGAGTATGCAATTGCTATGTCTCTTTTGATGGCTCCTCTCTGCCTGTTATGTAGCTTCGCTCTAACTTCGCTCACAGTTCCGGGACTATCACACCATCCTTGCTAACAATTTGGGAAAGATTGGAAACAAGCAAAAATCAATTGTAGCTCATCAAAATTTACTTTTTAAGTCTTTAAGGTACTGTATAGCGTCATCACAAAGCCTAAAATGAAGAAATTCTGAAAAACACGCACTTACAGCTTGCTTGATGGGATCCAAAGGGTAGCAATGTTCATCCGATAACTTCGGGGCAGCGTCTCCTTCTGCAGACGTCCTGGCACAGCGCGCTCGTACGCGGGCTTGTACTCGAACAAGCGCCTGCATGCACCTTAAAGTAACAGCTGCTTGCTTTCGCACCTGCCGGCCGCGGAATATGGCTTGAATCCTCACCACTGCTCTTAGTGCTCTTAAAGCCCGTCTTGCCTGCGAATTTTCAACATGAACAGACATAGAAGATGAGAGAAAACATTAATATGTTTTCATCCTATTAGAAAACCATTAAAATGTAGAACAGGAATGCAAAGCACCGAGCATCTAAAATGAACAAAGCCGGTTTACTTTCACTATCTTTTCTTCATTGATTATTACATTACCGAGGAATTAATAATTTAAATAAACCTTGATTTTAAATTCCTATTCTAAGTGACTCCAACCAGATAAGTAATTTTTTTGAAGTGCATCAATAATTAACTTAATTAATCCAAGAGTTTCACAATCTTCTCTTCCTTATTAAAAAAAACAAAGAAAAGATAAAACTTTACTTGTTAATTTCTCTAGTCAGTGACCTTAACAACATAAACGATTAGGTCAACTAATCTAAGTCGTTAGCAGAAGCTTAATTGAAATTTGAGGTGAACTTTCAAAATCTTCTTTATCGAACTCAATTACACAAGATATATATAGAGAGAAAATTTTGGGGAAACAAAGAAATTGAATAAATTCAAAAGCGAAAGAGAAACAGAGATGAAGAAATACCAGAAAGCCCCGAAACACGGCCTGGATCCGAATAGCAGCCCATTCTTTCTTAACCACCATGAAATCTCTAGGCTGAGCTCGAACGACGGCGGCCATGGCGGCGGCGAAAGCCTCATCAGGGACAAAAGAAGCAACGGACGACTCTGATTCGGTCATGTTGCTTGATCTCTTCGTACTCATCTTCACACTCGATCCAAACCACTCCGATGAGCTCCTCCACAGCTTCCACTTCCTTTTGCTCTTATCTCCAATCTTCTCCTAAACCCATATATAATATATATATACATATATATATCAGAACCAATTAAAACACTAAAAAAAAAGAACGAGAAAAAAAAAAAAACGCGAGCTTACTTGGTCATCTGAAGAAGATTTTCTGGGAGTGATGAGAGATTTTAGCCATTTTCCAGAAGCACCCATGAGATCGAAAGAAATGAAAATTTGAAATCGTTCCGAATTTTTTTTTTTTTGTTTTGTTTTTTTAAATTCTTGTCGAAACAGAATTTGAATTGAATGAAGTGGAGAATTGTTGTTGAAGAAAGTGAGTTAATTAAAGGCAAAAGAAAAGCTGTTTTGGAATTTGACCTTATGTTAAAGCTGAATTAATGTAAGCATGCCTGGTAGAGTAGTGTCTTGTGTAGTGGGAGAGTGAGACGCTTGGATTTTGAATTTCGAAAAATTTTAAAAAGTCGAAAACAGATTAGAAGAAAGCGACTTTCAACGTATATGTTAGCTTTTATTATTAAACCGCTCTTTCTTGCTATTTTTAAAGCCCTGTTTGTTTTAATTTTTAAATTACGGTTTAAATTATTTTATTATAATATTTTTTTTATAAAAATTTAAATTTTTATTTAAATATTATACTTAAATACTCATATTAAATACACTTATAGTAAGCTTTAAAAAAAAATAAAAAATTAAAACAATTGTTTTGTTTTGTTTTGTTCTTTTATGTTTAGAATAAATTTTTATTTAAATACTATACTCAAGTATTCATACCAAATGCACTCTTAGTAAGCTTTAAAAAAAAAAAAATTAAAACAATTGTTTTGTTTTGTTTTGTTCTTTTCTGTTTGCAAAGAAGGAGGCCATTCGTAGGCTTGGACTTTTTCAAAGAAAATGCTTCTAGAAAAGAAAATAGCTTAAGTGTCCGTTTTGTTTGAGTATTTGAATAAAGTATTTAAGTGAAGATTTAAATCTTTGTGAGAGAAAATACTGTAACAAAATGATTCGAACCGTGATTCGAGTATCAAAACAAACAGACCCTAAATATACGAAAGGTTGGTGATGAACATTGTTGTGGTCCAAAAAACTCTGCCATTTGAGAATATATGTAATTAATATATATGTATACATATGTGTGTGTATACACACACATCAATGACGGAGATATTTTAATTTTAATATATGTCATTAATATAATATATATGTAATTAATATACATATGAACATTGTTGGGCGGGTTTTTTTTTTTTTTACTATAGTGGTTTTAATTTTAATATAATAGATATGTATATGAATTAGACTTGCCCCTCAAACTGATATTTTCACATGTCAAAATGTTATGAATTAATTTAATAAACAAAAATTGTTACATTTATATATATAAACGTGTTAGTATTATTTTGATAAAGAAAATTTAAGCCCCTGTCAATAAATCTTAGCTCAGTATACATTTTGGTTGAAGTTTGTTTCTCATTTTTGACGGTGTTAATGGGCAGAAAAAAGAACCCACCAAGGTAGTTTTGTGGTATTTTAGTGGCATTGGACTTGCCCCAAAGAAACGTCTAAAAATATTGAAACAAGAATGAGATTCTGTGTTTGCTTTAACGTTTAATTTTTTAATCTATTTTGCGGTAAATTGAATCTTACTAAAAAAGTGTCTGCTTGAAACAAAATAATTATAGTCTCTACTTGACATCTCGGTTTGGTTCCAACTAATAAACTGTATAAATTTTTAGTAGCTACAGCAAAAAAAAAAAAATTATTACGGTGTAAAACTTTTATATGTTACAGTTTTTAAACTAACATTTTCAATTATAACCGCTCTTCCAAACACCCTATAGGTGTTGCACTGTTATCTTTAGTAAGTTGTTTGTTGTTCTACGGAACTTGCACGTAGTTAAAACTCGGTGCAAATATTTTTCTCTATATCACGCCTAATGAAAAATTAGGGCTGATTGCCCTCCCACACCCTTTTTAATTAAAATTGTAAAAAAAGGAGTTCTGAGAAACGGTACAATCATATTTAATTTCAAAGATTACTTATACATTTCAATGAATACTGGAGTATGGGAACTTTTACATGGAGTAAACATACCCAAACCGGGGAAAAAAATGATCCCAAAGTTGAGGTAAGAAAAAAAAAATCAAACAGAAAATCTAATTCAGAGGAAAAAAAGAAAAAAAAAATGTAAGAACCATCCATGAAGTGTTGATGTTTTTTCCTTCTAAAAGAATTTCAAAAGAAAAAAATTGGAAATTTCATTTTGTTGCTGGATGTGATTCAGCAATTGGTTAGTGATTCTTTGTGTGGAGCAGAGGCATGAAATCGTGGGCTTGGAAGTCCAAGTTGTGAAAGCCTTGGTGATAGATGGACATTTGGGCTGGGCCTAGGCGAAGGGATTGGTGCATTGGGCCTGACTCTTGGGGAAAGATTGACCTGTTTAAGGGCCTGAAATTGGAGCTGTGTGGGGTACTCTCTCACACAGCTAATGCGTGGACCAGCGCCAGTGGTCCATTTGGCAGATAAACACGTGCCCAATTGAAGTTTTGACGTTTCCACTTTGGTCTCAGCGTGCTTTGGACGGTCTACAACCTGGGCATTTTGGTCATTTTCCACAGCAAAAGAGGAAGGTACTGCTCCAACGCCGGTACTGCAACAATATGCAGGATCTGATTTTAGCTTTTTATTGCTAGGTGGTGGAATGTCATCGTCCACGGGACATGTCTGCGGCACGTGAAAAAAGGGGGCCCCTTAACAACTTTCATAACTACTTGTCTTTCATGTAATTAAATTAGAAAAACACCGTTGGTATTAAGTACCACAATTATCTATAAATTGCATTTCTTTAAACCCATTTTCAGAATTATTTTTAAAAACATTGGTTAGAATATTCTACCTTTACATTTGTCAGGTCCACATGATGTTCCTCTAAGAAGCTAATGAAGTCCATGAAATTCTCCTCTGTTGGGCGGTAATGGCCACTATATGGCCATACAGCCTTAACAAGATGCAAATGGGGGACAAGAAAAGAGACACATTAGAAGATTAAAAATAAGAAGAAGTGCTTATTATTTGGTATATAAATTGGCTTTCTATGGGAATTAAGCTAGCTAGAGCTGCATAGAACATTCCTTGAGCAATATTATACCTCAAGAACGCCGTTGAGGGCAACCAATCTTCCCGCTGCAATGGTGGCTCCTCCGGCTAGAAAGCTCGAGTGTTGGAAAAGGCCCTTCTTCTTCTCCGCAACGTACAATTTCCGCGACGTGCTGAGCACAAAGATCCACTTTGTCCCCTCAGCAGTCTCCACAAGGGCTTCACTTTTTTTGTAAAGAAGCTTCCCACTAACCACAATCACCTCATATGCTTCCCTCTCCACCTGCAATTAAAAAAAAAAAAGGTTGTGTTTTATACCTTGTTGTATATAGCATAATACACTTAATTTCAGTTTTAAAGTTGGTAATGATAATTTTTTTTTCCTTAATTACCACAACCGTCTATTACTATAACATGTGTATATACAGTGTGACAATGGTGTCGTTTCATAATTGGGAAAAGAAAATACTTACTGGTCCAAGATATGTAATGCACTGATGTTGCAGATCAGTCCTTGGACATTCCTCGAGATTTATTTCCTTTCCATCTCCCACATCCAACCTTCATGGTTTTCACATGAAGATTTATCAAAAGAAGGGGAAAAAAAAAAGGAAAAATAATATTTAAGAATAATGGTATTTTGTATGAGTAGTACCAATAAAAGAATGGTTGGAAGCTCTCGCTTTTAAACCAGGCATTATAGTAAAAGTGTAGATTATGTCCATAACGATGGCGTGGATCAATCTGTACAGAAATACAAAGAGTAAATGTTCTTTTCCATTTTTAGTCCTTACAGATTAGGACAGGATTGAGGTAATTAGATGTTGGTTTTTTTTTTTTTAATTTCTATTTTTTTCTATTTGCATAATATACTATTCAACTGTCAAATTTTCTGATTCTCATGTGCAAAAAAAAAAAAAAACCACTCAGTAACTGACACAAAAGTCTCCAAAACATGTATTAAAGGCAATATATGGCAAATCAAATGTGGGCTTACAGCTTCAAGCCAGTGTCTTAGAGCCAACTTCTGGGCTTTTTGATGCTTGGATAAACCTTTTCCAACCTAAAAAATAAATAAAAATACTAGTAAATTAAATCATGACGAATTTTACCAACAATATTAATAATAAAGAAATTAATCATTTTTTTTTCTTTTCTCAATTAGAAGACCTTGTAAAATCTGTACTTAAGTCATCCATTCTGGTCCAGTCAACAAACAAAACAAGAAAATAAAATCCTGTCAAAAGTTTTTTGAGTGTCATTTACTCATGACATGGTCTAAAAAAGACGTCTGCTCCAAAAGTTGAAAATGAAGAAACCAAAAGGAATTTTCTACAATAGAAAATTTTCTAAAAAGTACTAACCAAAACTACAAAATATGCATACAGAAAAAGATCACCTTAGCAGCCCTGGTCCTGGCCCTTGCCCACCTGGAAATTGCAGTTTCTGACTTATCAGAGTCAAAGAATGACACAGAGCTCCTTCTAAGGGAAGCAAAATCTAATGCCTTCCACCTTGATCAACAAAAATAATTAGTAACATATATATACACACACACACATATAATTAGTAACAAATTTAAGAAAATCTTTATATTTATAATTAGTAACATATATATATATATATACATATATATAAGAAAAATGTAAATGATAAAAAATAAATTACCAGAGCTCTTCAACAACAACAGCACAATCTGCAAGGTGTCTTCGTGTCCGATAGCTCTTGTAAACTTTCTGCAGCTTGGTTGCAGCAGCATTTAGCTTATGATCAAACCAATCAACATTTCCCACAACTACTTCATTGATATTCTTCTCGCCAACCGGGACTAAATTTTGATTCTTGAATGAAAATGTTGTTTTCACAGTTAGATTTCGAACTTTCCTTCTAACTGATCTATTAGGTTCTTCATGAATGATCATAATATTTTCCAGCTCGTGATCATCAGATTGATCATACTCATTCAAGTCAGTTCTCTTGAAGCTATTGGACTCCGTGTTGATGGATCTCACGGTCACCATTTTTCTGAACTACATATTTAAAGAAAAGTTGGACCAAGATATTGCTAAATTGATAGAAAAATGAGCATTGCAAGTATAATCATGAGTTTTTGTTTTAATATATTTATTCTAAGAAAAGTTCATCCAATGCAGATATATATAATTCTTTTTTAAAATCCCATTTCATATTTTCTATGTTCTGCTTCTGATCATTTCGGCTTATTCCATAAGTAAAGCTATGCATGCAGAGATGTTGCTCACGATAATAAGAACAAATACTAAAAAACATATATATAAAAGAGACATATTACAATTAGAATTATAAATTGTCTGACCTGAGAAGATATCCTTTGCCTCAAAAGATGACTTGGTTTAGTTTTGTTGTTACTTCGTCCTTTTTTGTAGAAGAAACAACGAACACTTCAGAAAGAAAGACAAGAAAGAATATATATATATATATATATATATAAAGGAACTATTTACTTAATTAGAAAGGTTGCTGCAAATACGCAAATTAGACAAAACTGTAGAAAAAATGCGCAGTACTTACGTTAGTTGGAAAAACTTTGTTCGTCTCGGACGGTTAAGAAACAATATGTTCATCGGAATCTATGGGACTTTGAACTTGAATTGTTCAATTTGGTGATCAATACTGAAAATTTCCTTTCTTGGGTCGGCCGCAATTGAGAAATGGGGAAGAATGAAATAGATATACATATACATACACACACACACACACACACACATACAGAGAGAGAGAGGACAATATTTTTCTGCCTTCATTGGATTGTTAATTTCCAAGAAAGATCGGACTAAGTTATGATAGGAACAACACAGGAAAGTTTGGTTAGACTTTTGAGTGAAGACTAACGTGGTGTTTGTGTTAATAGTTGTTGCAGATGTGGAGCCAAATTAAGTCGACAATCCAATAAAAGGAAGAAAAAGGGAGAAAAAGCAGTCCTTGGAGGCAGGGAACAAGCGCCGCGGCTCTGGCAGAAGAGCGCCGCGGCGCTGGGACGAGGGCGCCTAGGCGCCAAGTGGAGAGTGCCTAGGCTCCAGGACAAAGGCGCCAAGGCAAGAGCACCTAGGCGCCAGCAACAAAGAGTTGAGGTGTCGTGTTGATGGCGCCTAGGCGCCAGGAGCAGAGCGCCTAGGCGCCGCAAGGGGCGCCACAACGCTCGTTTCGAGCGCCGCGGCGCTGACCCGCTATGATGCGCGATATTTTTTGAGTCAGAGACGGACTCAAAGGCCCCAAAAACGGGAATGCGCGATATTTTTTGAGTCAGAGACGAACTCAAAGGCCCAAAAAACGGAAAACTACTAGGGTTTTCTATTAGTTGTTATTTTTCTCCTCCTTTAGCTATAAATAGACATAAGGTGGCTAGGGTTGTATGTGTGTGAAAAGTGTGTGAAAATTGTGAGTGGCATAATTTTGTGATAGGCATAATTCTTGAAAGCTCCATCATTGAGAGAGAAAAATTCCCACAGGGTGCTAGATAGAAGAGAGTTTTGGTAAGCATAATTTGTGAGAGTGTGAGAAACTGCTCTTGTAATCTGTAATCTTCTTCATCATAGTGGAATCTGCAAGCGGCAGAAACAGGACGTAGTCTCAATTTTGGACAAACCTGTATAAAATTTGGTGTCTCTTTTTTCTTCTTTTCTCCTATTTATTTTCTATAATTGTTCGTTCTTGCGATCCTTGGAATTAGGAGTCGTCTAATTCCTCAACAACTGGTATCAGATAGGAGGTTTTGATCAAGAACGATGACTTGAGAAGAAGGTATGGCAGCCGGCATCACCAAATTTGATGGTTCAGATTTTTCCTATTGGAGGATGCAAGTAGAAGACTACCTTTACAGCAGGAAACTGCACTTGCCCTTGGGTAACAAGCCCGAAGGCATGAAGGATGAGTAATGGAATCTCCTTGATAGACAGGTGCTCGGTGTGATCCGTTTGACCTTGTCAAAGAACGTTGCTCACAACGTTGCGAAGGAGACTACTACAGCAGGGATGATAAAGGCTCTGTCAGATATGTATGAGAAGCCCTCAGCCAATAACAAGGTACATCTCATGAAGAAGCTTTTTAATTTAAAGATGCCTGAAGGTGCCTCGATGGTAGAGCACCTGAACAGTTTCAACACCGTCCTGAACCAATTGGTCTCGGTAGAGATTAAATTTGATGATGAGATCAATGCCTTAATCCTCTTGGCCTCGTTACCAAACAGTTGGAAACCCATGAGGGTGGCCATTACAAATTCGCTTGGGAATGCCAAATTAACGTTTGTTGATGTCAGAAACTCTATTCTGGCGGAAGAAGTTCGCAGGTGTAACACCCCTATGTGGGGGTTAACAGCTTTAAATAAATAAAAATAATTTTAAATTTTATATTATTTAAATCAATTAAACAATGCCCATGGGTCTTTAAACAACAAGAAAAATAAAAATAAACGTTTTAAATACAAACCACAGTTTTTAGTGTAGCACCAAATATATATAATTACAGTCATCATCACCATAGTACAATTCCCAAATAACTTAACACAGCCATAAAAAAAAATAATACAACTCTTACATGTTGTAGCTAAGTTGTAATTAAACAGGGTCTTCTAACACGAAAACAGCAAGATTGTTTTCGCTTATTCCTCTTCAAATATGTTGCACTGAGTTCCACCTGAGATATGAAGATATGATAGGGATGAGCATCGACATGCCCAGTAGGGAAATCATGACTCACCTTATGGTTTATCCATTACCACATTAAAAACTGCATGGTTAGTAGGTTACATCATATTCCAGATTATGAGGTTTATTATGATCACATCTTATGGATACCGTAGTTAATCATTACCAAGTGTCATAATTACACATTTATACAAATATTACCAATCATCATTGTTCCTAGGTATCCATGTTAAATTGAGTATCACTCAACTCATCGAAACCCAAATGGGCGCACTTGATCACCCCATAAACATTCCAAGGGTGTTCCGGTGAGGGGACATCAAGCCCCGAGTCCTCACCAAATCAATTCCTGTACAGTGTGTTCTGGGACTTTCAACCCAAGGAAGCGTCATCACCTTCCCCCTATTTTACCTTTTTGGGTATTCATGCCCAAGGACGTAACCGCCGCCCTCTTCATGTCTCACCATTTCTCTATATTAAATCATTATTAATAGAGTCAGTTTTCCTAACCATGCTTCTCAATTTATAACATGTGTCAATTCATTATGTTCCTCGTCGTACAATACAAGACGAGTCCATGTCATAGTTTCATATGTGATACTCATATAATATCAGTTCAACATAGATATATATATATTGCGGCAAAACAATCAATTTTAATTCTATAAAAACCTCACAAAAATGAGTAATAGAATCCCTACCTTTCAAGCTTATCAACAATCTTTTAATCCTGGAATCAATTAACGTTAGCTCCACACATCCTTGACCCTAAGGCATGCATAAGGACAATTAAAACTAAAGCACAACGTATAATCACATTCATAAGTGAGTTATGTGTAAACCCGTCTACTAGTGCCATTAAAGTATTTTTATGCATTAAACATGGAGAAAATGCATACTAAAAACTAAGTTTAGATTAAAGAAAACCTACCTCAAAACTTCTTTGAAAAGCACCAAAGTTTGGGTTATCAATCAAGCTTGAATTAACTTTAAAACCGCCTCGATCATGGTTGGGAATTATAATTGTCTTGGCCACAAAGAGAGCTTTGTGCTCTATGTCTTTAGTTAGAAATTTGAAGTGAGAAGGGAGAGAATGAGAACTAGAGAAGAAGGTGGTGATAGTTAAATAAAAAGATATCAAAATGCTTAAGAGGAATGAGATGTTTACGGGGAAAAGTTGTAAGAAGAAACAAAAGAGTCTTAAAGGAAAATATCATCTTGTCTCCCATGAAGACTTTTAGCAAATAATGCCAACATAATTGAGGGGATAATTTGAGTGAATTATAGAAGAAGATAAGGAAATAATTAATTAGGTGGTTGAGAAAATATCTCCATGTCTTCTATGAATTGACGGAAAATAATTCAATATCCCCTTCGGATACCTTTAGCAAAATGAGAAGAAGTCTATATAATTGAGCAATAATTTAGGGAGACAAGATTGGTAGAAGTAAGTGTTGGTAAGTTTTGAATGTTTCTTAGGAAGACTTGGTAAGAAAATACTAAAATGGTATTTTTTTTTTTTAAATGATCATAAACAACTTAGTAATTTTAAATAGTCACATTTTATTCATTAAATTTTACAAAATTATGCCCGTTAAAAATACGGGTGTTACAGCTCTCCCCTCCTATAAAAATTTCGTCCTCGAAATTTCGTACACTGATTACAATGTTAAAACAAATATGGGTACTTTTCTCTCATTTCAGATTCAAGTTCCCATGTGGCTTCCTCCACATCATGGTGTTGCCACATCACTTTCACCAGAGGAATTCCACGACGACGTAATAATTTTATTTCATGATCCAGTATTTGAACTGGAATTTCTTCATAATTCGTATCTCCTTGAATTGGCACATCTGTCCACATGATCACATGTGAAGGGTCGGGTTCATACTTTCTCAACATCGATACATGAAACACATTATGTACATGAGACAATTGTGGTGGTAGGTCTAAACGGTATGCCAACGTTCCAATGCGTTCCACAATCTCAAACGGTCCTGTATACCTTGGTGCTAACTTTCCTTTAACACCAAATCGAGATACACCTCGTTTTGGTTTCACTTTTAAGAACACAAAGTCTCCGATCATGAACTCTAAAGGTCGCCTCCTCTTATCTGCATAACTCTTTTGTCGACTTTGAGCTGTCTGAAGACGTTCGCGAATAATCTGGATCTTGTCCGTTGTTTCTCTGATAAACTGAGGCCCAAGTTCAAGACGCTCTTCCTTTTCAGCCCAACACAATGGAGATCTACAAGGTCTACCATATAAGGCCTCATATGGAGCCATTCTAATACTTGCTTGGTAACTGTTGTTATATGCGAATTCAACATATGGCAGCTGTGCAGCCCAATTTGTTCCAAAGTCCAGCACACAAGCCCGAAGCATATCCTCGAGAATCTGAATGACACGTTCAGATTGTCCATCTGTTTGAGGATGAAAAGCTGTACTAAAATTCAATTGAGTTCCCAAGGCCCTCTGCAATCCTCTCCAAAATTTCGACGTGAAACGTGTATCTCTATCGGAAACTATTGACATTGGCACTCCATGCAATGTCACTACCTTTTCCACGTACAATTGACATAATTTTGAGACACTATAATTAGTTCTGATTGGGATGAAGTGGGCTGTCTTAGTTAAACGATCTACAATTACCCAAACGGCGTCATGCCCTATTTGAGTCTTAGGAAATCCAGTAACAAAGTCCATTGTCACATGATCCCACTTCCATTCTGGAATAGGTAAGCTCCTCAACTCGCCTCCAGGCTTTTGATGTTCCGCTTTAACCTGTTGGCACGTCATGCACTTAGAGACAAAGGTTGCTACATCTCGTTTCATTCCTCGCCACCAGTATTGTCGTTTTAGATCCATATACATTTTTGTGCTTCCAGGATGAATAGCAAACTTTGAACGGTGAGCCTCATCTAGCACCGCATGCCTGAGATATGGATCCTCTGGAACAACTAATCTTCCTTTGTAAAGTAAAAATCCTTCTGGCTCAATCTGCCATCCATCCAGTTGTTCTCCATTTTGTATTTGTTTCCAAACCCTACGTAATCCTTCATCGTGCCATTGTCCTTGTTTTACTTTCTGAATTAACGTAGGAGTTGCTATCACATTGAATAAGAAAGCTCTCTCGTTATCTTCATAATATTGCAAGTTGAAGTCGGCGATGGTGACTCGTCTCCAATCTTCCAATGCTAAACTGGCTATACGTCCGTTGTTCTTACGACTTAGAGCATCTGCCACGGCATTTGCTTTTCCAGGATGATATTGGATACTAAAGTCATAGTCCACCATGTACTCAGTCCATCTTCGTTGCCTTAGATTGAGATCCTTTTGAGTAAACAAATATTTCAGACTTTGATGATCTGAATATAGCTCGAACTTTGCGCCATATAGATAACATCTCCAAATTTTGAGTGCGAAAACCACAGCAGCTAACTCAAGATCATGTGTGGGGTAGTTCCTCTCATGGGGTTTCAACTGGCGTGAGGCGTAGGCAACTACTCGTCCATGCTGCATTAACACACAACCCAAACCGTTTCCTGAGGCATCAGTGTATACTGTGTAAGGCTCCTCGTTGTTAGGTATGATCAGCACAGGTGCACTAGTGAGTCTTCGTTTCAGTTCCTCAAATGCTTCTTCACATTTATCATCCCACACGAACTTGACATTCTTCCTTGTGAGTTTTGTTAATGGAGAAGCAATCTTTGAAAAATTCTCTACGAAGCGTCGATAGTATCCAGCTAGTCCGAGGAAACTTCGAATCTCTGACACGTTCTTTGGTCGTTCCCAATTTAGCACTGCTTCAATTTTGGAGGGGTCCACTGAGATGCCTTCTTCAGAGACAACGTGTCCAAGGAACTTGACCTTCGTCATCCAGAAATCACATTTTTCTCTTTTTGCATAAAGACCATGTTCTCTCAACGTTTGTAGAGCGATCCTCAAATGCTCAGCATGTTCTTCTTCGTTTTTAGAATAGATCAAGATATCATCTATGAAAACAATGATAAATTGATCTAAGTACGGTCGAAAGACACGGTTCATCAAGTCCATGAAAGCCGCTGGTGCATTAGTCAACCCGAAAGGCATGACAAGAAACTCAAAATGACCGTAGCGAGTCCGAAAAGCTGTCTTTGGAATGTCCTCTTCTCTTATCTTCAGTTGGTGATATCCGGATCGTAAGTCAATCTTTGAGAAATAGCAAGATCCTCCTAACTGATCGAACAACTCATCAATTCGGGGTAGAGGGTACTTGTTCTTGATAGTCAATCGATTAAGCTGGCGATAATCGACACAGAGCCTCAACGATCCGTCATGTTTCTTCACAAAAAGTACTGGAGCTCCCCAAGGTGATGTACTTGGTCGAATAAATCCTTTTTCCAGTAATTCGTCCAACTGCTTCCTCAATTCCACTTTCTCAGCAGGTGCCATTCGATACGGGGCAATAGAAACAGGCGCTGCTCCTTGAGTTAAGTCGATGACAAACTCAATTTCTCTATCAAGCGGAAGTCCGGGCAATTCATCTGGAAAAACATCTGAAAATTCGTCCACCACAAGAGTGTGAGAGGATAGGTCACTCTTCTTTAGTTCTCCATCTGAAGCAAAGATCGTCCCAAGATTGGTGAAATTCCTTCGTCCTCCAATACAAGCCTTTAGCACCGGGGCTGGCGTCACTGTTCCTGTTTTTGCCTGAAATTCGATGACTTGTCCATTCTTGGTGAATAAAGAGACACGTTTCCTATGACAATCTACTATTGCCTGGTATTTAGTTAGCCAATCCATTCCTAAGATTACATCAAACTCTGTCATAGTTATTACATATAGGTCAGCCGATAGTTTATGTTCTCCTATAACAATACACACTGATTTACAAATTATGGATACTTCAGCTATCCCGCCCATTGGTGTACTAAGGGTTAATGATGAACTACATGTCTCAGTTTCTAATTGTAGTACGGAAGCAAATAACATAGATATAAATGAATGAGTGGCACCAGTGTCAAATAATACATGAGCCCAAGAATGAGACACGTGAATCATACCGTCTACAACTGAGTGATCAGCCTGTTTTCCTTGTCCAGTTGTAGCCGTAATTGCATAAGCTTGTGCTGGTGCTTTTCCTTTATCACTTTTTCCTCGGTTTCCTTGGCTACTACTAGCCTTATTATTATTTCTCCCAGAAAAATATGGCCTTTGATTCACTGAGCCTTGTGGAGTCGGTTGGAAGTTCTGATTAGCATAAAAATTGGAACCCTGTGGCCGCTGTTGATAGTTGTACTGAGGCTGGAACCCTCGAGGTTGAGTTACTGAGACTTGGGAAGCTGGAGTGTTTTGCTGAGGCGCTCCACGATTTTGACTCCCTCCCCAAACAGTGGAGCCAAAATGACTTCCTTGTGGCCTTGGTGCAAAGGATGATTGTGTAGGGCGGTTAGGGCAATTTCTCCTCAGATGTCCCACTTGTCCACAGTTATGACAAGCATACGGTTGGAAACGACCACTGCCAGAAGATCCACCACCAATAGTCACTCCACTATGCTGAATGACTTGCCCTTGTGACTTCTCTTTCTTACTTATTTTCCTTTGACGCCCACCAGAACCCTTATACTCTCCATAGGAGTTATTTAGTTCTGTCTCTGCCCGCTGTGCCGCAGCTACAAGATCAAGAAAATCTGTTGATGGAACAGCAGCTATCATTTGTCTGATTTTCGGCCTCAGGTTATTTCTAAATTTTTCGCATCTCGCCATTGGATCCGATACAGCCCCGGGATTGTAGCGAGACAATTCTATAAATCGAGCATGGTATTCAGCAACTGTTGTATCTCCCTGCACCAGGTTTTCAAATTCTCGCATCATTGCTTGCCTATGGCTCTGAGGAATATAGGTGTTGCGAAAAATGGTTTCGAACTGCTCCCATGTAAGATTCGGCACGTCATAGTCGTCTTTCTGAAGATCCCACCATTCTTCGGCTTTACCCTCAAATATATATGTTGAAAAGCTAACCCAATACTCCCGTGGAATCCTCAAGGTGTCCAACTTCTTTTTGACTGCCTTTAGCCATTGTTCTGCTATGACCGGGTTAGGTTCTCCACTAAATGTGGGTGGTTTCTGCTTCATAAACTCCTTCAACAGAGTTAGATGTCGTTGTTCGGGATCACGAACCTCCACAGGTCTTTGCACATTTTGTAATGCTTGAAGAATTTGTCCTAAATTATTTACTTCTGGTGCAGCTGGCGGGGATTGTGTTGCATGTCGTAGTTGCTCATCTTCTTGAGCTTGTTCCATCGGTTCCGGTTGCTCAACTTCTTGAGCATGTTCAACCGGTTGTGACAGCTCAGACGATTGCATTTGACGTCTTGGTGGCATAGTTTCTACTGGCTGCGAAAATTTAACTAGGATCAGTACCAAATGATGATGACATTAACACCTAACTTTAAAACCATTCCCAAAGATTAATTTTTAAGGTGGTGCTATACCCCCTAGGTTAATCGAACCTAGGCTCTGATACCAAAAATTCTGTAACACCCCTATGTGGGGGTTAACAGCTTTAAATAAATAAAAATAATTTTAAATTTTATATTATTTAAATCAATTAAACAATGCCCATGGGTCTTTAAACAACAAGAAAAATAAAAATAAACGTTTTAAATACAAACCACAGTTTTTAGTGTAGCACCAAATATATATAATTACAGTCATCATCACCATAGTACAATTCCCAAATAACTTAACACAGCCATAAAAAAAAATAATACAACTCTTACATGTTGTAGCTAAGTTGTAATTAAACAGGGTCTTCTAACACGAAAACAGCAAGATTGTTTTCGCTTATTCCTCTTCAAATATGTTGCACTGAGTTCCACCTGAGATATGAAGATATGATAGGGATGAGCATCGACATGCCCAGTAGGGAAATCATGACTCACCTTATGGTTTATCCATTACCACATTAAAAACTGCATGGTTAGTAGGTTACATCATATTCCAGATTATGAGGTTTATTATGATCACATCTTATGGATACCGTAGTTAATCATTACCAAGTGTCATAATTACACATTTATACAAATATTACCAATCATCATTGTTCCTAGGTATCCATGTTAAATTGAGTATCACTCAACTCATCGAAACCCAAATGGGCGCACTTGATCACCCCATAAACATTCCAAGGGTGTTCCGGTGAGGGGACATCAAGCCCCGAGTCCTCACCAAATCAATTCCTGTACAGTGTGTTCTGGGACTTTCAACCCAAGGAAGCGTCATCACCTTCCCCCTATTTTACCTTTTTGGGTATTCATGCCCAAGGACGTAACCGCCGCCCTCTTCATGTCTCACCATTTCTCTATATTAAATCATTATTAATAGAGTCAGTTTTCCTAACCATGCTTCTCAATTTATAACATGTGTCAATTCATTATGTTCCTCGTCGTACAATACAAGACGAGTCCATGTCATAGTTTCATATGTGATACTCATATAATATCAGTTCAACATAGATATATATATATTGCGGCAAAACAATCAATTTTAATTCTATAAAAACCTCACAAAAATGAGTAATAGAATCCCTACCTTTCAAGCTTATCAACAATCTTTTAATCCTGGAATCAATTAACGTTAGCTCCACACATCCTTGACCCTAAGGCATGCATAAGGACAATTAAAACTAAAGCACAACGTATAATCACATTCATAAGTGAGTTATGTGTAAACCCGTCTACTAGTGCCATTAAAGTATTTTTATGCATTAAACATGGAGAAAATGCATACTAAAAACTAAGTTTAGATTAAAGAAAACCTACCTCAAAACTTCTTTGAAAAGCACCAAAGTTTGGGTTATCAATCAAGC
This sequence comes from Artocarpus heterophyllus, assembly GCA_025403435.1. Taxonomy (NCBI): domain Eukaryota; kingdom Viridiplantae; phylum Streptophyta; class Magnoliopsida; order Rosales; family Moraceae; genus Artocarpus; species Artocarpus heterophyllus. The sequence goes on along the minus strand of CM046350.1, from coordinate 6,301,831 downwards.
TTGAATTAACTTTAAAACCGCCTCGATCATGGTTGGGAATTATAATTGTCTTGGCCACAAAGAGAGCTTTGTGCTCTATGTCTTTAGTTAGAAATTTGAAGTGAGAAGGGAGAGAATGAGAACTAGAGAAGAAGGTGGTGATAGTTAAATAAAAAGATATCAAAATGCTTAAGAGGAATGAGATGTTTACGGGGAAAAGTTGTAAGAAGAAACAAAAGAGTCTTAAAGGAAAATATCATCTTGTCTCCCATGAAGACTTTTAGCAAATAATGCCAACATAATTGAGGGGATAATTTGAGTGAATTATAGAAGAAGATAAGGAAATAATTAATTAGGTGGTTGAGAAAATATCTCCATGTCTTCTATGAATTGACGGAAAATAATTCAATATCCCCTTCGGATACCTTTAGCAAAATGAGAAGAAGTCTATATAATTGAGCAATAATTTAGGGAGACAAGATTGGTAGAAGTAAGTGTTGGTAAGTTTTGAATGTTTCTTAGGAAGACTTGGTAAGAAAATACTAAAATGGTATTTTTTTTTTTTTAAATGATCATAAACAACTTAGTAATTTTAAATAGTCACATTTTATTCATTAAATTTTACAAAATTATGCCCGTTAAAAATACGGGTGTTACAGCAGGAAGGACTCAGGTGAAGCCTCTTCGTCAAACTCTGCCCTTAATGTTGATAATAGGGGCAGGAAACTTGATAGGCAATCTAACAGGGATGATGGCAGGAGAGGCAAGTCGAGGAATAAGAGAAGCAAGTCAAGGCATGGTAGGACTATGGAGTGTTGGAATTGTGGTAAGACTGGCCACTTGAAAAAGAACTGCAGGGCTCCAAGGAAGAACGAAGACAAGACTAATGATGCAGCTAACGTTGCCACTGAAGAGCAACAGGATGCCTTAATCTTGTCAGTTAATAGTTCTTTTGATTCGTGGGTGATAGACTCAAGAGCATCATTCCATGCCACTACACACCATCATGTCCTAGAGAATTATGTTGCCGAAAATCATGGTAAGGTTTATCTCGCTGATGGAGAACCTTTGGATATTGTTGGCATTGGAGATGTCAGTTTAAAAATGCCTAATGGGTCTGTGTGGAAGATTCATAAGGTGAGACATGTTCCTAAACTAATGCGCAACTTGATTTCGGTGAGGCAACTGGATGACGAAGGACATAAAGTAACCTTCAATTGTGGAGGTTGGAAAGTCATAAAAGGAGCGATAGTTATTGCTCGAGGACGCAAGGCTGGAACTATCTAATGAACTCTAGCTGCAGAGATACCCTAGCAGTTGCTGATTCTGCTGCCAATACCGAGCTATGGCATTATAGGCTCGGTCATATGAGTGAGAAGGGTATAAAGGTGATTCACTGCAAAGAATTGTTGATTACAGTTTGTGTGAAGCCTACATCTTTGGTAAACAGAAGAGAGTTAGTTTCTCAAAGATGGGTAGAGAGCCTAAGTCCAGGAAATTGGAGCTAGTTCATACTGATGTGTGGGGGCCTGCGCCGGTTACTTCCCTTGGTGGCGCAAATTACTATGTTACATTCATAGATGACTCAAGCAGGAAGGTATGGGTTTACTTTCTGAAAAACAAATCTAATGTCTTCGATGCTTTCAAGAGATGGAGAGCCATGGTGGAGAACGAGACAGATTTGAAGGTAAAGTGCTTGCAGTCTGACAATGGGGGAGAGTATTTAGTTAAAGATTTCAGGCGGTACTATGCTGAGAATGGAATTAAGATGAGAAAAACCATTCCAGGGAAACCACAACAAAATGGGGTAGCTGAGAGGATGAACAGGACTTTAAATTAGCGTGCTAGGAGCATGAGGTTACATGCGGGGCTGTCAAAGATGTTTTGGGCTGAGGCGATTAATACAGCCGCTCATCTGATTAACAGAAGTCCATCCACATCGCTGAAGTTTAAGCTACCGGAAGAAGTTTGGAGCCACAAAAAGGTTGATTTCTCTTACTTGAGAGTGTTTGGGTGTGTTTCCTATGCTCACATTGGTTCTGTTGTTAGAAGTAAACTGGATGCCAAGTCAAAGAAGTGTTTTCTGGTTGGCTATAGCGGACTTGAGTTTGGTTATCGTCTCTAGGATGACCAAAGTCGAAAGATTATCAGGAGCAAGGATGTGATCTTCAATGAAGGTGTTCTGTACAAGGACAGAGATAGCACTGACTCCAGGGGTTTAGGTTCTGAAGACAAGAAGCCTGAGGTGATTCCATTGAAGGATCTTCCTGAAGTGGAGGTGCAAAATCCAGAGATTGAAGACCAGGAAAACATAGCTCCAGAAGGAAACCAGAAGACTCCTGTCACACTAGTCAAGAGGTCTAGCAGGACTATAAGACCGCTGCAGAGATACTCCCCAACTTTGCATTACATCTTGTTGACCGACAGAGGTGAGCCAGAGAGCTTTGATGAAGCCGAGGCTGGAGATTCGATCAAGTGGGAGTTAGCCATGAGGGATGAGATGGATTCCTTAATGTCCAATCAGACATGGCTACTGGTAAAGTTACCACATGGTAAAAAGTCCTTGCACAATAAGTGGCTATACCGGATTAAAGATGAATCTGATGGCAGCAAACGATATAAGGCAAGGTTGGTGGTAAAAGGCTTTCAGCAGAAAGAAGGCATCGACTTTAATGAGATTTTTTCTCCGGTGGTGAAGCAAACCACGATCAGGACGGTACTTGCGTTAGTGGCAAATGAGGACTTGTTCTTGGAACAGATGGATGTGAAGACAGCTTTTCTCCATGGTGATTTAGAGGAGGAGATCTACATTAAGCAGCCACAAGGATTCGAAGTACCAGGTAATGAGAACTTGGTGTGCAAACTTCAGAAAAGCTTGTATGGCCTAAAACAAGCTCCCAGGCAGTAAGAAGTTTGACGGGTTCATGTGCAGCAACGATTTCTTAAGGTATCAGGGAGATTATTGTTGCTATGTGAAGAATTTTGGTGACTCTTACATCATACTGTTGTTATATGTCGATGATATGCTGATAGCAAGAGGTTACAAACAGGAGATTGACAAGCTGAAGAAGGAGCTATCTAAGGAGTTTGCAATGAAGGATTTGGGTGCTACAAAACAAATCCTTGGGATGAGAATAACGAGGAACCGTAACAGTCTGAAACTGTCACAGGAAGAATATGTTGAAAAGGTGCTGAGCAGATTCAACATGGGTAATGCGAAGCCTGTGAATACTCCTTTGGCCAGTCACTTCAAGTTATCAAAGGAGCAATCACTTACCACAGAGCAGGAACGAGACCACATGGCCAAGGTGCCTTATGCTTAGGCAGTTTAATGTATGCCATGGTTTGTACCAGACCGGACATTGCACATGCAATGGGAGTTGTGAGTAGGTACATGAGTAATCCAGGTAAACAGCATTGAGAGGCAGTGAAGTGGATTCTCAGATATCTGAGAGGTACTGCAGGTTTAGCATTGTGTTTCAAGAAGTCAGACTTGGGACTACAGGGCTATGTTGATGCTGATATGGCTGAAGACATTGATGGCAGGAAAAGCACCACCGGTTATGTCTACACTTTGGGTGGCACTGCAATTAGTTGGGTCTCGAAGCTGTAGAAGATAGTTGCACTCTCTACAATAGAAGCAGAGTATGTGGCAATGACAGAAGCGAGCAAGAAGATGATTTGGTTGCGGTCATTTCTGGAAGAACTGGGTCACAAGCATGAAAGGAGTGCATTACATAGTGATAGTCAGAGCGCCATTCATTTGGCGAAAAATCCCACATTTCATGCTAGGACGAAGCATATACAATTGCGGTATCACTTCATCAGGTCGGCTTTGGAAGATGGAGTGTTGAAGCTTGAGAAGATTCTTAGGAGCCAGAATTCGGCAGATATGCTCACCAAGACGGTTCCGATCAAGAAACTAAAGTTGTGCGCAACTTCAGTTGGACTTCTTCAAGTGGTGTGAGAAGTTGTTGCTGCTACAGTGGGAGACATGGTGATTGATTAGTCTCCAAGTGGGAGATTGTTGCAGATGTGGAGCCAAATCAAGTCGACAACCCAGCAAAAGGAAGAAAAAGGGAGAAAAAATAGTCCTCAGAGGTAGGGAGCAAGCGCCGAGGCTCCGACAGAAGAGCACCGCGACGCTGGGACGAGGGCGCCTAGGCGCCAAGTGGAGGGCGCCTAGGCGCCAGGACAAGGGCTTCTAGGCACCAAGGCAAGAGCGCCTAGCCGCCAGCAACAAAGAGTCGAGGCGTCGTGTTGATGGCGCCTAGGCGCCAGGAGCAGAGCGCCTACACGCCGCAGGGGGCGCCGTAGCGCTCGTTTCGAGGGCCGCGGCGCTAACGCGCTGTGATGCGCGATATTTTTTAAGTCAGAGACGGACTCAAAGGCCCCAAAAATGAGAAACTACTAGGGTTTCCCATTAGTTGCTATTTTTCTCCTCCTTTGGCTATAAATAGACATAAGGTGGCTAGGGTTGTGTGTGTGTGAAAAGTGTGTGAAAATTATGAGTGGCATAATTTTGTGAGAGGCATAATTCTTAAGAGCTCCATCCTTAAGAGAGAAAAATTCCCACAGGGTGCTAGATAGAAGAGAGTTTTTGTAAGCACAATTTGTGAGTGTGTGAGAAACTGCTCTTGTAATCTGTAATCTCCTTCATCATAGTGGAATCTGCAAGCGGCAGAAACATGACGTAGTCTCAATTTTGGACGAACCTGTATAAAATTTGGTGTCTCTTTTTTCTTCTTTTCTCCTATTTATTTTATGCAATTGTTCGTTCTTGCGATCTTTGGAATTAGGAGTCGCCTAATTCCCCAACAATAGTTAGAATCAAAACTTTTGGTTGCTATAGTGTAAAATATTTATATGTTATAGTATTAAAAAAGAATGATATAGTAAAGCTCTTACATATTTAACTAAAATTGATTCTAACCAATGCTTTCAAACACCTAGGGTCTCTTTGGAAAAGTGGTTGACAGTATTTTGTATGGTCTTAGGGTCCGTTTATTTAGTGTATTTCAGTAAACTCTTTGGATTCAAATGTTTAAAATCCTTTGTATATGTGTTTGTTTCCTTTAAAATTTAAGTCAAATGAATCCTTTGAATCCAAGTTTTCAAAGCTCTAACCCCCTTAAACTCTTGAGACTTGATATGTTCTACAGTAAAAGCTCAAAGTCTTTCTTCTATATTTGAGAAAAAAATCATAATTTTTTTATTTGATATCTAATTGAGACGATTCTTTTTTTATTACGTTCGTAATGAAGAGAGAAATAAATTAAAATCCATATTACATATTTTTAGGATCATAAATATTAAGATTTTATTAGATTTGTTAATAAATCAAAAACTTGTTCCACTATCTATACAAATACAAATTTTAATTTTATTCCCTATTCAGATTAACACTTTAAATGTACATCTAACGTAAACTTAGACAGCATTTTAATTCACTAATTCAAATTATACAACTCAAATCAAAATCAACATAATTTGAATCCATTTACCAAACGGACCCTTAAACTGTTTTTTGGTTTAAATTTTATAAGAGAAAATACTATAACAAAAGTGATTAAAACCATACAAAAATAGTTGAATTGCCAAACAAGCTATAATATTTGTGAATAACTACAACATCAACCACTGCCTAGTAACGATAGATGCCTCAAAATCCAAATAGTACACACACATATATACAATAGCCAATTTATGAAAAGCACTTAACTCGTAAAAACCTTGCAAAATCAAGTAGTATTAGTACGTATATGTAGAAACAACGAATGCATTTTTAAGATTAATCCACACACACAAATATATGTGTGTCCAAGTCAAATGCGTAGTTTTATATCTTTAAGCGTTTCTATCTCGTACTTAAGAGTTTAAAAAACATACTATTCACAGGAAGATAAAAGAAGAACAATGTTATAAGACATTGTTGGTGTTTAATACCACGTACTAATAGAGGATAAGTTTCATATTTTCATACAAGTATGGTCAACCTTCTATTAATCGTATAGGTGGTGCCACAGACATTTCTTTTAAAAGAAATAAATCCAACTGATGCTCATGAAAACAACATGATATATGTAATAGATCTATAAATGAATAAAAACAGCTAGCAATCCCTTTTTAAATTCAAAGTTATTTATTTATTTTTTATAATCAAAGTTATAAGGAATAAACAAAACCATGAATAAATCAAGTGACTCTTGCTTAAGTGGAATTGATTATAGTACTATTGTTATGCCCTGAAGTACGGGATGTGACGTGACAGGTTAATTAAGCTAATTAATGAGAATTTATTAAAAACATGAGTTTAAACATTCAAATTTATTAAGAAAATGTGGAAAATTTTAAAGCCCTTTTTAGAATAAGCATTTATAATAATTAGACAAATATGAATATCAAAGTAAATGATAAGAAAGTGTAAAGGAATAAAAGAAACGAGAATGAGTCCCACTGACCCGCATCTTGTGCACACACATAGCACTGACAATATTATATTACAACCACAGTCCGAGTAAAGAGAAAGTTAAATTGTTACATGCCTTGATATTATAATTTAAATAACTTACTAGGTCCTTCTATTGCTCATAAGTCCTGTCTGTGGAATCCTCTCTAAACTTAAGCTGAAATCCACCTAGAGGGGAAAAAGTTTGAAAACAAATAAAATGTGAGTAAAAGGCTCAGTAGGACTATATTTTAAGAAACATTAAATTTTAAAAAGAAATTTCATTACTCAAGAAATTGCTTAAAAAAAGACTTGAATAAATAAAATTGAACAAATCAGTCTTACCCAAAAACAGTTTATTGGTCAACCAGAAAGAACACCATTTTCTTTTCCTGGGCAAACCATATGTATAATACCACCGTAGTGGCCTAGCTGGGTTTCGAGACCTGCCCCTAAAGTCGCACGCTATATGACCCGATCTCTGATATGGCATCACGCCCTTATATTCCTTTCTATCATTATTTAAAACCCATTTACCAGGTATTTTCATTTACATTGGTTATAGAGTTCATTATGAAGTTCACCTCAATCCACGGTTTATAAAAATAACCGATAAGATTTCCTTTTTCAATCAACCGTAGAAAACATTTTGATAAAAACCCTTTTCAAGGCCAAAATCATTTGAAATTAGGTTACCAAAGAAAGGATAGGAGTCCTATCTTAATACTCGTGCTGGTGTCCCACACCATAATCCCGGTCCGCTATACGTTAGCTTTGCGAAACTACGAACGACCTTAAATATAAACTAGGTCTATCAGTATCTAGTTTAAGATATCTACGTTGCTAAATTAGTTCTTGGTGTCCTAGTGTGCCATTTGTATTAATAAAATCATTTTATAAAGTTGAGATTTCAATCAGGGTTTAAAACAGTAAAAACATATAAAAAATCACAAAATCTCACCATGCTCGGTCGCCCTGGTTCGGCCGGCCGAACTGTGCAGTTCGGCTTGCCGGAGAACAGGTCCGATCGGCCGAACTTTTCCAGGTTCGGCTTGCCGGACGTATGAATCCGGCCTGTCGAACTGGAAAATTCTAGAATTTTTCAGCCACGGGTTCTCGGCCTCCCGAGGCCCAATCTTCATTTCAACCTGTTTTTCTCAGTTCTCAGGCATGGAAAGCAAGCACAAAATGATAGAAAAATATAATAGAACACTTTTAAACTCATTTAAACAAGATTTACACACAAAATCTAAGAAAATCTGAAAATAGGTGACAAATGCATAAAAATGAAAAATCTTAATTCGAATTCGTTTTTCTTTAAACAAAGCTTAGATTCTAGTTGTTCTAAGTTTCCCTAACTTAGATCAAAGGTTTTCTACGTTCAAATAAGCTTAAATTTCAAAATACAAGCAAAATTCAAAATTTGAAAAAGTTTTAAAATTTAAAAATTAACCTCAAATCGAAGCTTTAAATCACGTTTTCGGTTACTCAATCACGTTCTCGAGCCTCCAATCTACTAAACCGAAGCTTGGGCTCCCCTTTTTCACTCAAAAATTTAGAAACGAAGAGAGGGAAAGAGAGAGACGGTAGAGAGAGTGAGAGAGACGAGAGAGAGCTGAGAGAGAGTGAATGAGAGGAAGAGAGGGAGAGGGAAAAATAAATAAAGAAAGAGAGACGGTTTTGCTGCAAGAAAACCGTGTGCAGCACATCGTTTTCAAATAGGACATACTTGGTGTTTGACAAATTATTTTGTTTCAAAATTCAAAATAACAATTAAAACAATTAGAAATAATTAGAAATCATTAAAATAATAAAAAACAACTTTAAATTCAAAATTTCACCAAATGATCAAATTAAGTTTAAAATATTCATTATAACATACTAATCTACAATTTTACATTCTAATATTACTTAATAAATTTCAAGGCGTTACAACTATATATGGTTTTAACTTTAGTCAATTGATCTTTAGAGCTTGCTTGCACGTAGAGCTAGTCAATTGATCCTCAGGCATATGCATGTGCCGTTTTTTGCTGACAAATGTTTCGTCTTTACAAATCTACCGAACCGTCAAAGTGTTTCCTAAGGACAATGTTTTATTCTTTTGATATATATATATATACATTTTTTTTTTCATATATACGGACTTAAGTCTTCCTGTTCCTGTATATATCACTAAACTGACATATTAAAAAAAAAAAATCTTACAAATGGTCCTCATGTTTATCCTTAGTCTTATTTTAGTCATTAATGTTTAAAAAGTCTTTTTAGTTCTTAATTAATTACTTTGTTTAAGTTATGGGTCAAATATTTAGTATAAAAGCTCTTAGAATATCTTACTGTAATCTCTAATCTATTATTTTGTTTCGTTTTTAATCCTTTTATTAAAATAGGTTAAAGATTAAAGTAGAAAATTTTAAAGCTTTTCTGCTAAATATTTAACATTGAACTATCAGAAAAACTGAATATCATACAAAGTAATAAATTATAAATTAAAATGAGATTCTTTTAAACATGGAAGAGTAAAAAAATAGAAAGTAAACCTTAAGAACTATTCGTAAGAATAACCTAAAAATATGTATCTATGTAACTCGAACAAAATTGCCAAATATACATTAATGTCAGAAACTAACTAAAATTTAAAACACCTAATATTTATGCCTCCTGGGACCCTGGCCAAAAAAAAAAAGCCAAACAAACTAGCATTGTCAACATATCCTCAGCATGTAACAAATATTTGATCAACTCCAAATAATCCGTGGGAATATCTTCTACGCGTTTCGTAGATAGGACTGCAGCGAAAAAAGGGACGCCTTATAAAATCCATCTAAGAGAATTTGACGATGCATGAATTCAAATTCCACACCTTAACTAAAGCTAACATAAATATCGATGAATACAAACATACGTCCATATTTTGACCGGTACTATTTATAATGTGGGCCAATTTCTAGACCAATTAATTGTGATTGTGTGATTTTAAGTCTCGCAACAAAAACTCCTTTGAAGGGCAAAAGATTACAGGCTATGATGTATTGATATAAACTTATAACGGTGGACATGTAATGTAACACGAAGTTTCCACGTAGCTAGCATATAGAGGCTTTATCTGTTTTCTTAGTTTGACAAGATGGTTAAAACCTTTTTATTGAAGCATGTAAAAATTTTATATTATAACAACTTTTTTAATTATTATTATAATATATAAAAATTTTATATTATTTATAATTAAAAAAATGGTTTAGATTATTTTCCCTTAAACACCCATATGTTATTCCGCAACTCATAAAAGTCCCTTAAAAAGAAAATTAAAAAGTGAGAGAACAAAGTATTTCTATAGGAAGAATTTGACAAAAGGGCAAAAAAAATTCCTAATTGAGGAAATGACTTTTTTTTTTTACAGAAAAAATATGCTTTTTTAAACAAGTAAATTGTTTCAATTTTTTTCAAAAAAAAGATGAAAATAACTATAACGAGGAGAGGAACCTAAACAGAATGAAAAGAAAAAAAACTGAAGCAATTTTCATGCTAAAAAACATATTTTTTTATGTCAATGACGGTTAAAAAAATTATTTGTTTAAAATCATTTTTTCTTAAAAGTTATCTTTCAAAATCCTCCCTATTTTAATATGGAAAAAGGTCTCCGCCAGTGAGTTCGTACGGTAGTGAATTGACTTATAGAAAGAAGGGCAAAATGTACTTATTACTGTAGTGAATTCGCATGCATCAAAGGATTACTTTAACCGATTACCAGACAAGAAAAGTATCGGACGAGCTTGAGGTATTTTGTTGTTCAGGGTGTTTACAAAGGGAATCCGATTGATAAAGGGATTAAACCAGAGGTAAAATACTCAAATCTTTTGCTTTTTTTCTTTCTTTCTTTGTTTATGAAATCTATTTTAACGGTTTATGATTACAAATTTAATTGCTTTGAGTTACATATTTTGAGACGGAAATCCATGTACACTGAATTGTTTTCTTGGCATCTTCTATAGCAGAGGCAAAGCTTTGTCTCTCTTCGTGATATATTTATATTTACGTTCTATGATTAGAAATTTATTTTGCTTAAATTTCCAGATTTAGAAACTGTTATATATATATACACACACATATATTTATATCTATTTATGTGATTCATTGTTATTCCTCTTATACAAGAGGTGATTCCGGTATTCCTGAGTGTAAGGAGAAACTCAGGAGATTCATGAACTTTTGAGGATAAGTCCCTGCATAAATTCATTCAGAAGAAGTTGCAAATGAAGAGATTAAGGTTCTTAATGTATTATGCCGAGTATAACTTTTGGAAGCATTTTTTAAACTCAGAAAACAAAAAAACAGCTTTTAAAAAGCCCTCTTAAATAGACCCGCTCTTACACACTTTGCCATCGCTTGAAAATAGCCAGGAAGTACGTTTTAATTTGGAGTGGGAGCTTTGAAAACATTGGAGATGTCTTAAACTATATTAGAGTTAAGGTTATTTATTTATTTGATTAAATAAGTTGTTTTTGGATAACAAGGGTACTAGATCTTTTATATATTTTCTTTGCTTTGGGATATAATACATGTATACTTTTTTTTTTTTTTTGAAGGGCATACAAACGTATACTTATAAATTTGAATCCTTGTTCTATTATTGCGCTCATGCCATTTCTCAGCCGATGCAAAGTGGACCTCTTGATGACGTTGTCCATCTTTTCGTCCATATTGCTTTCCAGCTGCGTTAACTTTGTGGTTGAACTGAAAATAACACTGCTAAAGTGTAGTGTTTAATACTATACACTATCAGAGAATGAATTTATTAACGATAAACTTAAGTTTTTTATTGATAGGTTTAAATAAATTGCTGATAGACTTTGAGTTTATCACTGTTAGACTTGAAATCAATTTTATTTTTGTGTTCTTTAAAAGTGGTATGTTATAAAATTTTTCACGGGTTAAAAACTAGAAAGCTTGTAAAACGGAAAACTGTAACACAAAAGTGTTGATTATTTACCCGTATAATTAATATGTAAAGGCCTATTCTTTCACCACTGCACTCACCCCCGACTTTAACCAGCACTACTTTCTTTTTCCTTTTCTCTTTCAATCTTATTATCTTCCTTTTCCCCTTTCTCTTTCTGCCTCATATATGTGCGTGCATGCATGTGTGTGTATATATATACACACACACACACATATAAGATTCTGAATTATTCTTCCAATTTGCATTACTTGATCGGTCCCAAGCCACCAAGAGAATCTCCAACCAACATCAAAACTTCTCTCTGCTTGTTCCACTTGAAAGGGATCTAACATTTTTTTCTTTTTTAAGACCAAGGGAGGTTCTAAATTTTTAATCTTAATATTCCGCAAATAAAAAAGAAGAAGAAGTGTTATTAACACCGTTAATACCTAAATTATGTGCATTGGTCCCTATATTTTTAATTTTGAAAAATTCATTCCTAATTCTAAAATTAAGCAAGGATTCTAAATGTCATAAGGATCACTAAGTCCTCGAGGCATAATAACTGAAATAACTAGAATATTTCACATTTAGCATAACGATTTTTGTAAAAAAAATCAGTTACCATGCCATTAGGACGCGATAATCTTTTAGAAATTTCAGAAATCATTTGTCAATTTTAATTTAGAGATAAACTGGTGAAAATCAAAAGTTTTGGGACAATATGGTTGATACCTAAGAAAAAATTATAAAATCATAAAATGTTGACAAATTCTTTTCATCCTATGAAGTTAAAATCCTATTACTTATTAATTATCTATTCTTATATAATATATAATATATTTTTTAGACTAAATTTTATTATTTTATTAATAGTAAAATTATAACCACGACGATGAATAGGAATGTTCTAAAATGTTTCATTAGAAAGTGCTTTTAATTTGTTTTAGGGAAAGTGCTTTTTATACTTTTTAAAAAAAAAACATGCTTGTTAGCGTGTAATGAAGCTGAACCGTTCGATCCTCGATGATCATTAAAAAAAGTTGGATCCAACACGTAAGCGGGCTGAGCCGCTCTGGAAAATCGTGGCTTGGCCAGCAATAATATCGTGCATTTAGAAGAAAACAAAGAAACGTTTCTTTTTGCCTTCTGAAGACACCAAAACAGAGCCACAAAAGTTTCTCAGGAGCTCTAAATTCTAATGGCAGAACCAAAACCAAAGCCTCCAAATTCAGGTGTTACTGATTTTTAATCTACAGGTTTATGCTCATGTTTGTGGAATTTTTCTATGCATATCAATTATCATGTTCGTTTGTTCTTTTGTTGATATTCGGAAACCTATTCCAGAACATGAATTCTTCATCTTTTGGACGAAAAAGTTTAATCTTTGTGATGGGTTTTGTGTAAATAAATAATACTTTTGAAGCGTTGGTTCCGGAAAGAACAAACCCCTTTATTGATTGAAAATATTGGATATAGCTAAATTTTTAAATAAGAATTATTCATGATAGTTTGCTTAAGGAAAAAAAAAATACTGAATATAAAAATGAAATATCAGTATTTTATACCGAGTATTTATGCTTTTTAGATTGTAAATTTATGCTTAATTTATACATTTTCCCTGTCAGTGCTTGATTTGATTGAAAAAAAAAATTAATTCTCATACTATCCTGACTGACTTGTGATTTATTTTAACATTATCGAACGATATTAGTTGTAGTCATAAGCATTATAGCAAATCTACGCCTAAACTTCACCACAAGGTGTCTTGTACAAATAGTAAAAAAAACAAAAAAAAAAAAATCATCTAGATTTTGGACGATTAGCAAGTATATATGTTTAGATTTTGAATTTATAGTGAATGTAAATTACCCAATTGCTAATAGATTGCAGAAGTTGAGTTTTGTTGTGTAGTTATACATTTTTTGTATGTATGGCAGAAGAAAATGTAAAAGCTCCAAATATAATAGAGAGGGCAAAGGAAGAGATTGAGGCAATAACACACTCTCAAAAATCACCCCAACATCACAAGGAAACCCATGGAAGGAGTGATGACATTGATGAGAATACCCAAATAGATGAAGTCAAAGGCCCTAATGTGTTTGAAAGAGTGAAGGAAGAAATTGAGGCCCTTGTGGAAACAATTCATCCCAAGAGAGATTCTAAAAGCCATGAGTGATGGGATATGGATTTTGGAATCAGTTGCAAGATTGTTCACAATATGTCTCTATGGAGATATCATAAATGATGTTTTTATTCTCTTTTTTTTTTTTTTGAAGGGAAATGATGCTATATTAACACAGTTCCAACTCTCCAATAAACTGAGCCAACTTTTAAATATTTGTGTTTGTTTATATATATATATTTATTATTGACTATTATTTCAGAGCAGTGAAGTGACTGTTAACCTTATCTAATACACTGGTTGCTGAACAAATAGAGCACTGGTTCAGGTTTGCATCAACAAAAGTGGTATAGAGCACTGGTTTAGTGAGAAGGAAGCCTAGAAAAATAGAATGATCTTTCTCATCCTTTCATAAAGTCCAAGTCGTTTTGAGTTGTTAAATGTTGTTTGTGGTCCAAACTGTCTTTAATCCCTATTATGACCTACGAATGACCAATACCTCTCTTCCCCTCTTTTTGTAGTTTTCAGGTCTAATTTGATCCTGGCTGGCTGACTTGGGTACTGCTTGGCATAGCAACATTAATAACCTCAAATTACTGAACTTTTCACCCACCATAAATATCAATGCAGAGTTTCAAACCGCTTTTTTAATAAAAAGTTTAGCACATAATAAGTATGGTTTCACTTTTAAGCCTTTGTTTCTTGGGCCTTCCACTCTATATGATACTTGACTTGTCTTTTCCGCAATGTCCCTGCTCTGGCCATTAACATATAAACATGCTATATTAGCTAATAGTACACTCCAACAATGTCTATTATGGCAACCCAAGACAGAACATTGACGTGGGCAATCAAGTTTTTGAAAGATCGTTTGGCAAATTGGCCCCAACAGCTCAAATTTCCCAAAAAAAAAAAAAAAAAAAAAAACTCAGTATTTTGAGGTAATACCTATTAGGCCATTACCTTACGTAGCTTTTCTTTTTCACGGTTGCACATGCTTGCTTCAGTCGCTTTGGCTTCCGGATGTTCCATTCTTCCTCAGACCAAAATGATTCTTCTCTTTCTTTTTTTCTTTTTTTTTTCGATCTTGATAGATAAAACAAAAGGAGTTATTACTGTTCAATAAATGCAATATCTGCAGGCATGCTCAAGGCAATCAAAGGCCAACAAAATTCTTAAATGCGATCTTCTGGTGTAGCTTTAAATGGACGGCCAGATTTGAAGGACTACACCAATGCACGGCCAGATTTGGAGGATTGTACATTAACCTGAGTATTTCCAACATGCCAACCCCAGCTGTAAAAAATATAATATAATAATAAAAAAAGTTCGACCCCAGTAGGTACTTCATTAAATCCATTAACAAACTCATTAATTATTCTGCAGTGCTTTGTGCATCAGCCATCAGGCATGGATACTTTTTTTTTTAAAATTCTTTCTACTAAATGCTCTGTCACTTAATTTCTTAATATCTCTAATGGGAATTAAACCATCAGAAGATAAACACTTTAAAAAAAAAAAAAAAAGGCTCTGCAGTCTAGGCAGCAAATATATTCTAAAATCAGATACTGATACGATAGAGTGTAGCAGGTTTCCCTCAGACCCAGAAAAGGGTGCTTTTGTTATGGGCTAAAAGGAACATCACATATGGTACTTTTTTCATTGATTTGAGAGAGAAACAGACGTAGAGGAAATCAAAGAATAGAGAGGTAAAAAGGGGCAGAGAAAACAGATTAGTGGTAAGAGAGTCGTCAAATGAAAT
Organism: Artocarpus heterophyllus; assembly: GCA_025403435.1. Lineage (NCBI taxonomy): Eukaryota > Viridiplantae > Streptophyta > Magnoliopsida > Rosales > Moraceae > Artocarpus > Artocarpus heterophyllus. The sequence continues at coordinate 6,286,575 of CM046350.1, read as the reverse complement.
GAGGATGCTTTTTCTACTTGATATGAAAACAGAATCACTTGCTTCTCAAGCAAAACCTCTCTACTTAGTTCAAGTAGGCTCAAGGTAAACCCCGGAAGTCATTGAGGTTCCCGCTGGCTTATTGGGAATAGGAGGAACTTTTTTTAAAATTTTTTGTTTTTCATGGTAGGCTTGGTCGTCTCAGCTTCTTCTTATATCCCAGCAATCATACTTGTCGTGATCCTGAATTATGGGATGTGATTCTCTCTTTTTCTTGACATCATAATCACCTTATCTGTTATCATCATCATCATCAAGATTTGAAAAGCAATGAAGGGAAACTTCTGGTCTTTGATAATAGCTCTTCAGATACTAAGTTGGGTTGCTGCAACAAGCAGGCCTTGTTTATCAAATAATGGCGTTGGTGTTCATCATTCAGGTTAGCCACATTTGCCCCTCTTGAACTTTTTTCTCCTTTGATTTTTCTACTTACTCTTTTCTTTAAAAATTTAGCCACATTTGCCCCTCTTGAACCTTTTTCTCATTTGATTTTGCTACTTACCCATTTCTTTAAAAAATTTCATTTGCTTCTTCTGAGGTTTTTCTCTCTCTTTATTTTTTTCCTTGTTATGATAGTGTTTCATCGTTGATATTTCTCCCTTATAAGGAAAAAAAAATGTTATTGTCGTTGGTCTTGTGCAACAAAGAGTTTGTCTTAGAAAACATGTCAATACGTGAAGGTGATTAGATTGTTTTTGCTTCTTAGTTGTTACCCTCCTTTAGAAAGTAATGAAGAGAAATATGTGATCCCACTAGGCTTTAGATTCAAAAGAGGATGAAAATTCCTCTTTTTAAAGATCCCTTTACAGCATTCCATAGCCATTTTTAGCTAATATAAAAAAAGACCTTTTCTCTTACCACTGCACTCACCTCAGACTCAACACACACAGACACACACACAAAAGGTTCTGAATCAGTTTTTCGATTTGCGTTATTTGATCAGGTCCAAGGCAGAGCTCAGAGACTCACCAACCAACATCGAAAGAGGTCTACTTTGCTTCTCTGTCTCTCTCTCTCTCTCTCTCTCTCTCTCTGTGTGTGTGCTTGGCAAAAATACATTCTCAAAGTTATGTTTGTTCCTACTTGAAGGGTTCCAAAAGCTGGGAAGAAGTGAGTAACATGAACAAAGTGGTAAACTACAAAGAGGTGAGAAAAATGGGGTCAAGTCCACCTAGCTGTGAGCACAAGTGTTATGGATGCAGTCCATGTGAAGCTATTCAAGTGCCAGTCCCCAGCAGACACGGCCATATGGGCATTCAGTATGCAAATTATGAACCGGAGAATTGGAAATGCAAGTGTGGCCCATCATTCTACAGCCCATGAACTAACAATATCACCAGTGATCAGCCATTCCACACTCTACAAAAATTGAGTCATTTGTAGTAGCTCTCATATGCCCTTCTTTGAGCCTGATTAATCTCTGATATTGATGTAGCACCATAGGGGTGCAGCACCAACAACCCAAGGGGTGTTGGTTGGAATGGTCAGGCCTGTAGTTTGCTTCCATAAGGTCTGGGGTTTCAACCTCCTTATGGGCACTTACATAACAAAAGTCATAGTTTCCTGACTTTTAAAAACTGTAGGGTTCGACGGAAGGAAAATTAAAAAAAAAAATGGAGCACCGTCATATTAGATATTCCCATGTAAAAAAATTGCCTTTTGGCTTGTTATTTCTAATTTTCAGATTTTCTTTTCCCTGGTCGTGAAGTGGACAAACAAATATTTGTCTTCATATTGTTTGCCTCATGGCTTTGCATATTCTACAGATTTAGGCCATCAAGTCAAGAAAGGGAAAAACCAACAAGAGTAACTTGTTCGTGCTAGATAGAGATATGAGTTAATATATATTAAGGAGTGCATAGTTTTTAGGCCATGCTGAAGTGCCCCTAAGTGTTTGGCAATGAACTCTATATGCAATGTAAGGATCAAAATGCCAAGCGATCTTAAACGACAAACCTTAAACGACATGTAAAGTGATCGAAAAAAAGCAAAAAGGACAAACAACACAAACGAAACAAGAACAGTTGGTAAAGGGAAAACGACAACTAAACAATGAAGAGAGAGAGTAATCAACAACAAAGTAAAAATACATCTGTAGTAACAAATACAACAAAACGCAAACATACACTATCAGAGCAAAAAAAAAAAAAAAAAACAGTTATAAACGACATCAAAAGAGGACATAAACAAACAAGAATGAAAAGACAATAAACTGTCAACGTCCCCTACAGTGTAAACAACATGGAATGTTCCTTTCAAAAAAAAAAAAAATACTAATGTATAAACGACGACCAAAGGGAAACGAACTAACGACAACAAACTATCAACTGACGTCCAACGACTGCGGTGCCAGCAGAAGTAAACTACAACAATGACAAGAAACAAACAAAAACGACAACAATTGATGACACATGCAAGGAAAGTTAACTAATAACCACAAACTGAAAAGCAACTACTTACGTTACAAACGACAATAAAAATAGAAGGAACAAGAAGTTCTAGCGACTTCTATAGTGTAGATGACAACAAAGCAGAAAAACGACAAACAACAATTAAGGAAAACGAGCAAATTCAATTAAATAAAAAAACAGGAAAGCAAAATATATAATAAAGCGATATAGGACAGACGACAACAAAATGAAGCGGAAATATAACAACTAAAGGGAAAATGAAGAAAGGAAATAAAATCATCAAAAAAATGCAAGAGACACGAAATAAATGACAAACGCCAGTAGAGTAAAAGGAGCAAAGAATGAAGGGACGACGTGTGTAAAACATTACCTTGATAAATAATAGCATTGTAACAAAGTGGAAAACGACACCTAGAGTAGTACAAAACTTATGAAACCAATACAAGGTTAAATTAGGCAGAACGTATAAAAAAACAAGAAAAGGAAAATTCAACAAACGACGTGAAAATAAAACGAAGCAAAATAAACGACACTTATACTTAAACGACAAATAAACAAAATGAACTACAATTAAGCAACAAACAAGCCAGCCATACATGAAATGAACGAGCGTGAGGAAAAATCGGCATCAAAGAGGAAAACGACACCTAGAGCAACATAACATGCCAAACAAATTGATTTCTTTTTCTTGAGCAAATAATTATTTCAAATAACAAATATTTTGGCAAGTATAATTTTCATAAAAAATTTGGCAAGTAAAATATTCTTCTCCTAATAAAATCCCAATTGAAACTGAAAAAAAAAAAGTTTGATTATCAAATGACCAAATTGCCCATCTATATCTCAATCCATTTTGAGATATTATCTGTTTGATACCCTGGCTTTTGATAAAACATCAATTTCATACTCTGATATTTAGAAAATATTAAACCTATACTTTATTTTATTTGAAAATATCATTTGATATATTAAGTTTTTTTGTCATGAAATATTTAATTTATCTCTTTTTTTAAAAAAATAGTTAAAAAATAAAATAAAATTGTATAACAAAAAAAAAAAAAAAAACTCATCTTCCCCCAAATTATAATCCATCCTCCTCCCAAAATCCTTGAGGGAAAAAAAATTCAAAACCGTATAAAAAAATCTTCTTCTGTGGACGTGTGAGAGAAATTTCCTCACCTTTCAGCATAGACAATTGCATCGTTTGACAAAGAGCAACATTTGAAGGTTCTTCTCAGTGTGACTCAACAATGGAGGTATCTGTCACAAACACTCACCCTTTTCTTTCTGGAAACATTTTTCTAAAGTTCCCAATAAAGACGACAAATACAACAAAAGACAATTGGATTATTGCCCAAAACGATAGGAATATGCTATTTGCTCTTTTGAACAGAGTTGTGAAATTGAAAAGCATCGGCCTTCATTTTCCTTGGGGGAAGATGGATTTTTTTTTTTCATACATGGTCAATAGTTTTAAAAGTTGCTGAACTTTTAATATTGTGACAATTTAATCACTAAATTGATTTAACAGGCTAAAATAGTTTTAAGCTTTTAATATTATGATAATTTGGTCCTTGAATTAATTTAATAGGCTAAAATAGTCTCTAAATTAATTTTTAATAATAAAATCAATCTTATCTGTTAGTCGCTGTTAAATTTGAATAGAAAACATCAAGACACCCTTCATCCTATAGCACTTCTCTCCACAGCACAGACCTCGTGTCACCATCTCATAGCACTTTCTTCGCAACAAAACCACCTTGTAGCTACCCCATCAGTTACCTTACCCAACTAGCCACACTGTAGCACTATATCGTCATAGTGCCACAACATCGACCATCACTATTTTAGCATATTATATGAATTCAAAGACTATATTGTAGCAATATTAAAAATTTAGGGATTTTTTAACCTATTAAATTAATTTAAGAACTAAATTGTCATAATGTTAAAAGTTCATAGACTATTTTAATCAATTAAATTAATTCAAAAACTAAATTGTCACGGTATTAGAAGTTTAAGGGCCTCTAGAGCTAAGTTATTTACCCTTTTTTAATTAATTTTTTTGTTATAGGTTTTTATTTTATTTTATTTTTAATTTTTAATGTAATAAAAGCATAAATTGGATATTTTATTAGCCAAAAAGTGAGTTCAGGTATCAAAAATTATTTTAATATTTTTCACGCACCAAATTGATGTTTCTTAAAAGAGATACCAAATGGCGATAACCCATCTATTTTTCTTGCTCTCCCCCCACCCCCACTCTTTTTGGATTTTTTTATGGGCCCTGTTTTATGCCTCTAAAAACAAGTTAGGGTGTCAAAGGAAACTTATTCCATATTCTGCCAAAAAAAAAAAAAAAGAACCATTAGCGAACTTTGGAACCTCCTATCCTCTGATCTCATCATCCCATCGAAATGGGCAGCTCTGTAAGTGTCTCTTTCTTTCTCTCTCTCTCTCTCTCTCTCTCTACTTCTGCCATTTTGTGTTCTTCTCAGATCCGCTCATTTAAAAAACATATCCTACAATGTAAACAAGCTTCTATCTTTTTGGTAAAAAAATGGAATCAATCCTCTGTTTTTTCTTGAAAATGTGAGCAAAATGGGATTTTGAAGATCCCAATTCTCGTCATAGTCTATTACGAGATCCTCAAATTCCATTTACTCTCTTTAACCAAACTCGAGTCGTGTGAAAAATACCATTTTAATTACTTTTCTGTTATCATCTTTGGTTCTGAATATCTGCATTGTTTTAGATCTGTGTAAAATTGTTGAAACACAACCATGAGAAATTCATATTAAGACAATGGCCTAAACATTTTAGCAATATTTCCTAGGAAAAAAGGGCCTTTTTCGTGAATGGGATTTGTTAACTTGGCAACAAGATGCCTTAAAATGGGATTAGTATAGTTCTGATAAGACATGATTTTGTGTGTGTGTGTGTGTGCACATGTATATGTGTGTGTGTGTCTATATATGTGTGTGTATATATATATATATATACACACACACATGTTGGTTCAGGGTTAGACTGGGTGATTCAATATTGAAACTGGGAATCCTTTTTGTTTTTTTTTTGGTTCTCATAGGATTTGAGTCCTAGTGTAAAGAACATTCTTCTACTAGACTCTGAAGGGAAGCGTGTGGCTGTGAGGTATTACTCAGACGAGTGGCCAACAAACAATGCAAAATTAGCTTTTGAAAAATCCGTCTTCACAAAGACTCTCAAGTCAAATCCTCGTACGGAAGGTATGCTTTCCTTTGATCTTATTCAAGCAACTCTATTGATAGATTTATAAGATATAAACGATTTGATTAACAAAAAAACAAATAAAAAATTTGTTTCGTTACTGCCTTGAGGCTTTTACTTTGATTTGATTTAAATTATGCTAGATGACTTCTATTATTGAAGAAACATCATTAGTAGTTGTTTCTTTTATAATCCGCAGCGGACATAGCGATGTTCAACAACAACATTGTCATCTACAAGTTTGTCCAGGACCTTCACTTCTTTGTGACTGGAGGTGATGATGAAAATGAACTCATTTTAGCCACAGTTCTTCAGGGGTTCTTTGATGCAGTTTCACTAATCTTGAGGTGCTACTACTGATTTTCTTTTTTTTGCCTTTGTTATTTTTTTTTCTCGATTTCATTTCGTTGCTGATGTCTCATCTACGGTTACTTGTTTTCCGATATGGTGCCATTTGTTTGTTGTACAGGAGCACTGTTGACAAAAGGGAGGCACTTGAGAACTTGGATCTCATACTTCTATGCCTTGATGAGATTGTTGATGGAGGGTAAGTACCTTTAAGGATATAACAAGTTTATGCACAAGAGCTCTCAGTGATGGGTCTAAAATTCGCCATGCTGAGCAGAAATTCCATCAGTGACGAATACCAATGTTTTGAATCCGTTTGATTTGGATTTCGCAGGATGATACTCGAAACAGACCCGAATATCATTGCAGGAAAAGTTGCAAGCCATAGCATGGATTCTGATGCACCCTTATCCGATCAGGTAGAACCAAGCCATTCTCTCTCTCTCTCTGTCTCTTGTTTGGCTGAAAGCATTGAAAGTTTGAAGCAATTCATTCTACTAGATGTCAATGAAAAATGAATTGTCACGTGGTATGATCAAATACTGAATTTTACGTTAAAGTTTGAGATCCCAATTGGGAGCACAATCCCCTCTAATGCCATGTTTTTATGAACTTAATCACTGCTGAGACACTTCTTAAATCCCATTATGCACTTAAATCTCAATTTCAAATTACTTTTAGTCTTTTGATTGAATCCCAATTTTGTTTTTTTAATTTTGCAGACTTTAACTCAAGCATGGGCTACAGCAAGGGAACATTTGTCCAGAACTCTTCTCCAATGAGTTTTACATCCTCACAAAATAAAATTAAAAAAAATGGCCTTTTTTTGGTTATGGTATTGGTTTATCTCCCAAGGATATCACAGTTCCCTTTGGCTCTTAAATTTTCTCGTTATATATTAGCTTAAAAAGATAAGAAATCTAAGAGAAAACTACATCTCCAAGGAAAAATGTCAAGGGTTAGATTCCATAATTTGCTCTTTGTTTTAATATACTATTGTTGGGCTCCTTTCCAATGGCCCACTATGTTTTTTTTTTTAAATTACATAATGTAACTCTTTTTTAAGAAATAAATTAAAATCTTTATTTTACAAATATCACTTATCCGACCACCCTTTCTTGAATTACATATATTGAAAATTCAAAAATATATCCTAAGTAGACTTTGTCATATGTTTATTTTTTAATATATCTACTTATTTTTCTTATAGTTGAGTTATTAAAAAAATTAATATTAGAGAAATACAAATACACTTAATTAATTACAATATAACTTAAACAAAAAAAAGTCATTTGTGTCATTAAATTGCTTATAATTTCAAAAAAAAATACAAGCAATAAAAAATCAATATTATTAACTTAATGTAATATTGTTTCTATTACCAATCCATAATATGAGCACAACCTAAATAGAAACTATCATCATTTGAAGTATTAAAAAATTAATGTAATTAAATATCATCATCATTACGTATCATTAACTTAATGATATATTATGTAGCCTATAAGACACAAAAAAACTTTATAAATACTATATCATTAATTTAATTACATATTACTAAAAATCAAAAATATCATTATCACTTAAAGTCTCAAAATATGAACATAATCATTATCATTATGTATCATTAATTTAATAATACATCAATTATATAACCTGTAAAACACACAAAAATACTTAATAAATACTATAGCATTAATTTAATCATAACATCTTAATTCCAATTTGTCAATAAAATTGTAATTTCAATTTGCCATAAAAAATCCATCTTTAAGCGGAGAAAATTTTAAAATTGTTATTTTATATACCAATTTAAATTTAAGCAACAAACATCTTAATTTTAAGGATTTTTAAAAAAATTATAACAATATCACAATCTATTTAAAATCTTAAATACGTATAGTATTATTTATTCTAAAAATAAATTAAAGCTAATAATATCATTTTTAAGGTCATTAATATTTTTATACATATGCATGGATATGTAAAAAATATTTATAAATCGGAGATATAATTTAACTCTACAGATAAAAAAAAAAAAAAAGCCTTATGTTCCTTAAATCCTTTTTCTTCTGTTATTGGGCTTCTGGACCCTAATGTGCTACGGCCTAATCCATTTTCCTTCCGAATTATGGGCATTTGCAAAGACCTTGGGAGTCTGCTCTAATATTAATCACTCATTGTTGTCCTATATTCAAATGATTTTATTATTTTTTATCATTCACTGCTGTCCTATACTCAAATGATTTTATTCTTTTTTTCCTATCATAATAGAGCATGCTACGTTGACGGGCCTAATCCATTTTCATTCCAATTTATGGGCATTTGTAAAGATCTTGAGAATTTGCTCTAATAGCTAATCATTCATTCTTGTCCCATTCTCGTTATGATTTTAAGAAAATTACATATTATGTCATATTTTTAAAATATATTTTTAAAATTTATGTTTATCATGCTATATTTTAATAAATTGTGTCATACCATTTTTTTTTTTTTTGTGGTGGTGATTTACACCCCTTAGTTTTCGGAGCCCACCACGGGAGGCACGGACCTTTTAAATAAAGAGCCCTTTAACTCCCATGTGGTTTATCTGACTAATCTAGAACCGACCCATGGAGAGACCCGGAGACGGCAAGAGTCTCCCAACACTGACAGCTACGTTCACAAGGACTCGAACTCGAGTCTCTTGCTTAAGCGAAACAGTCATCAGCCAGGTGTTGGTGTCATACTATTATTTATATTCTATGATTAAGTTGTATCATGTTAAAACATTTGGGACATTTATAAAAAGGTAAGTTTCAAAAGAATGCATCCATAAAAACTCCCATTGATTTTAATCCTTTTTTTTTTTCCTTATTGTCGTAATAGAGCATGGTAAGCTGACGGGCCTAATTCATTTTTATTCCGATATATAGGCATTTGTAAAGATCTTGAGAATCTGCTCTAATAATTAACCATTTATTCTTGTCCTATACTCAGATAATTTTAGAGAAAATTACATGTTATACCGTACTTTTAAAAATTGCGTTTATTCATACTATATTTTAAAACGTTGTGTCATACCATTATTTATATTTTATGTTTAAGTTATGTTACATTTAAACATTTGTAATATTTAGAAAAAGTAATGTCAAAATATTACATTTATGAAAACTTCCCTTGATTTTATTCTCTCTTTTTTTTCGTTGTTATCATAATAGATCATGGTAAGCTGATGGGCCTAATCCATTTTCATTCCAATTTATAGGCAATTGTAAAGATCTTGAGAATCTGCTTTGATAATTAATCATTCGTTCTTGTCCTATACTCAGATGATTTTATTCTTGTTCTTTTTTTTTTTTCCTACTCTCATAATAGAGCATGGTAAGCTGTCATTTTCATTACCGTCTTGTATATATATATATATATATGTGGACACTGGGGTGTAATACACTAATAATACTAATGCTCAGACATCAAAATCAGAACTCAATTTTTCCATTTTGTCTCGAGTATGGAAGGGGACGAGGTAGGAACTTTCTTCCTTGTCCTTGGACACCTTTTTTTCAAAAAAAAAAAAAAAAAAAAAGTCACCCCAAATTTATTCAAAATATGCCCACAGGAAAAGCAAATCATATGCACCTTTTACTCCACCAATCAAGAAACAACCGCAATGCATAACATCTCAAAGTGCCTCACAAGCCAACAATTATTGACGAAGGAAAATACTTTTATTGAACAAGTGTAGACAGCTACGATGGACTTTTGGGTTTTTAATGCCTGGCGTTTACTATAAGACTAAAAAAAGTAAAAAAAAAAAAAAAAAGCCTTTAATTTTGTTGGTCATTAATTTCTAAACTCTTGAGTCATAAGTGGAGCTGTTGATGAGACATTTCCCACGAGGGAGACGCGTTTCAAGCGTGACCTTTTGGTGCTGTACTTTTGTTTAATTCCATGTATTTTTTCCGCGTTGCTTAACAGTAGTTTTGAAAAAAGTATCGTAATATATAGGAGACTTTTATATTTTAACTAAGTTTTTTTTTATATATTACAACAGTTAAAAATTTTAGTTAAAACTAACAATACCAAACATTATATACGTTTTAAAGTAGTATTAACATCCCAACGAATAGTTGGATTTTTTAGGGAAAAAAAAAATTTGGAAAAGAAAGGAAGAGATTTTTAGGGAGGGTTAGGGAGGAATTTTTATAAATGACATAATTTAAATAAGCATTAGGAATAATAGTATAACATAATTTCTTTAAATATGTTATGAATAAACATATTTTCTTTAAATGTGGTATCAGATGTAATTTTCTTTATTAAGGGTGTTATTATTTTTAAATATTGCTTTGTTTTGGTATCTCAGCACCAAAAAAAAAGAGCCCCCCGGGGGCTTACTTCCACATTTTCTCCAAATTCGGTAAATTTATTTTGTTTATTACGGAAATCTGTAAGGAATGTCAAAAATATTATTCTATACCTCAAAAGTCCAACGTTGGAATATTTTCTGTCCAAGAGCCCCTAGATCTAGTTGTAGTAGGCTTCAGACATCGGTGATTCAGTGAACACGACAACCGTGGCATTCTGACAACATAAATTCTTCTAGAATGTCAGAGGTTGTACGCACTTGCAGAAAGCAAAAAGGGCAAACACATGGAAAACCATTGGTGATTAGAAATCGACGAATCTAACGGCTTACATTAGTCGCGATCATCTCTCACCCCAACTGGATTGCCTTGATCCCTTTCTTTCTTTCTTTCTTTTTTTTTTTTTTTTTGAAAGAAAGTGCCTTAGTGGTAAGGTTAGATTTCAATAAAATTCATAAGTGTTAGAGTTTAAATTATGAGTTTGAATTCATCGTAATACATAATAGTTTTATATTTTTTACGGTTTAAACTCATAAGTTTAAACTTATTTGTCAAACACCTTATTAGTCTTTGTATATTTGAAAATTGAAAAATGCTTAGAAACATCACAATTAATGGCTTCATTTGAGAAACGTGTTAGAAAAACAAAATTTAATATGTTATAGTGTAAAGTTTTTACATGCTTCAGTGAAAAACAAAAGTTTGCTACAATATAAAGTTCTTATATATTATAGTGTTTAAGTTTCAACTTTAAATTCTAACGTGTTTCTCAAACAAACTCAATAAGAATTGGATTCTACTTGTGGACTTCGTAAGAATCTATTTTTGGGAATTTTCATGAATATCATCTTTTGAAATTTGCTTTTATAAATGCCACAAATGTTTAATGTGATACAACTTAAACATATAATATGACCAATATTATAGCATAACTTTTTCATATGTGACAAAAACAAACAAAGTTTTTAAAAATGTAGTATAGCATGTAATTTTTCATCTATTTTTTAATAGTATGCGGTACTTAATACTGCCCGGTGCTTAGTAGTACATTAAAAAAATTGAATTTAAGGTACAGACTCATGCATTACTAACAGAGACTTCTACTATAGAAATACCTTCTTCTTTTAAGAGTGAAATGATTCATTTTTCAACCATTCCTCTTGGTCTACATTAAAAAAAATGTTCAATGTATTGGAGCTTGTAATACAAACATTTGATTATATACAAATATATATATATATATATATATCTCAAATGATAAAATCATTATGAAAATCTAATAATAATGTCATTTTATTCCACCCACCGTTGATTATATTGTGACAAAATTAATAATGGACCAAGTCTATTATAACCACATGTCAACTTTTGTTTTAAACACCAACAAAGTGTGAAAACAGTGCGTTGGATGGTATTCTACCATTCTTGTTACTATAGCAAAATAATGATGTTTGACCTTGACCTTATGGGCTGGAGATAACGGAAAAGTTGGTAACGGAGCACCCGAATACCCTGCAAGCGCTGCATACTCAGAGCACCCGGGTACCCAAATGCCTGATCACCGTAGTTCTATTCAGGAGGAAAGCTCAAGCTTGAGACACCTCGAAGGGCAACGGTACAGGACATTAAGAGCCTGGTTGCTTTCCATTGAAAGGAACATAAAGTAACGGGTGATTCTTTTTTTTTTTTTTTTTAATAATATGTTTATTTATAAATCACCAATAAAAATTTTATAGGTCTCATACAATTTAAGAAATAAGGGAAAAAAAATATCAAGCCTTGCATTTATTTTAGTATTGATTTTTTATCAAAAAAAATAAATGTGAAAGGACAGAAAAAAAATCAAGCCTTGCATTTATTTTAGTATTGATTCTTTATCAAAAGAAATAAATGTTAAATTTAAATAGATGTCTAAATTCAAGTGTTATTAATTAATAAATATTTAGTTACGAAAAAAAAAGATATTTTGGTAATTACATTGAATGAGAACCACATTTTTATGTGAGTTATAAATATTGGAAAGAGAATAAGACTGTTTCCATTACACAATTAAATAAATGAGCAAACACAAGAAAGGAAATAAATGATCTTCATTCTTATTATTTTACTTTACTTTTCAATCTCATTATATTTTCCTTTTTTTTTTTTACGGTTTGGTAATCGCACCCTAATAGTTGATACTGAGAATGAGTAGTTTAGGGGTAATAAAGAGAGAATAAGCACTCAACTTTATCAAAGAATTAACCTGTCTCATTTGCCAATGTACTATGAATCCTCCAAATTGAAAGAAAAAGGAGAGATACTCATTTATATAATAAAACCTTGTTATCCCATTGATCAATAAATTGTTCTTGCTTTCATGCTTGTTTCTTTTGTGATACTCAAGATGTTCTTTGAATATTGTTTCCATATTCTTGGTTAACTGTATGTTTAATTTGAATTATTGGTTTAAGAACGGTTTTGCTCCAACATAGCGCAAATTGTGTTTAATCAAAGTTTACTTAAACTAAAAAAAACAAATGAACAATAACAATAGTGTAATACCCATTCAAACTATTGCAATCCAACACATCCTTAATATTTATATTATTTAGTGATATGGATTGCTCCATTCTTATTTGCCTATCAATGAGGATTTAAATATTTGGTTCTTGGTTTGGCATTTTTAAAATGTTCCATGACCTTTTCTTGTGGTAGGTGTTAGGTAAGGGAGGGAAAGTGGGACTTCCCCAATAAGAACTAAGAACTACTTATCTTTATTTATTTGTTTATTAAGTACTCCATATATATGTATTATTTTTCAGCATATGGCCATATTCAAAGCCTGAAATAATGAAACATTGTTTTCCATGAAATAACGCAAAGTTGTGCATGCAAGTTGATGATTAGGTCAAATAAGATGAAGTGGCCAGGTATTATTATGTAATATACTAATTTATTTATATAAAATGAAGCTCCCATGAAATTCAATATTTAATCTAGGATTAATTATGAGAATATTTATAGAGAATGCTTCTTTTTATTGTCAATAAGAAAAGGTAAATAATATTATCTTAAAAAAAAGGTTAAAATAAGTATTAGCTAGATCATTATCTAAAGGAAAGGATAAACAAACTTAAAGTGAAACTAGATACACTAAGATTTTTACAAAAACTAAAAGATAAAAAAAGTTTTAAATAAATAAAAAATAAAAGAGAGGAGACAGATGATGTGAAAGCCGAAAGGAGCTTACGTTGCACTGGGCGAAGAGAGTGCAATTGTGCAGCGGGGGCCATACTGTAGGGAGGATGCTCTATGCGCCACCGTGAGGGTCGGCCTTGGTTCGTGATGCCGTTTGTGAGGCGGGAGCTGGAATCCCCGTTATCGAGGGTGGCTTTATCGCCAAGGTGAATGGTAATTTTATTGCCGCTTTTTAATTTTTCTTCTTTTGAAATAAAATAGAGTGTTTGTGAGAGTAGTTTAAACTTTAGAATTCTAATTATAAACAATATAAAGTTTTTACATACTATAATGTAAAACAAAAATATGTAATAATATACTGTTTAAACAATTATAGTTTCAACTCTTCTCCCAAATGTTAAAAAGATAAAAATAGTTTGAGAGAAAAACAAATTAGGTGCTTCTGCATGTAATATCTCATATAAGTGTACGCTTCACATACAAGCTATGCAAAGACAGCCGCAGGATCGTCCTTAGGAAAAGTGGCTGTTCCCTCTAAAATAGAATTGCCCTTAAATAGTAAAAGGGAAAAAAACGAAAAAGGAAGTTGTCAATAAAGCCACGTAAGTGTTGATATTTCCGTCGATATCGATATTTTAATCCTTAAGTGTGTTTGACAATGTTGTTTTAACTCATTAGTTTTAATTGTTATAATGTAAGACTCTCACATACTACGATATAAAATAAAATTAGTATGCTATAAAACAAAGCTCTTATATGCTACAGTATTTTGGTGCTAATACATTTTCAAACATTGTAGATGTCTTGTGCTAGAGTTCCATTAATTCATCGTGTGTTTGGCGTGGTACGCGGAAACCGAAAAAAAAAAAAATTGTTGGACAATATAGTTTAAAATTGTACATCCTATTTTTGCATATATTTAATAATAGAAGACCAATTTGAGGTGTTGGAATAAAATTATCAACTGATAAGATCTGGAAAAATTATTGACGGATAAACTCATATTTAATGTAATTGGGGTACTCCTCAATCATTGTTTTTAGCAACATGCATAAATCACAAAAAAAAAAAAAAAAGTGATCTATTAATCAAAACTTGTACCTAAATTATTTATAATACTTAATTTTTCCCAGTGCTTTTAGAGTTGGCTAAAAGTACTGTGTAATATGGTTGCTTATGTTTTATTCTTGATGATCGATGTTGATAGACGTGATTGTGGCATGGACCCTATGAGGCTTTTATTTTTAAAATTTACGCTTCTCCTGCTTTAGCATAAGATACCGTGGTGTCATCATATCCTTAACTTATATAAGTTTGTTTGGAAACACTTTTAAATTTAAATACTATAACATATAAGATGTTTATATTATAGTAAATATTTGTTTTTTATTATAATATATAAAAACTTTACACTGTAATAAATTAAACTTATTATTTGTAACATGGTTTCAAACAAACTCTATGTTTAAATCCATTGAATCAAAAGCAAATTCTTTTGTATAGTTTTATGTCTTGAGTCTCAAAAGAAAAAAAAAAGGTGTGAAATATGCAACAAATATCATTTTATTTATTTGAATATTTTTATAACACACAAAAAGCATAAGACCGGACCGTCTTCTGAATCTCAAACCCCATTTCGTCTTATCGGATAATTTTTTTAAGAAAAAATAATTTTAAATTTCATGTGACTGAACCTAATAATCATTGACACTTTGTCGTGATGGACCAAGACAAATAAAATATACATATAGATATTGTATACATTTTGAATCTCAAAAATTTCTTTATGATCTAGTACTCGAACATGATTATTGGAGGTCAACTTTTGTTTTTTTAATCACAAGAGGCTCATAGATCCAATGCAAATTGACCCTTTTTTTATCCTTTTATTTGCGAAAATGAAAAATGAGCTCAGCTAATTTGAATGTTTTATCGTTTTTTCCTTTGATTTTGTGTTGTGAATGAGTAAACTACATACTCAACTTATATTCGACCAAGTCATAATAGCTTTGTTCCCCAAATTTTGATTTATAAATCAGAACTGCAGGCGCATTGGACCAGTCAAAACTATCATCATCTTCCACTATTAAATCAAACCCGTACACACACACACATATATATATATATATAATATTACAGTAACAAATGGCCAATGAAATTTATTTTTTTTTTTCCCACCGAGCTGTGGCCCAGCCTTCTTAGTAGGGTGGGCCTCACTCGATAGGTTCTACGGTGGGACCCATCAAGTGGGGCCTATCTCACTGAGAAGGTCGGGCCACAGCCAGGTCAGGATGTTTAGTATTGCCCATGTTTAATTGTTTCCTTAATTTTAAAACATAAATTAATTTGTGAAAAGGGACATTTGAACATCCACCTAGTTAACTTCTATCGTGAATTGTCGTTTCCCTTCCCAATTAATTGAATATGAAAATTAAGAGTCACAATTTTGTGCCAACCTATGTGGTGTCTTTTAACCTTTTTAATATTTTCTAAAAAAATCCACGAATATTCATGTACATGTGTGTTTGTTTCAATTAAGAAGAAAACAACAAGAAAAATGCGTCCAAATGTACTACGATTTTCAATGTAAAGACGCATCATAAGACACTTTGAGAATACGTCTTATTCCAAACCTCACTAGTTTGTCCCCCTTCACACGGGCTTCATTTAAAGGCTTTACTAATTTGCAAAAATTTAAATTACCTTGGAGAACATAGTTTGAACCTTGGGTTAATTTCACAAATAGTCTCTCAAATTTTACTCCTTGTTCTAGTTGGCTAGTTTAACTTCTAGCATTTAAAATGTCTTATTTTGGTTCTTAATTTTTTATTTTGTTTTAGTTTTAATCCCTCCATTAGTTGAGTGTTAAATATTTAACGTAATGTTTTAAAGTGTCTCACTTTGGTCCTTATTTTATTACTTTTTGATCCATAATCTATTATTTTATTTTACTTTTGATCCTTCTGTTAACAATGTATTATTAAAAATCAAAACTAAAAAGATAAAGTAAGAAACTAAATACAACGTTCTTTTATTCATATAGCTAAAATAAAAAAATAATTATCATATTGTTTTTTTAGATTAACTTTAATTTTTTTTAAAGGTAGAGTTGAATACTTACATATTGGCATTAAAAATTCAACTTATTATTTTTAAAATTAAAATTCATCTTACTAACAATATAATAAAATTGTATTTTTAATTACATGCATAAAAATTATTATATTTAGTTTTTCAATTTAGATTTTTCAAATTTAGTCCCTAATAACTCTTAGCTATAACAAAGGGATCAGAAGTAAACAAAATAATAAATTAGGGACTAAAAAAAGACGTTTTAAAAGTTTCAAGTTAAATATTTAATATCTGATTAATGGAGGGTACAAAACTGAAACAAAGTAAAAGATTAAGAACTAAAATGAGATTTTTAAAATATTAGGGACTAAATTAGAACTAAAGGAAATTTTAGGGACCATTTGTAAGAAAAAAATTATAAAAATTGTTTAAGTTAAAATTTTTTGGTTTGTAACGAGATTTCTAAACTCACTCTCTTTAAAAAAAAAAAAGAAGATAAATGCCCTGTTTGACAAGTTGGTCCGAACCACGATTTGTATCACTATCTTAGTTATAAAAGTGTAAAGCTCTCACATGCTACAATAACAATAAAAATATTTATGCAATATAAATGTCTCGTATGCTATAATAAATTAGTTATAACCAATAATTTTAACCACCCTATCTAACACTCTAAAAGTTGTCGGTTTGATCTCTACTTGCTTAAAAAAGAATCACAATTTATATATAAGAAATTTTATTTTTGGACACGGAAATGTCAAATGATCAACTATATATTGGAATACTACCAAATGATAAATCCTCAACAAATAATCTGGACAATCTTATAATAAATAGTTTTTGTCCCTCAAAAACACACAAGTAGTTGCAGTTTAAATAATCTCATCACCTTTAATGGCTGGCTAATCCACCACGTGGAATGGAGTTGGAGCCCTGAACGTGGGTCCCTTCGACGTTGTTCTCAATTAATAGTTGATTGACAGCCATCCGATGTGCTGAATCCCATTGGAGTTTTTTTTTTTTTTGAAATTGTTATTAATACATCATGCATAGATCCTCTTTTAATGGATTTTGACTTGTCAAAATAACACGTTATTGTCCACTGAGCAAACATGTTAAGGATAATGTTTGGTCGCTTACCATCATGTGTAGCACGTATAACAATACATATAATTAGGAATCACATATATTATATATTTATATTCCTAGCTTTTGGCTCAAATTCAATATTTATTCCTTTTTATTCTTTAAAAGATCAATGTGTGTACTTTTGACTTAGGGTCTATTCGGTGGACTGGATTCAAATTGTTTCGATTTGAATTCTTTTGATTTGAGTTGTGTGATTTAAATTACAAATCGAATTGACATTTGCATGTACATTTAAAGTTTAAATTTGAATAGAGAATAAAATTGAAATTTGTGTTTTGATATATAATAGAAATTTTTTTTGATTTATTAACAAATTTAACAAAAACTTAATGTCCATGATATTAAAAAATATGCAATATGGATATTGATTTATTCCTCTCTTTATTAGGAACACAACGAATAAAAGAATCGTGTCAATTGGATATTAAATGAAGAAATTATAATTTTTTTCTACAAATATATGAGAGAGAAGTTTTGAGATTTACTATAGCAACTTGATTGGAGTTTTGGGGGAGGGCAAACTCTCAAAATAAGGGATTGGAAGGATTTAGATGATTCGGTTAATTTGGATTTTAAGATGCCAAACACTCAATCCAGGTAATTTGAATTCTTTGAGTCTAAAGAATTGACATTTTGAAATGAAAAGTTAACTTCATAAATCTGAAAATTAGAGGAAGCTTAAATTCGAAGTTTTAAGGTATTTTTGGCTCAAATAGTCTTACCAGTGCTTCCAGATTGGTCTCAAATTTTCACGTCCCAACACTTACTCAGCCTATTTTAGGGTTCAAACTGAGTGAACCCCTCAAACAAATGTCCCTTAACTTTTTTTTTTTTAATAGAATTTGGTTATTTATTTTTACTCGTTGCCCATTTGTAGCAATGTTATTACTAATTCTAGTGATATGAAAATCAAGCACAATCAATGCCCATCGCCGACCCCCCACATGGTCTAGAATGACTTGTAGAAACAATAACTCTAGTGAGACTAATAAACCCATGCTAAAATAAGCATTGACCCAACTTCAGACAATTCTACTGCACTTTTGTACTGGAAAGAGTAGGTATTAAACTCAATTCTTGTTCTCCCTCTCTCTCTCTCTCTCTCTTTCTTTTCTATACTTCATAAATTTTTTTCTATAAAACTCCGATGGAGTGTATACGTTACAAGGTATAAACGTAACGATTAGATTAAATCAAATTAAAAAACTCGAGAAAACAATAATTTAAAAATATGAATGATTTAACGAGATCTAATGAAAATAAAATCTCACATAGTCGCTTCCTTCCTTAATTAAACATACACATTTTTTTATGGTATTTTTTTTTCTTTAATAGAACGTGTAATGTGACCAGATGGGCTGACTTGAAGGCCGAATAAGATCTAGCCTCCAAGGACATGCGATCTGCCACTACCACTCCAATATTTCAAAGTGAACAAGTTTAAATTGAGAAATTATAGTTCGAACTATTTTGTTATATTATTATATCTCATAAAATTATTACAGTATTTATAATTTAAATTTTTAATTTAAACTAACAATTCAAAAGTCCTGTTAATGATAAGCTAATTTCCTTTTTTTAACTTATTATTATTATTATTATTTTGTATATTTTTCATCTCAAGGGCTGAAAAATAAAAACAAGGACCACAAGGAAAAAAAAAGAAAAAAACAAAAAAAATACGGGCAAGAAAAGAAAAAGCAACCCAGCCGACGCCACGTAGGATGAACGGGACCCACAGCACGGTTTTGGTGGGCCCAGAATGACTGTTTCCCAAATGTGTTCAGAAGAATTTGAAATAGAAAAGAGAGAGTCGTCTTTAGGAGGATTTTTGGCAACTAGCCAGGTCAGTTCAAGTGTGCCCTTAACCAATCATAAAATTTCCCATTTTAGAAAGAAAAAATTGCCTGTCAAATATTAAACACAAAACAATTATTTTTTTTTGAAAATAACACAAAACAATTCTTTTCTTTTAATATTGAAAACAATTTTTTTTGAGCTTAACGCTGCTGACAATTTTGAACATAAATAAATACGAAAGAGAAAAAAATAAAAGAATATTTACCTTTTTATATATTTTATTTTAAGTTTATTTATAAATAATATTTGGTTTTTTATCTTATTAAATATATATTTTTACATTTAGTTTAATACAGATTTAGATCTTAAAAAATCAAAGGTAAATGTTTGAACAAAAAGGTAAATAATCTAAAGAATAAAATTGTTTTTATAAAAAAATTAAAAAAGATGAGAAAATAATATAATAGATACAAATATAGGAAAAGGAGGGCCCGGAAATTCCTGGCATTGGCTCAGACTTCCGGACGGAAAGAGAGAGAGAGGGAGGGTGGAGAGGTGGAGAGAGAGAAAGCTCTTTCATTTCTTTTCTTTCTGTTTTGGCCTAAAACCCTGTCATCTCTCTGTCTCTGTCTGTGTTTCTCTCTCTAGAATCTCTCTTCCAGCTTTTTTTTTTCCTCTCTCTTGACGTCGTGTTCGTCATTGATCTGCAACTACGAGCTGTCTCCGCGATGAGATTTCGCCTCAATTTGTCGGTGTGATGGACGAGGCTCTTGATTCCAGGTAGCCATTTTTGTTTTTTTCGTCTCCTTTTTGAATTTAAAAAAAATAAAAAAATTTGGTTTTTTTTTGAGCTGGCCATTGTTTGATTTTGTGTTATAAAACTTTTTTTTTTTTCATTTTTCATTGTTCTTTTCTTCGTCTGAAAGTTTTCTTTGGATTTTTGAGATTAATGCAGCATTGTGATTAAGTTGTACTCGTTTTAACTTTTCAAATTATCTTGTATTTCTCCCTTTCTTCGTTTTGGTTTTGATTTTCAAGGAGGAGAAAAATGAGTTTGATTATTTTTCAGTGTGCTGTTTCATACTTTTAGGATCTTTTCCTTTTTTATTTCGTCTAGCTATGTTGGAAGCCGGTCACAGATTTGGTTAAAAGTCTATTTTATTCCTCAAATCCGAGGCTTTCAAAATTTACTAATCTGGGGATGCAAGGAATATGGCCTTTTTTATTTTTCTTTTATTTTTCCTCTTGCTAAAATTTATAGCGTTTCTGAAGTTTGATTCTTCTTTTCTCCCGTTTTGCATCTCCATTTCGACGCATGCCTTTTGAATTTTTAAGAACATGTAAAAGGGTATTATTATGTGCAGGAAACTGTGAATTTTATCTGGGTTTGTGCAAATCCGGCCTCAAAAGGAGAAATTGGCCGTAATCCCCAAGTTGGAGACAGATTTTGGTTCTCTTTGGTGGGTATGTGCCAATTGTAATTTATTTTTTTTTGGTGATACTGGGGAGAGATGACTGGGGGAAGGATAAGGGCTAAGCTCCGGCAAAGCCACTTGTATACATTCTCTTGCCTTAGACCAAATGACTCCGTCGCAGAAGGTCCTCCAATCCCCGGCCCCGGCCACTCAAGAACTATATATTGCAACCAATCTCATCTCCATAGAAAAAAGCCTCTAAAGTATTGCTCCAATTTCATATCCACCACCAAGTACAATCCCATTACATTCTTGCCCAAAGCGCTCTTTGAGCAATTCAGACGTGTTGCCAATATCTATTTCCTTTTGGCGGCGATTATCTCTCTCACAGCAGTTTCACCATTCTCTCCGGTGAGTATGATTGCTCCTCTGGCGTTTGTTGTGGGGCTCAGCATGGCCAAAGAAGCTCTGGAAGATTGGCGTAGGTTTTTGCAGGATATGAAGGTCAACCTCCGAAAAGTGAGCGTTCATAAAGGAGGTGGCATATTTGGTTATAGGCCATGGCATAATATTCGGGTTGGAGATGTGGTGAAAGTGGAAAAGGATCAATTCTTTCCTGCGGATTTGCTTCTTTTGTCATCGAGTTATGAGGATGGGATTTGCTATGTTGAGACTATGAACTTAGATGGGGAGACGAATTTGAAGGTGAAGAGATGCTTGGAAGTAACCTTACCTCTAGAAGATGACGAGGCTTTCAAAGATTTCAGAGGAAGAATTCAATGTGAAGACCCAAACCCCAATCTTTACACCTTTGTGGGTAATCTTGAGTATGATCGTCAGGTTTATCCTCTGGATCCTAGTCAGATTCTCCTAAGAGACTCAAAGTTGCGGAATACAACTTATGTGTATGGAGTGGTGATATTCACTGGTCATGATAGCAAAGTCATGCAGAATGCAACACAGTCCCCTTCAAAAAGAAGCAGAATAGAAAAGAAAATGGACTACATTATATACCTCCTTTTCAGCCTCCTTGTTTTGATCTCTTTGGTGAGTTCTATCGGTTTTGCTGTAAAGACAAAGTTCGAAATGCCAGATTCATGGTACTTGCGACCTGATGATACTGAAGACATGTACAATCCAAGAAAACCTGGTTTGTCTGGGCTTATTCACTTGGTCACAGCTCTCATCCTTTATGGGTACTTGATACCCATCTCTCTTTATGTTTCGATTGAGGTTGTGAAGGTTTTGCAAGCTACCTTCATTAACCAAGACATACACATGTATTGTGAAGAGACTGGGAATCCTGCTCAAGCACGGACATCGAATTTAAACGAAGAGCTGGGCCGGGTTCATACTATCCTTTCCGATAAAACCGGCACATTGACATGCAATCAGATGGACTTTTTGAAATGTTCTATTGCGGGTATTGCCTATGGTGTGCGTTCAAGTGAAGTTGAACTGGCTGCGGCAAAACAGATGGCTATTGACCTTGGACAGCAGGAAGATGAGTTTTCCAATTTTCCCACGCAAAAAGGTGGTGCACCTAGTTCGTGGGAGACTAGGACGTCTTCAGAAATTGAGCTGGAAACTGTTGTTACTTCCAGCTACGAAAAAGATGAGAAACCTTCCATAAGGGGATTTAGCTTTGAAGACGGCCGCCTTATGAATGGAAATTGGTTGAAAGAGCCTAATGTCGATGTTGCTTTTTTGTTTTTCCGGATATTAGCAGTTTGCCACACTGCAATTCCCGAACTAAATGAAGAGACTGGTACTTTTACGTATGAAGCAGAGTCACCTGATGAAGGTGCTTTTCTTGTTGCGGCAAGAGAATTGGTTTTGAGTTTTGTAAAAGAACTCAATCAAGTGTGTTTGTCCGGGAAAAATACCCTTCTGCAGTTGAAAGGTGAGAATGTGATTGAACTATATTAATTAGGAATCCTGTTTCGTTCTGCTTCCCCCAGTGTCTTATCATTTCTGTTGTTTTCAGAGAATACAAGATTCTGGGTATGTTGGATTTCACCAGCAAAAGGAAGAGAATGTCTGTAATTGTGCAGGATGAGGATGGGCAAATTTTTCTTCTATGCAAAGGTGCTGACAGGTCAGGCTCACAAATTTTCTTCAGATTTCTCTCAAAAGAGAAGAAGAAAGGAGAGAGAAGATAATGGGGGCTGGGTTCTTTTTTTTAACTTTTTTCTCTCTTTGACACTGATGCATGGTCACCATTGCTTGAAATGTACAGCATCATCTTCGAGCGTCTATCAAAGAATGGAAGAATGTACGAGGAAAGTACGTCTAAACATTTGAATGAATATGGAGAAGCTGGGTTACGTACATTGGCACTTGCTTATAGAAAGCTTGAGGAGTCTGAGTATTCAGCTTGGAACGATGAGTTCCAGAAAGCAAAAACATCCATTGGGGCTGATAGAGAGGCAATGCTTGAGCGGGTATCAGATATGATTGAAAGGGAGCTGATTCTTGTTGGCGCTACTGCTGTTGAAGACAAATTGCAAAAAGGGGTAAATATGCATTGGTCTTTATGTTGTCTGGCATATTTTGTTATATTTGCTGATTAGTTATTAGTTCACCTCAACTTGGTTCCGTTTTGCTTTTCCTTAGGTGCCCCAGTGCATAGACAAACTTGCACAAGCTGGCCTCAAGATCTGGATTCTAACAGGAGATAAGATGGAAACCGCAATAAACATAGGGTGTGTCTCGGATTGCAAGTTAGAATGCATAAATTTTCTTAGTCTTGCTTTTGCCCAAGTGTAGTCCCGAAAATGAAACTGTTCAAGATGGTTGTCAAGAAAAATGTAATGAATATTTTTGGTTTTGTGTGATGCAGATATGCATGTAGTTTGCTCCGACAGGGCATGAAGCAGATCTGTATATCAACAACGAACTCAGACACACTTGCTCAAGATAGCAAGGAGGTACATATTTCTTTGAAAAAAATTACAGGATCCTGCTTTGAGGAAATTGGTTACATTTCAGGTTAGACTTTTTTGCTTTTTGCCAATGATCAGGCTGTGAAAGAGAACATTCTAAATCAAATTACCAATGGTTCACAAATGGTCAAGTTAGAGAAAGACCCACATGCTGCATTTGCTCTAATTATTGACGG
This sequence comes from Artocarpus heterophyllus, assembly GCA_025403435.1. Lineage (NCBI taxonomy): Eukaryota > Viridiplantae > Streptophyta > Magnoliopsida > Rosales > Moraceae > Artocarpus > Artocarpus heterophyllus. The sequence goes on along the minus strand of CM046350.1, from coordinate 6,262,442 downwards.
GAAAACTTTAAGCTATGCTTTAGAGGATGACATGAAGCAACAATTCTTGGCATTAGCAGTTGATTGTGCATCAGCCATATGCTGTCGTGTTTCTCCAAAACAGAAGGCATTGGTAAGATTTTTCCCCCCCTCATTGGCTTTTCCTCTGTCAATTAGTTGGCCCCCTGAATCTTTTTTTACTGAATATCAAGTCAGTAATATCCCTATGATTGTAGATTATAGTAAATTTGCTATGTAATTAGAATTTATTTTAAATATTTAAATTTTTTCCCCAGGTAACAAGGTTAGTAAAAGAAGGAACTGGAAAAACCACATTAGCAATTGGTGATGGCGCAAATGATGTTGGGATGATACAAGAAGCTGACATTGGTGTTGGCATCAGTGGCGTTGAAGGTATGCAGGTTGGTGCCACATCTAACTAACTCGCTTTCGGTTTCTTGGCTATATAATAGCATTACTGTGCTTTCTTTAACATTTGACAGTTCATGTTGGGTTAGAACTTTAAGACCCTATTCACATTTCGCATAGCTTTTATGGCCACTTATTTTTCCCTGGGCAGGCGGATTTTCCTGTAAAAAAATAGGGGTCCTAACCTGCATCTTGTTTGTTCTGGAAACATGCCTTCCTATTACATCTTTCCCAAAATCTTCTTTAAGGACTAAATTGTGATTCTCAAGGCTCTTAACTGTTTGCAGGCTGTGATGGCTAGTGACTTCTCTATTGCGCAGTTCCGGTTCCTCGAGAGACTTTTGGTAGTTCATGGACATTGGTGCTACAAAAGGATCGCTCAGATGGTAGTATAAATAGACATCCATCATAAGATTTGATGTTTCTATTCTTTTCTCTGCACACTCACTCGTTTATGCAGGATTTGACACAAAGAAATTGCTAATCGTTTCTTATTGAGTAAAAAATTAAATCTACCCATTAATGGGCCTTTCTTGCATTCAGATTTGCTATTTCTTCTACAAAAACATCGCATTTGGTCTCACCCTCTTCTACTTTGAGGCATTTACGGGATTTTCGGGGCAATCAATATATGATGACTGGTACATGCTATCGTTTAATGTCATTCTTACCTCATTGCCCGTCATTTCACTTGGAGTATTTGAACAAGACGTTTCTTCTGAGGTCTGCCTACAGGTTAGTCCTATTTCTTTTAGCAGCACCTCGTGCATTTTCAGATAGCCCTTCTGTATATTTGGGAAAAGAAAGGAAAAAGATATCCCTTCCATCATACTTAACCATTCAACATGGTTTTGCAGTTCCCTGCACTGTATCAGCAAGGACCCAACAATTTGTTCTTCGACTGGCCTAGAATACTAGGGTGGATGGGCAATGGTGTCTACTCCTCTCTCATAATCTTCTTCCTCAACATTATCATCTTCTATGACCAAGCTTTCCGTTCCGGAGGCCAGACAGCAGACATGACTATTATGGGAACTGCCATGTTCACATGCATCATCTGGGCCGTAAACTGCCAGATTGCACTCACAATGAGCCACTTTACATGGATCCAGCACCTCTTGGTCTGGGGCAGTGTAGTGATGTGGTATCTGTTTCTTTTTCTTTATGGCATGATGTCTCCGACTTACTCTGGCAATGCCTTCCAAGTTCTAGTTGAGGCTCTTGGTCCTGCACCCATTTTTTGGGCATCTACACTCTTGGTAACAATTGCCTGTAATCTACCTTACCTCACTCACATATCCTTCCAAAGATGTTTCAATCCAATGGATCACCATATCATTCAAGAAATGAAGTACTACAAGAAAGACGTCGAGGATCAACACATGTGGACTAGAGAACGATCGAAAGCAAGACAAGAAACGAAGATTGGATTCACAGCAAGGGTGGATGCCAAGATCAGGCAGTTAAGAGGGAGGCTTCAAAAGAAGCAGACATCCATCATTGTGCAAAGTACACCTTCGACATTGTGACAAAGTCCATGCTTTTTCAATTTTGATTTTTATTTTTCTTTTTAGAGTTTGTGGCAGTTTGCAGTCTTACATATAGAAGACCTTTTTTTTTTTCTCTTCATATTTCTTTTTATTTGTTTATACAGTTAAGTGGGGTTAGTCAAAGTCCCATTCAATGTAGAGAAAAACACGTTGGAGTTGTTGTATGTACAATATCCTACCAAATTTCAAGAGTTAACAGACTCTGAAAATAGTTGATAGCCACATCTGCTTGGTTAATGTCGATCTTTCCGCTTAGCTGTATTGCAAATCCCCTTCTTAACGACCCGTAAGTTTTGATTTGAAATGATAGTGTCATTCAAAGCTCATTGTTGATTGTTTATAGCAGCAAACCAGAGTCTTACAAAAGACATTTGCAAGTGCGGTTTTAACATCAGTTACAATTGTGAACAGTATAAAGCTCTCATACGCTATAACAAAAACTAAGATATAAAACTATCTCATGTTATAGTTTTCAAACCAAAACTATTGATTCTAAATAATAGACAAGCTTTATATACATTTTTTTCGATTCTTAGGCTAAAAGCAGTATTCTTAAATATAAATCTTTTGACTATGTTAGCCACAATGTAGAGCTTTTACATATTACACTCTAAGGCAAAGATATGTGATAGTTTAAAACTCTCACAATGTTCGAACTTCATGATTTTTGTGTAACTAACTGGTAGGTATTTATTTCTTATTCGTCATAACTCTAGAAAAAAAAAAAGTAATTTTGATCAAATCTAGTAGTTACAAACGGGATCCTACGGGTGGGGTTTCTATTGAATGAAGACCCAATTTTTGGTGCACAAAGTAAGAAAACACGAAGCAAAAATCGAATTCAGGAAAACTAACGGTATTAAAAAAGGGGTGCTGGCCGTTCCTATAATGATTTCAATGCCCAAATTTGAGGCCACCTTAGACGGAGCTGGAATTTACTAATCTGACGCGAAGAGGAAAATTATACGTGAGGCACAAATAATTGATAGAACATAGAGCAGAAACATAAATAAAGAACACACCATACCTACAAAACGACAGTGACAGAACAAAGGCGTTAAACTTTAAAACGACAAGAAAAATAATAAACGACAGCAACTAAACTACTGAAAAAAAATAAGACCACAAGGGGAGGGAACGATAAAAAAGACGACAGCAATAGAAAGGCACCGTAATGGAAAATGACATCGTGATAGCCAAACAGCATAACGTAGAGGTGCGTTTGGTTTGCTGAAATGACTATCGAAATGGAATTACAATTCCTAAATGTTGGTCATTTCTACGTTTTAGTTGGACAAAAACTATATAAATGGTTATTCCTATCGAATTGCTATTCTATCAAAATGGTCAAATGACAATTTCTAAAGTGAACTACTTGAATGACCATTCCATTTCAAAATTGACGTTAATTAAATTTTTTGCTCCCCAAATTATCCCTCTCAATTTTCTAAAATTTACTTCAAATACCTTCTTCACCATCCTAACAAAAAAGACATGATTTTCTATTAATACTACAACAACCCACTCTTTGAAATATCAAAAAAAGCTTAGCCTCTATCAATGAAAAACCACAAGAAGCACTGCTATCGTATGTATATATCGTCCACTCATATTGTATATGGTTTACTTTTGTTTTCTTATTTGAATAATTAGTCATATGTTAAAATTAAAATTATTTGAGTATTAGTTGCGACAAATGAAGTCGTAAATTTAAACTTCTTAAGGGAAAAAATCAGTAGTTTAGAATACATTTGAATATGGTTTTAAAACTTTATTAATAATTAAAGAAAGGTTTTTTTTTTAATAAAGACAGTTAATATTCCATTATATTTAAATAACTAGCTAAACATAATAATAATAATTCCTAATATCAACTCTAATATTCAACTAAACAATGGAATGCGAATAAATTATTTAATTTATTTATATTCTTATCCTATTAGGATATATTCGTTGGTCCATTTCATTTTATATCTCCTTAATTAAAGGAGATAATGAAAAGGCGGCGACAACAATTAAAAATAATAATAACAACTACGATAGATTGCAAAGAGTAGACAAGACATTTCCCAAAAAGAAAAAGAGAGAGGGAGAGTAGACAAGAAGCGACAAAAAGAAAAAAAAAAAAAAGGCAAACTTTTGTTTTAAAAAACAAATGAAAAGACATTGTAGCTAGTTTGGTATTTTTATACCATTGTTTTTGATGTATTGTGCTGTAGACCAAGGCTAGGTTGGCATTTAATAAATTATTTGTAAAGCTGTTATAAATATCAAAAGTAAAATTGTAAGTATTTAATGATCTATATATAAAATGATTGTAAAGACATACAATGACGAAAAGAGACATTGTTTATTAAGCATGTTAGTAGTTTTAGTTTTTAATTTTGAGGTTAACACATATAATATTTATACACTGTTAAAAAATATAATTTTATTATTATTTTAGTATATTTTTAGAAAAATAATTTTTATTAAACGAGTTAAATTAATGTCCCTTTAAAGAATCACTCCAAAGAAACATGATATTAAAAAAATTACCTTATAAATTAATTTTAAACTTCTTTTATTGTTGTTATTTTAATTTGTTATGAAAAATTGATAAATTAGGAGTTATGTATTATCATTAAAGTTAGTTTGGTAATTTTAAATTATGACCCGCTTCTCAACTTTTTTTTGTTGTGCAGTAGTTTTTAAAAACAACTATATAAAAGCAAGTATTACCAACCGCCTTCATTTGCTGTAACCCTTTTAGCTTCCAAACGCAATCCAAACGGGCTAATAGACAGAGAACGACAAAATTTGAAGAGAAAATTACATTTATGCTATACTTTTAAATATTATATTTATTCATATCACACTTAAAAAAAATTATACCATACATATTATTTATATTATATGTTAAGTTGTGTTACAAATAAACATCTATGACATCCGTAATTAGTAAATCTTAAAAGATAAGATTTAGAAGAATTCCTCAAAATTAAAATGTCTTCTTATTGGTGTCTATGAAGGGACATGTATCTTCGCAAAAATTATATATCGGGAAAGAAAAGCCGTATTGAAGGGCACCTGCAGTTCATAACATTACAATCGTCGAAATAACGGTCAATTTAACGGATCTTTCATTATTTGACAGTCGAAGGGAAATATAGAACGCATAAACTTTGAAAAAGACGACGATAGAGAAACGACATCATACCTGAAAAACGATGAAAACGTATAAACTGCAGGAGTATATTAAACGACAATGTGTAAAACAAAAAAAAAAAAAAGGAAAGTAAGAAAGAAAGAAAGAAAGACCGCAATAAAAACAGGGGAAACCGGAGATGAATAAAAATGTTACAATAGTCAAGAACATAATAATGGAAAATAGGAAGAAGTAAGAAACGTCAAAAAGAAAACGACAACAAAATTAAAAACTTAAAGATCATAACAAACGACAACAAAGGCGAACACCACAAACATGAAACAACAAACGTACATGAAAACTTTCAACAAAAAGATAAAATGAGGCAAACTAGAACAGTAGAAAAAAAGACGAGCACCTCAATAAAACGACATAATGGTTGAAAAACGACAGCAACTAAAATGACATAAGCGCGAAGGAAAATAGATGACAAAATATAGCAAAAATGAAAACGAAAATAATAAGCAAAAACTACAAGAGTTTGCAAAGGGAATAACCCAAAAAAAAAAAAAATAGCAAGGGGCATCTTTTGCTGAAAAAACTCGGGAAAAACTCGAAAAAAAGATAAAACGAGAAGAAAACGGAAAAACAATACAAGCAACATAAACGACAATAAAGTTTTTGGGTGGAAGGGTGCAAAGGAGAGCACCCTCAATAAAACGACATTATGGTTGAAAAACGATAGCAACGAAGCCAATAACAAAAGCTCAAATGATAATAAATGACAAACTATGCAAAAATGAAAAACGAAAATAATAAGGGGAGAATGAGGGAAGTATATTTTTAAAATTTTGAAGTAAATATCAAGTTTTAAAAATATTTAGAGGAAATATCATATTTACAATGTAAATAGCTTATTTACTATATAAATAATAAATATTTACATTGTAAACAAACATGTAAGTACATTATTTGCACCATAATTCTATTTATTGTGTAAATAAGAATTATTAACACTATAAACAAATGGGCAAATAAATTATTTACATCATAAGTTTGACATTTACTACTATTGGAATATAATTTGGTCAGGCCCAAATCATTTAGCGAAGCCTGGCGTGGGGTATCTAGGCTGTGATAAGAACAAATCGAGCCCAATTGAAATGATCGACTAGGCCCAAATTGTTGCTATAAGTATCACCGGCTAATTTCTCGACCGACTAGTGGCATTCGATTGGTTCAATATCCGTGGTTCGATTGCAGTATCAGTTGGGCTTGCTTGGGATGGATTTACGCATTGTTCGTTGTCACATATTTGCTAAGTGTTAGTTTGTTGGAATCAATAATGTGAGTTTGGTAGTTATAAGCAATTACTCACTGAGCTGTGAAGTGGAACGCAGGTAGAGGACCAATATTAATGACCTGTCAAGGATCGACACGTCCCATTACTACAAGCATTATTACGCTCACTCCTTCCATCAGATTTGAAACCACGATCTCACAAAGTATCCTCTATAAATAAGAAATAGAGCTCCACCATTGGGGATGAGGAATTGACAGAAACTCTACATAAATCACAAGTATTCTATATCAAATCTCTCAAATACTTTGTAATTTGTATCAACCTATTTATCAGAATAAACTTAGCTTTCTTAAAGAGTGAATCATTATAAATCTCGTGCGTGGTATCATTTATTTTTAATACGTTGTTTAATTACCTTTGCTTTCATTTAACCTTCATTTTATTGTTGTTTTAATCTTGTTCTTGAAGACTTAATAGATCCTAATAGCGGTGATTTGAGGCCCAAACTCGCAAATATGAAATAGCAAATTAAGCTTTAATATGTTTATATTCAATTGTAGATTCAACATCTACAACTACAAATATCTTCAAAACTTGATATTTGCTACAATTAGTTTTGAAAAAAAAAAATGATATTTTCTACCATTTCTAAAACAGAGGAAAGGAAAAACTACAAGAGTTTGCAAAGGGAATAGCCAAAAAACAAAAAAAAAAATAGCAAGTGGCATCTTGGCCGAAAAAAATGGAAAAAGAATAATACGAGAGTAAACGGAAAAACAATACAAGCGACATAAACGACAATAAAGTTTTTGGGTGGAAGGCTGCAAAGGAAAGCACCCTCAATAAAACGACATAATGGTTGAAAAACGACAGCAACTAAAACCAATAACAAAAGCACAAGATAATAAGTGACAAAATACAGCAAAAACGAAAAACGAAAACAATAAGGGGAGAAGTGAAAGAAATATCAGATTTTTGAAAAATTTTGAAGTAAATATCAGGTTTTAAAAATATTTATAGTAAAATATCAAATTAATAACAGTAAATAACTTATTTCTTATATAAATAAGAAACATTTACATTATAAATAAAGAGATAAATATATTATTTGGATCATAAATATATTAAATAATATCAAATTGATAATGTAAATAATTTATTTTTTATATAAATAAGAAACATTTACATTGTAAATAAAGAAGTAAATACATTATTTGGTTCATAAATATATTCATTGTGTAAATAAAAATTATTAATATTACAAAAAAATAAATAAATAAATTATTTATATTATAAATTTGATATTTACTATAAATATTTTTAAAACTTAGTATTTCACACAATTAATTTTAAAAAACGATATTTTCTACAATTTTCTGAAATCAAGGAAAAAAACTACAAGAGTTTGCAAAGGGAATAGCAAAAAAAAAAAAAAAAGAAAGAAAAAGAAAAGCAAGCGCCTCTTAGCCGAAAAATTAAAAAATAAAAAAAAAGAAACGAAGAGAGAACGGAAAAACAATACAAGCGACATAAACGACAATAAAGTTTTGAGTGGAAGGCTGCAAAGCCAAGTCTTTTCCTCAACAAACAGCAACATAATTTAATAAAACCGACGTGTCGCTTTCTGGGAAAACACCAAAAACAAAGTACATGTCGTTCGCAAATGACAGCACTGTAAAATTCAAACGACATGCCATGTCTTTGGAAAATTTACAAAACGCCTACAAATTCCATAACTAGAACTACTTTTTTCTCTTTTGTTTAGTGAATAAATTTCTGAATTCTTACCTTAAAACCTTTCTCTCATTTTTTCTTTAGTATTGATTAATGTGTTTTGTCCTGTGCATGTTGAATTTTAGACTTTAAGGTCCTAGTCTTAAGATGTGACTAGCATAGACCTTGGCTCTTTTTTTTTTTTTTTTTTTCTTTTTCTTTAAATAATCTTATACGAAACTCCTTTAACATTTCATATTTCTTTTTTTTTAACCATTCCACATTTCTGTTTCTCTCTCTTCCTTTGTCGTATTTTATTTTAAATAAAAATTTTAATAAATAAACACCATTTTACAGACTTTAAATTTAGAACTTTTTTTCCGGTGAATTGTGCATCTTAAATTTTGATTCTTGTACGGCACATAAGGCTTTTTATTAAAAAAATTAATAATATGAGACATAAGGGTTGAATCTTAAATTCAACATCTTTTCAAAAAAAAATATATATTTATCTTTTAAGCTTCACTTTCAGATAATCATCATGGGTCCACTTAAATTCATATCTTTTTTTTAAGAATAAATTCATATATTTATATCTTAAGATTTTAACAGCTCAAGAACCGATTCTCAAAAAAAAGAAAAAAAAGAAAGAAAACAATAAATAAATATAAGTTTCTAAGACGATGCCGTTTGGATTCCTTTTCCATTTCACTCAACTTCTGTCACCAAAAAAGAAAAAAAAAAAAAGAAAGAAAAACCATTAATTGAAAACAGGCTTTTCTTTTTCTTTTATTGGTTTTTTTTTTTGCGTCAATAATTAAAAAGCCTGGAAATAAAAATTCCCCATCGATTGGTCCAAAGCGCGAGAAAACAAGAGAAAGAGAGAGAGAGGAGAGAGAAAGAAAGAGATGCTTTTGTTTTCGCCTTTTCCGCTCTAATCTCTCTCTTCTTCTTTCTTCGCCTCCTCACTCTGACCTAAAAAAAAACCTAGAGAGAGAATGTCCACCGCCTTTCCCATTTTGCCCTCACCAAGACCTCCTATTCTCGTCCCCGTCCCTCGCCCCCGGCTTTCTTCTCCCGCTTGATTCATCATACCTTCCCCCACAGACTTTGGAGAGCCGGTCAAGCTCTTCTCCGTTTTTTGTTTTCGTTTTTTTAACTTTCTTTTCCAAAGAATCAAGTTTGGGGGCTAGGGTTAATTTTGTTGCTCCCACAGTTTCGTTCTGATAGTTGATTTTTGCTATTTGTATTTTCCATGGAGCCTCGAGTTGGAGGCAAGTTTCGACTCGGCCGGAAGATCGGTAGCGGATCGTTCGGAGAGATCTATCTCGGTTTGTTCTGAAATTTTCTCGTCTCGTTTTTTATTATTTCTTTTCTTTTTTTTGGTTGTCCTTTCGTTTTGAATTTTGTTTGTTAATTTTCTTTTCTAGGTACTAATGTTCAGACAAACGAGGAGGTTGCGATTAAGCTTGTGAGTAATTCTTTTCGAATTTGGTGAATTGCGTTTATTTTTGGTTATGCCTAAAAATTTGCTTCGAATTGACCTTAAAGTTTGATCATTTATCGGATATTAATCTATTATTGATGGTTGAGATTAATTTCTAGATTATATTGTTTGTTGATAAGGACTCGGTGGGTTTTAAGTGGTTCTGGTTAGTATCATGGCTCATTTCTAGTATGAGCTAGAACATTTTGTTACTCTCATTAAGCTTCTTTGTTGCCTTTCAAATTCTGGGTATTTGCTAGAATACAATGATAAATATGTCTCTGATGCCCTTTGAAGAAATCTCCTATGTTTTTTCTGCCCTTATGCATGAAATGTTGCTACCTTAGCTTGTGTTAGTTTCTTGATGGTTTTGAACTGTTATGGAATTGTTTTATATGTTATTTATTATTATTATTATTATTATTATTATTATAAATTTCAGAAGGCTGACTTCAGTCCATTGTTTTCTCGTTGTTCATTTGTTTGCTTCAATCCCTTAGCTGGAGTCACTTTTGTTTGGTTGACTGTTTTACCATGCCTAAATGAATCTTGTGTCTTTTTTACACAGGAAAATGTCAAGACAAAACATCCCCAATTGCTCTATGAATCAAAGCTGTACAAAATATTGCAGGGAGGAAGTAATGGCCCTCACCATTATCTTGTTGCTTTTCGATATTCTTCTATGCTGTACTCATCCAGTTGATATGTTTGCGGTTTGGCCTTTCTTTATAACATTGCCAGCTGGAATTCCAAATGTCCGATGGTTTGGCACCGAAGGAGATTATAATGTTCTTGTTATGGATTTGCTGGGACCCAGTCTTGAGGATTTGTTCAACTTCTGCAGTAGGAAATTGTCTCTTAAGACTGTTCTCATGCTTGCAGATCAGATGGTAGTGTTAAGTTCAATTCATCTTAGCATTTTATTTATACGCCTCTGTTTCTTTTGGTAATCTTGATATTTGTGTTAGATCAACCGAGTGGAGTTTGTTCATTCAAAATCTTTTCTACATCGTGATATCAAGCCAGACAATTTTCTCATGGGTTTAGGAAGACGTGCAAATCAGGTTTTTGGAAGTTTTTATCAAATATAAGCTCTCTTCTATGTTTTATGTGAATGTATCACTGTAAACCTGCTTTCATGTAGGTGTACATCATTGACTTTGGCCTTGCGAAGAAGTATAGAGATGCTTCAACTCATCAACACATTCCTTACAGGTTAGCTAGCTATTTCAATATTGATGGTTGATATTGTGTAATTTTATGGTGGATGCGTTAAAATCCTTTGCTGCATGGTGGCTGATGCAAATTGTAGCGGTGGTGATATTTTATATTGCTGGGAAAACATGTCTTATGAACAAGTTCTCGATGGTTTTATCATATGTTATACAGTCAACGCTCAGTAAATTTTGGTATATATTTTTGCCCCTCTTCATCTTAATTTGGCATGTTCATGACTTCATGTCACTGCAGGGAGAATAAGAACTTGACAGGAACTGCTAGATATGCTAGTATGAATACCCACCTTGGCATTGGTAAGTCTATCGTCACTTTTCTCTCTCAGAGACGTGTGATTTGTCTGTTACTGCATTTTTCTTGTAATTCATTAATCTTTAACTTTTTTAGCCTCTTTAAGCCTTATTTTGTTGATTTTTGTTCTCCACAGAGCAAAGCCGCAGGGATGACTTAGAATCACTTGGCTATGTCCTTATGTATTTTTTGAGGGGAAGGTAAATAGTCTATCCCAATTATTGTTTTACATTCTTCTTTGTTGTATGTTTTTCACTGTTACTGGAAATGGTTACTATTATTATGACCTTGTATTTTTGTAGTCTTCCTTGGCAGGGACTGAAAGCAGGAACCAAGAAACAGAAGTATGAGAAGATCAGTGAAAAGAAAGTATCAACTTCTATTGAGGTAAAGTGATGTTATAGAATAGTTGCGATGCATGATATTAATGGTTCTGAATGGAAAATCTCACTGCTTTTCCTCTATTTCTTCCTTAGGCCTTGTGTCGTGGTTATCCTACGGAATTTGCATCGTACTTCCATTACTGTAGGTCTCTACGGTTCGATGATAAACCAGACTATGCTTATCTGAAGAGGCTCTTCCGTGATCTTTTCATTCGTGAAGGTTTGATGCTTTTTTATATTTTGGTTTTTACACTGTCCTTTCAGAGGTACGGCTTGAAGGTGATCTTTAATATCGTTCAATTTCCACCATATCGAATATGAAGTAATTCAATAACAACAATGAATAAATAAATAATCCCCCATAGAAATGTGGTCAAAAAGCCCATTGATGACAATATTAGCATCTATTTTGAAGCTACTTCTATCCATGTTTTTTGTCATCTCTGCTTATATTTATATCATTGATTCAGGGTTTCAGTTTGATTATGTGTTTGATTGGACTATCTTGAAATATCAGCAGTCCCAAATTGCCACTCCACCTACTCGTGCTCTTGTAAGTGGCCAGTTTGTTTTTTTGTTTTGTTTTTTTTTTTTTTTTGGGCACAAAATCTTAAGCCATTAAATCTTCATCTGTTAGGGTCCTGGTGCTGGACCGAGTTCTGGCATACCTCCAGTTGTTGCAAATGCTGATAGACATCCTGGTAGTACTTTAATTCTGGTTACTTTCACATTTAATATAGCACCTAATTTCGTTGGTGAAAGCCCTTTTTACACTTTTTTAACATGTACTGATTTCTATAGGTGGAGAAGAAGGTAGGCCCACAGGTTGGTCACCTGCAGATCCTGCTCGTAGGCGAAATTCTGGGCCTCTTATAAATTCTGGAGGCTTGTCTAAACAAAAAAGTCCAGTTGCAAATGATCCAGCTGTTTCAAAAGATACGATGGTAAGTTATTTTTATCGTAGCTAATTTTGGGGGTTTTGCCTCTTATGCTTTTGTTGATCACTCGAAGTACAGTTCACTGCAGTCATATGGAGACATAATTGTCTCATATGTGATTGTTGCTTGCTCGTAATGAATTTTTTTGTCCATTTTGTACCATTTAACTAGCGTTATTGTTATAGCAAAAACAAAACAAAGCATAATGATATAAAAAGTAACAAGAACAAAAAAATTGTATAATGATAACGAACAGCATGCAAGAAGAGAATAAAATGGAAAAACATTAATGAAGTTGAAGGTCCACGTTAATCATGTTGATGTGCCGGGAGTGCTCCATTGTAGTTGAGTTGTGTGAGATATGGAACTTATTCAGCTTATTCATTGTGCTTGCATCTATGCAGTTAACGAGCTCTAATTTCTTCCGTTCAACGGGGTCATCAAGGCGGCCTGCCGTCTCTAGCAGTCGCGATCCACTGATGGTTAGCAGTGAATTTGATTTTTCTCGCCCTCAAAACGCAGACACAAGCCCAGGAACGCTACATAAAATTTCTAGCGGCCAGAGAAGCTCACCTGTCGTCTCTGGGGAACACAATCGCACATCTTCCTCGAGAAACATCTCAAACATAAAAACCCTGGAGTCCACTCTTAGGGGCATCGAGAGCCTGCATTTTAACAATCACGTGTAAATTTTAGAAAAATGATATACATCCATCACGCGCTTGGTGTTGAATTTAATATCTGCTTATTATGCTTGTGGAGAGCTTCAACGCCTGGGCTTATCACTGTAAGAAGGCAATAAAAGAAGAGATCCAGAAGTGGAAGTGTCCCAGGTAAAACAGGCTTCTGTTAATACAGTTTGAGTTATATTCAACCTACTTGCACTTTCTTATACTTTAGTACTCGTTAACTTCATTTCATAATGTATGTCCACGAGTTCGTCAATCATCATAAACTACGTTTGTGGGTGAAACACAAATAGGCATTGTAAACTGTAAGTAAATCAATGTTTCAATTCCCGATGCTTCTCTGATGTTGTAATAAGCGTAGTCGGATGTTTAAGTACTGAGTTGTGAAGTTCACTTTACTAGTTGTTTTTGGTGCTCATTTAGCTGTGTTTTCGAGCATCATTTGCGCATACAGTTGCTTGAAACACATTGGAGTTATCAATTATATAATTACTCCTATTTCCTTTCATATTTGCATTTGGCTCATCTAACCTATTGAGGGTTACAATTTACAAACCAATACACACACCAAGCGCGCATGAAGAGCCGATTACCAAATTCAAGTATTAGTCAACAATTGGTGGATTCTGATATAAACGGGATTTTTGTTGTGCTCTCAAGGGAAGAACAAATTTTTTACGTGTAAAGCCTGTTTGATATGATACCAGTGCAGGATATTTATGGTTTGAAGAATGTTAGTTGTTACCAATGGTAGATAGAAATTTGACATGTAAGGCTCCGGAATCATGTCCCAATTTGTGATAATCAATAGGTCTCAGACTTGTGTTTGGTTAAAAGGGTTCGGCGATCGCGAAACATTGTTGTCACGTAGTTTGGGGCCTTAAATGTTTTAGCTATAGTTTGGTGCCCTGTGGATGTTGTAGCTCATTTTCACATCGAGCTTTAATTTTGACGTGCTGGTTAATACCCTGCTGCGGACGTCTCTTCCTGCTTTCCCAGTGGTCCAACCATGGTGGGTCTCGTCTAATTTTCTCATCTGGCTTGAGGTTTGTGTTTAGGGCAAAACTGAGTTTTAAGGCACTATTAAGTGGGTGGATCATAGATGAAATAGACGTAGTTGCATTTTTTTAAGGGATACTTGGTGTGTGTGTGTGTGTGTGTGGAGAGAGAGAGAGAGAGGATTTTCATTCGTTCATCGTGGAAGGCTGAAATTATCAGTGGTTTTTTACTTTGCACCCAAATAATGCATGAATTGCTTATTCTTTGTAAGGTGAAAATTTTGTAGAACTATGTTCATTTATTTATTTATTTCCACGTATAGAATTCTTTTTGTTTATACCGTAAGCTTTTGAGATGCCGACTAGACCTTTTGAAGGGTGGCTTTCTTGACCTGTTGAGTCAATGAGCAAGCAACTGTTTTCACTGGCTGGGTCTGAAAGCATTGTTATATGTTAATGTGACTTGACATTAATCTTCTGTTTATTGACATTGATTATCGTTTGTAGTTTAGTCGTTTGTTCACGTAATTAGAAGATTTATGCGTTACACGACTTTGTGATTGACAAATTCATACGGAGAACCAGAAAAGAAATCCATAGATAACACAGATTGAAAGATAGCTATAATCAGTTTGCCCAATAGTATACAATAAACGACAATTCTTTAGCATAGATTAAAAGAATGCCTTAATATTATAATACGCGGTTTTAGAGAAGTTTTAGAAAAAGATGAAATATGGTATCATGGCTAGGATGAACATGAAAAATGTGACAACCAGCAAGAAATTTTTACGTTCAAAACTATGAATTTTGTGTTTGTGGGGTACGTTTTGGACTAGAAAATAAAAGTGCCCATACCGTTTGAGGAGTTATCAGCGTTAAGACAAACTTAAATCTAGTTAAGATCACATTAAAATAGAAAGGTACACAAAACTGACAGATTAATAATTGATTTAAAAGGGGTAATAAATTTTTCTATACCTGTTATAGATTTTCCTACTTTTCAATAAAAACTTCTTTCTAAATGGGAGAACAAAATTCTCTGTTGGTTTCACCCTTTTTCTTGTTCCATTTCTTTTCCAAGTGTAAAACCCTCATAAGTTGGGAAATGGGTTCCACCTACCTCATGGGAAAGATTTTGCATGAGCAAAAATTTAGTTCTACAAGTAACTATAAAAAAAGTAACTTCTATAGCTCTTAAGTCTGAACTAGTAGTTGGAGAAACAAGAAAATCAGGAAATTGATTTTGGTGACTATCACATTACATGGCATCGCTTAAATAAAGAAAAACGTAATCTCACTTTCAAACAGCAAAATCTTTTCCCATCGGCGCAAGTTACGTAGTACAAGTAATACTTTGTGATTACTTGGCTTTTAAGTAGTCAAGGAATCCCCATAATAATTCGTGCATTGAGGAAAGCAGCAATATAGAAGATTTCCGCACAAGAGAGAGAGAGACTGAGAGACAGTGAATTATGTTAAATTTGATGGTAAACAATCAAAAGCAAAAAAAGGTTAAAAAAAGCACAAAAACAACCATCACCAATATACATAAATTTAATCATTATCATCATTATCGTTACTAGATCTTGATCAGTCCTGTTTATAGAACTGAAAGGATATGATAATCCATATATAGATATAGATATATATATATATATATATATATATATATTTTAGAGCTTCTCACTTCATAACAGGACAAACCCAGAAAGGGACTTGGTCAAAGAAAGGAAAAAACTTGAATGCCCATTAATCAGGTCACCACCAGCCATAGACAACATGGGTGCACGTGTTCTTGATCCACCTGAAGCTCTTCCTTAGAGAGCCTTTCATCTTGCCTTCAACAGCATAAGCCTTATAACCAGCGACCCTTTTCTTCCTCTGCAGCTCTGGATCATTGAAGCTCCAAGATTTCGAAGTCGACTCAACATTATTAGTGCTCTTCCCTTTCTTGATCTTCACTTCCTTGGTAATTTGGTTTGGCGGCGGCATAGCACAAGAGCCTGCATAGTTGGCACTGTAACACCTCAGATCTTGCATGCTTGTTGGGGCTGCTTTGCTGCTGCTGTTTCCACAATAAACATCCATTTGTTGCATCCCACCATCTCTGTATGATTTGGATCTGAAATTCTCCATTGGAAATTGGAGAGCTTGATGAGAGATATGGGACAAATGGAGGAATGGGGGTGAAAGAGAGAAAGGAAAAGGCCTTTTATTGATAGCTGCTTTTTTTTGGCGTATTCCCGTATATTTACTAGCTTGGGCTATTTGTCGCCATATATGTCTCTGTTGGCTTTTGGTTTTGTACGTGTGTGTATATTTTGTTTAATTCCTTTTTAGTCCTCAAAAAATATGTCGATTTTTTAGGTTGATTTTAAATTTTCAAATATTCAAGAACAAATTCTCAATTTGTAATTTTTTAATTAAGCCCATTTGTTCTGGTCGTTAGAGTCTTGTCCCCCCAAAAAAAAAAACACGTAGGAACCATGTGCAAAGTAGTGAGGGTTAATTTTGTAATTGTATATCTGAAGCCATGACTTAAATTTTTCTGTCAAAAAGTTTAATAGTTGGACAGATAGAAGTTTTTTTTTTTTTTTTTTTGAAAAACAGGGTAGAAGAATTTATTTTGGAAAAGACTTATTTTGAGAAGTTTCCAGAGCTAAGGATGAAAAATGAAATTTAGCCATATTTTGAGGAGTGAAAAATGAAATTAAGAATTTTTTCAGTTGGGGATTGTCCAAGGTTGGGTTTTTTGTCTTTTTCTATCATGTTGTGCAAGAAGTAGATGCATCATGCATGATGCAAGGCTGCTTGGTTTGACTGGCCTTTTGTACACAGAATTGTTAAAGCTGACTGTTAACAACTTGGAAGAGAGACATAAATGAGATCAGAATGCGGTGATTTCACTTAAATTTTGTTATATTCTTTTGTTGAGTGAAAAGAATATTTTCTGCCTTGCTTGCTAGTCAAAAACTGATATATTACAGCAGACGGCGATTGAAAACTAAGGGAGTGTTTGGCAAAAAAATGATTTATATTATTTTTTTAATTGTAAATGATGAAATATTCATATATGTTATAATAATAATAAAAAAAATCACTACATAAAACTTTATATCTTATAATAAAAATAATTTTAACTATTTTATCAAATATCTTATAAATACAAGGAAAATCAATATAAAGACTCGTTACACTCACAAAAATGTTCCAAACTTGTGACATGGCTAAATACTATTAAATCTTTTTTTTAATTGTTTCACACATGATCCCCAAGACTCTAAACCATACACCAAGTTTCAATTTGGTTTCTCAACTTTTTCGTTAAGGGGGAGCCTGCAACAAAATTAGATCGCATGGTGTTAAATGCTCGGTTGTATAAAATGCTAAATGAACATTACCACACAGGATAACATTAATTTTCTCACCCTTTTTTCCCTATTCAAAAAAAAAAAAAGTAACTATGCGGCTTCCTTCTTCCTCATTTCCGGCGATGCCCCAATTTCTATCAACAAAAGTCCCTCCCGAGCTGTCCTCTTCTTGGCCTTCTGCCATTTTAATACCGTCCACGCCTTCGTCGGATGTGGATCTAGCATGCTCTTTGGAAATGCCTGGCCTTATGCAACCGGTTAAATAGTTAAAAAGAAATAAGTTTCCGATTGAAAAAAAGAACAATCTTTTGTGAATGGGTAAAAAAATCATCTACCGTTATACCATTTGCAATCTTAGAATCGCTTGCAATTTTGAGGTTCCCTTAGCTAAGCCTTCTTCCCCTTGTTGAAGGGTATCTCTTCCCAATAGTTTGGCTATGGCCTTTTTTTTCCAAGCTATGTTCTTCTATTCCATAAAAAAAAAAAAAAATTAGAAAAAAACCTCCCCTGATTAGGAAAACACACCCAAATATTTTACGATTAGGTTTAAATCGGTATTTTTGGATAAATCATTCTTTTTGTTGGGTTGCTTACAGTGGTTAGTCTCTTCTTGATTTCTTAAAACCTTATTCTCTATATGAGGAGAATACTTTAGGAAAAAAATTGTAGCTGAGAAATTGGAAATGAAAGATAGAACAATGATGAAATTTTGAATCTACAATCCCTTCTTTTTCTCGTTTGTTCAGAGCAAACAAAAATGGCAGAGTTGGAGGAGCCTTTATTCTTTTTTTTTTTTCCTTCTGTCGGCGAGAAGAGGCTGAGAGTCACAGAAAGAATTAAAGATCTTGCCATAATTGAGTGTAAAGACATAAATACCCTCTAAAAGTATTAAGGAAAAAAGTTGGTCTAATAAGAGGGCCACATTTGTGCAAAACCCAACGTACTACCATATCACTGATTTCTTACACTTCAGCGGCCGAACACTCTTGGCCCTTGGATTTTGACCCTTAGAAGGCGCACCACCACAAACTTCCTCTTCACGTGCTAGTCACATGAGATTACTTCAAAATCGTTCTTTCTAGCCTGTGGCTGCCGCGACATCCATACTCATGAATCTCCTCCTCAACGTTGCAAGGGTTGGCCAGACCTCCTCTAGGTCGGTCTCGCTCATGGAGGTGTTTGGGGGGAATGCTTGCCTACTGCCTAGGAGGTTTTGGGGTGGTGGGGGCGGCTTGTCCTCTTCTTTGAATGATTTTTTTTCCTCTCATTTTTTTTTTAATTGTAGTATGTTGTGTAAAATGGAAAATTGAGTCAAATTAAAAGGGTGTTTGGCTAAAAGTGGTGTGAAACACAAACTTAGTTACGAACAATGTAAAACTTTCACATGTTACAGTAAAAAGAAAAAATTTGTTACAGTAAAAACGGTTTCGACCACTAACCAAATACCCTATAGGTTTCGTTATATTTTTTGGGAGCCATTTCTGAAAAAGAAAAAAAAAATGGCTTTAGGCTTGGAGGCTATTCAATTGTTTAAATTAAGAGCTTTAGAAGAATTAAGAAATCCTCTTGAGTCTACCACACATTTCCGTAATTCAACAACAAAGTTCATCTATTGACATTTATTTGGTTAAGAAAGAAAAGAATGACAATACTCTGTGTCAATGCAAAATTGTCCCTGGTTTACAGTCGAGACTTGCTAGTATGTAGACTCGCTTGGGCAGATCAAGTAGGTGAAAAGGGACCACTGTGTCATAGGCACACTTTAATGGTTTTTGTACATTTTTTAGGCCGGTGTAACTACAAATTGATTGCTCAGGTTTTCATCAAAGCTCATCATAATAAGTCAAACATAAAGGGTTCAGAGCGTTGACATGGGTAATTTTCTGTCGACAGGATACTAAAAAAAAAATGCTCTACAAAATTCTTTAAACTGTCATATCACATTTTCATATCTTACCAAAATATTTTTCGTTTTCAAATTATTTATTTTTATTTTTCGGACCAGCTGACATACTTCACAGTTGAACCGGTAACAAGAGTAATTCAGCAGAACCATGACCAATGCAGTGCTTTGATAGGTTCACTTTGATTAAAAACTTGTACAATCGTCTCAAGTCATGTGAAATAATCTCGTCTATCCTTGCAGGCCTGAGACCATTTGGTCCAGTGGGATGGGAATTTGACTGGGGCTGTAAAACGAAGTTGTAGGTACGATACCGACTTGTATTTAAAAAAAAAAAAAAAAAACTTTTACTTGCAATCAACAACTTATTTTCTTTCAATTAAATCCGTGCAGTCTTTAGAGTGAAATAAAAAAAAGATTATTTATATATTAAGATCAAAATAAATATTTAAATCTTCAGATGAAGGAAGACAGCAACGCCAGCTGAGAGATATGATACAGAAAACCACGTGGGCCAACACAACACTTAACAAATTAAAAGCATCCAGCAAATCTTCTATTAATCTCGCCAACCAGAAGATAAAAAAAGAACAAAAAGAAAACGCTTTTGAACAAATGCACGCAAAAAGAAAGACATGGTAAACACCGACCAAAAACTGCCATATAAAAAGACAGTAAAGAGCATGATTGGGTCAAAGTAAATTGAGGAACATTTCGGATGTATGTGCACAAGTAATCACCGTCTCATCAAGAAATCAAGCGCACTTGAACATGGGCACAAAAAAAAAAAAATGTTATACCAATTAATGACCATTCTTTCCATAATAATGTTCAAGGGAAAAAATAAATAGGGCCGCAAAATAGAAAAGGCCTAAAGCCATAGCTAAAGCTAATTAAAAAAAAAACTTGCAATGCTAAGGGTATTTGGCAAGTTGGTTTGGAGCACGGTTTGGATTATTTTTTTGGTTATAAATAATGTAAAGTTCTCATATGCTACAGTAATAAAAAAAAAATAACTATAGTGTAAAATTCTTACATGTTACAGTAAAAACAATTCCAACCGTCCTACCCAAACACCCCATAAAAGCCACACCGCACTGCAATGCTAAACCAAAAAATTTGTCGACTACAATATTGCAGTGAAGCAGGACAGGTATAACAAATTTGGCAAGTTATGTTCAGAAACATTAACTAAATGGGGAGGGGGAAAAGTGGAAAAATAAATAAAAATTAAATAGCGCTTTCAACATACCAGAAAGAGCTCCTCGGATGAGATCAGCAACGTTAGATGGCAGCTCCTCAATGACCACATTGTAGAACTTCTGAATGTCAAACAACATCCTCCGATCATCCCTAGTCACAAAGTTAATGGCAACACCTTTTCTTCCAAACCGACCACTTCGTCCAATACGGTGCAGGTAGTTTTCTGGTTGAGTAGGCAAGTCATAGTTTATGACAAGAGAGACCTGTTGCACATCAATACCACGAGCCAAGAGATCGGTGCTAACGAGGACACGGGAAGAGCCAGAACGGAATTCACGCATAATTATGTCACGAGTGTTCTGGTCCATGTCGCCGTGGGTGGCAGAAACAGTGTGATCACGGCTTCGCATCTTGTCGGTAAGCCAGTCAACTTTGCGCCTTGTGTTGACAAAAATAACACTCTGGGTGATGGCCAGGGTCTCGTAGAGATCACAAAGAGTATCAAGCTTCCATTCTTCCTTCTCAACATTGACATGAAATTGCTTAATACCTTCAAGGGTGAGCTCATCATGTTTCACCAAGATCCTCGCAGGCTTGTTCATAAACTTTCTAGTGATGTCAAGGGCTTCAGGGGGCATTGTAGCAGAAAATACACCAACCTGGATCTTTGATGGCAGGAGCTGGAAAATGTCGTATATCTGACGCGTAAATAGCCACTGTTAGCATCCAGTCAACCCTTTAAACTCAAGTCCTCAGATCAAAGCAAGTAGTCCATTTAACAGGCAAAAATGTAAGAGCGGGCTCCTAAAGCAAATTTGTATCAGAGGAAAGCAAAAAATTGCAATAGCAATTAATGGTCCGCACGTTCAAAGATATTTGGCCCATCCACTGAAAGCACAATGGCCTAAAAGTGGTCATAATAATCAAAGAATTAAAAGTTTACACCAACATCTATCAAACTGCATAAAGGATTTTTACAGAAAGTATCAACAGAAGGGCAGTACGAGTAGAAATTGAATCAGCCTAAGTGAACGTCCCCTTAAAATTTTGAATTTCCTAGTACTAAAACATCAGGCTATCTCCATATAAAGCTGTTATTTAACAACGTTATAAGTTATACACAACAGACTAAAATGAATGCAAGCCATTAAAGAGACAGACAAACCTGATCCTTGAAACCACGAGAAAGCATTTCATTAGCCTCATCCAACACAAACGTCTTGATGTAATCTGAACGAAGTGACCGCCAAAGCAGCAAGTCAAACAGACGACCAGGAGTTCCAACAACAACATGAACACCAGCTTGAAGGATGCGTTGATCCTCACGAACACTTGTTCCACCCACACAAGCATGAACCTTCACTCCAAGGTAGTCACCAAGCGCTTGCATAACTTTCTATAAGGTAGTCACCAAGCGCTTGCATAACTTTCTCTATCTGTTGCGCCAGCTCCCGAGTGGGTGTCAAAACCAAGGCTTGGCACTGGACCAAACCATAATCAAGTAGCTGCAAAATACCAGAACAGAACGTTGCAGTTTTCCCAGTTCCAGATTGAGCCTGTTGGATGACATCAAGACCCTTGCAGAAAGAACAATTCCCCTTTGCTGAATAGTGGAAGGCTTCTCAAAATCCTTCAAAATAAAAATAAATCAACAAGTTTGCTACACCTATATTAGTAGCTCCGAAAGATGGTCCATTAAAATATGCAATGTAGAGATTACAAAATAACAAATAAATTCTAAAATTAGGAAGCACAAGACTGAGAGGATGCTTCTATAGAAAATACAGCAAATTAATATAAGATATCTATAATACAAATCCAAATTAAACCTACCGTATGCATAAATACCCCTCAGGAGGTCTTCCTTTAATCCCATATCATCGAAACTTCCATGAATGGCATTGTACAGTGTACCGTACTCTTGTCCATCATTTGACAGCCTATCATAAGCATTTCGTAATAACAACCATTAGTAATGACCTCAAATCACAATATATAGAGTGATGGAAAGTAGAATCTATTCTGAACAATAAATAAGAAGGATAGAGAAAATGAAACCTACACATCCTTCATTTTAGCATCATATTGGACAGCATCAAACTGAGTTCCTTCAGGAGCCAGACCAGCCATATCTGCATAAACAAAGGTCCATTATTACCTGGAGCAAACACCAACAAGAAAATTATTCACTGTTGAGAATTGAGACAATTAGAAAATGGTGACGTCGCGTGCTGACTGGATTAGGTTAGCCAATGTAATTGTTACAGTTAGTTGTGTTAAGTGTTAGTGAGAAATAAGAATTACAGACTTGTAATTGTAGAAAGTCTCTTACTTGTATATAATAGTTTGTTAGAGGTAGTTGTTAGTCAAGAGAGACAAGCAGAAAGTGGCTATTCAGGAAGATCTGGGAAGAGAGAGCAGAGAGAAGGAAATTGGCAGGGGTGATCTAGAGAGAGAGAGAGAACGGAAATGAAGGGGTAATTCTTCAGTGTTGTTTTCTTGCGCAAGATCAAAGAAATCTGTTCAATTTCCTGTGGTTCTCAAGATTTGAAGAGGCCACGCCAAATTGTCAGTCTTTGTTCCGTGGTTTCTTGAATTCTTTTTGTTCTGGTTTAAGTTTCTGAATTTCTCATCATTCACCATCAACATTTTCTACACTCCTAGACTCTTAGAATGCAGATAGAATCATTAACTTGTCGCCATTCAAAAAAAAAAAAAAAAAAAGAAAGAAAAGTGACAGAAGAGCCAAACTTGCAAACCAGAGAATTAGGAATACAGTATTAAACTCCGGTCTTACTTCCAGGAGAAGCTATTTAACATAAGGGCATGCATCAATCAGCTACATTGGGCATAAATCCCAAAGCAAACAAACACGTCATTGCCCACTCCCCCATACAAAGCGAAGCTTACTTTCCTAGAATTAAGAGATTTCATAATACGAAAAATTTAGAATTTAACTAACTTTAAAGATTTCTCAGAAAAATATGGATCATACGTACAACAAATTTCAATAAATCTTAACGCAACGGACTAACACAAAGACACCAACGAGAAGAGACACGCAGCGACGTTAGTTCTTTTCACAATTAAAAATTAAAAAGAAAAACATTCACTCTTATATCACGAGCTCGCAAAAACCAAAAAAGTTTTAGTTTTTAAATGTACTGCTGAATTTTTATTTTTTTTTTTTGCGTGTGTTAAAAAGAGACGAAAATCTGCCGCTGAACAAAAACAGTACTTAATCACTTTTTCCATACTTTTCCCGGCAACCAAACAAATCCGTCGGCTAAAAACCGAAATTTTTACAGGAAAAAGATAAACAGCAGATTGCGATTTGCGAACGAAGTACGAAAAGCAAACACGGAAGAGAAACCTAACAGCAAAAGCAGCCTATCAGCCCAAAACAATACCAAACAAAAAAATTGCCCAATGCACATACGTAAAGTGAATAAACACAGATAAACAAATATATATATATATAGAGAGAGAGAGAGAAATGTGCATGTATATACCTAGAAGCAGTGATTGTCGTAGAGAGAGAAAGAGAAAATGAAGACGACGGAAGGAGAAGCTAAGGGTTCGATTATCCCAAACTCCTCGGATCTGCGCCGTGGAGTTGAGGGAGGCGGATGTCGAAAGAGGCTGGCATTATATATAGCTGAGTTAGGCGCTCCAATTCTTTAAGCCTTTCGCTCCAACACTGCACTAACCTAAATTTCCGAATTTACCCCTCTGTTTTGTCCGCCATTGACCAATTTAGATACGGGCCTTGTTCTTTTTCTTTTTCTTTTCTTTCTTTTTTTTTGGGAGCATATACTTTTTTCTCGTTTCTTTTTCTTTGAAAGGTTTTTCCTTTGTATTTTTTAAGTAAAAATTTTTAGAATGTTTTTAGAACGGCATAACTATCAGCAATTATTATTCGAATATATTTACGTCTTATACCATTAAATTACATATGAGTATTGTAATGATATTAAGTTTTTGCTATTTGTAAAATATTTTTACTTCTTTATGCATTTCAACATGAATAAGAAAATTATGTTGTAAAACTATTAATTTTCTTCTTTTTAAATTTTTCTTTGGTTGAAATGCTAGTGAGATCATAACATGGATTATTTTTAAAATATATATATATATAAAGCATTATTTTAATATTATCGAAACGCCGAATCATGCTAACAATAGTCCATAGTATTAAGGTAATAATTTATTAATAATCAGCTTAAAATGGACTATTTGTATTAGGGAAATATTATAATAATTCTTTTATTTCATTGATAATACAACCTTTTTCTCCTCTTATTTTACAAATTTTTTTTAAAATTATCTCTATGAGACGTTGCTAATAAAACAAAAGTACCCGCGTGCAGCTTCAACCGATTTATATTTATATTTATATTTATACTTCCAATTTGTTAGCTTTTTAGGCTTATTTATATTGTTCATTTCATTTTATTTAACTTTATTGAATTTCTTATTTTATTCTTTAATATAATGGTAGCTTAGAAATATATTGATTCTCACTTTTTCTCTATACTATTCAAATAAAAAAGGAATGGAGTTTTTTGAAGTATCATTTTAAAATTTTTATGTATTAAGAATGATATTAAAAACTTTATAAAGAATCGTAATATCTAAATTATAAGTTGACTCTCATCGACATTAGTGTTTCTGTCGTGGTTTTCTTAAAATTTAGGTATCCATAGGTAACTTTCGCCACTTGACTATATAAACTTGTACGACGTTCCTCTCATGCAATAATTATAATAAAGGATCAGGTTCTTCACCCTTGTTGTTGATAAATTTAGGTACAGGACATGTTGTCTATGGAGCTGTCAACTTACGATGAGCAAGAGACTTATATTAGGCAAACATACCGCAAAATAGACAGCATAGACGAAGGAAAACTTCCCGAAAAGAATTTGTCCAAAATGTACCGGGTGTTTGAAAACACGGATTGAACAATAGGTCCGAACTAAACGCACCATGACAATCAATTCAAATTTTGTAAAAGAAAATATTATAATAGAGCCAAAATAGTATTTTCCAACAGAAAAACTTTTTTCAACCCTTTTAGGCACCATGTGCGAGGGGCCAGGGTCGTAGTCCGATGGGGCTAATATAGAACTGCCTTTTCCAACACCCACTGAACTAGTATCTTTGACACTTTGGACATCAACGTCAAACTGACAAAAACCCCGCTCCATGAAATGAACATTTAAAGACAGATATGATATGGTGAAACCAACACACACGGTCTCTTATGCTCGTATAAATTAAAAGGCATCACAGCAAATTATTCATTAATCCCGTAAACCTGAAGAAAAGAAGAGCATGGGCAAGACCCAACCTCAAATTGCCACTCAGAAAACAGTAAAAAAGGCAGTTGGGTAAGAAAAATGTGGGGAAGTTTGAGTTGTGAGAGCACAGGTAATCACCATCTCATGAAGAAACCAAACGCAGTTGAACATGAACACAGAACATGTTAAACCAATCCAAGACTACCATCGTTTTTATAATAATTTTCAGGGGAAAAAAATAAAAAGACCATACAATACAAAAGGCCTGAATTAAAACAAAATTTGGAATAATAAAGGCCCCACTGCACTACAACGTGCAACAACCAGACAATCTGTCAACTACTATATTGCAGTGAAGTAGGACGGATATCATTAAGTTGGTCAGATATGTTTAAAAACATTAACTTACTACACTAATTGGGGAGGGGAAGAAAAAGGCGAGATTAAAAAGGGCAATAAATAGTACTTGCAAGAAAAGATAGGAAAAGAAAAAACCACTTTGCTTCAATGAACCAAAAAGAGCTCCTCAGAGGAGATCAGCAACGTTAGATGGCAACTCCTCAATGACCACATTATAGAACTTCTGAATGTCAAACAGCATCCTCTCATCGTCCCTGGTCACGAAGTTAATGGCAACACCTTTTCTTCCAAACCGACCACTTCGTCCAATACGATGAAGGTAGTTTTCTGGTTGAGTAGGCAAGTCATAGTTTATGACAAGGGAGACTTGTTGCACATCGATACCACGAGCCAAGAGATCGGTGGTAATGAGAACACGGGAAGAGCCAGATCGGAATTCGCGCATAATTATGTCACGCGTGTTTTGGTCCATGTCACCATGGGTGGCAGAGACGGTGTGATCACGGCCACGCATCTTGTCAGTAAGCCAATCAACTTTGCGCCTTGTGTTGACAAAAATGACGCTCTGGGTGATGGCCAGGGTCTCGTAGAGATCACAAAGCGTTTCAAGCTTCCATTCTTCCTTCTCAACATTGACATGGAATTGCTTGATACCTTCAAGGGTAAGCTCATCACGTTTCACCAAAATCCTCACAGGCTTGTTCATAAACTTTCTAGTGATCTCAAGGGCTTCAGGGGGCATTGTAGCAGAAAATACACCAACCTGGACCTTTGCCGGCAGGAGCTGGAAAATGTCATATATCTGACAAAAAAAATAGCCATTGTCAGCATCAATCTATTAAATCACCTTTTAACTCTAGTGCTCAGATTGAACCAAACCATACAACAAGCATAAAAATTGTAAGCAGCTCCCTAATAAACGTAAAGAATGAGTACTAAAGAAGAGAGAAGAAGTATAATAGCAATTCATAGTCCACGACTCCACACACATTACAAGTCTACATCAATATCTACCATATGCTTAAAGAACTTTCAAAGGAAGCATCAACAACAGGGGAATCTGAGCATAAATTGAATTCAGCCTACCTTAAAAAAAGAGCTTGCCCTTAAAAATTTTGGATTTGTCATATTATAATATCAAATTATCCCCATATAAACTTGATGTTCTAAGACAATATCACAGAAAGTTATCCACAACAGCTAAAATGAATACAAGAGAGATAATTTTCAGGTGAAACTTTTGTGCATAACGTTTTGTCTTCCATGAAACACACAAGGAAATTAATCAAGACCAATGTCCAAGGACAAACCTGATCCTTGAAACCACGAGAAAGCATTTCATCAGCCTCATCCAACACAAACATCTTAATGTAATCTGGGCGAAGTGACTGTCTTCGCAACATGTCAAACACACGGCCAGGAGTTCCAACAACGACATGAACACCAGCTTGAAGGATGCGTTGATCCTCACGGACACTTGTTCCACCCACACAAGCATGAACCTTTACACCAAGGTAGTCACCAAGAGCACGCATAACTTTCTCTATCTGTTGTGCCAGCTCCCTAGTGGGTGCCAAAACCAAGGCCTGGCATTGGACCAAACCATAATCAAGTTGCTGCAAGATACCAGAACAGAAGGTAGCAGTTTTCCCAGTTCCAGATTGAGCCTGTTGGATCACATCAAGACCCTTGCAGAAAGGAACAATTCCCCTTTGCTGAATAGCGGAAGGCTTCTCAAATCCTTCAAAATGAAATCCAAAAAAAATAAGTTTGCTACGCCCATATTAGTAGCTCAAAAAGATGGCCCATTAAAATTTGCAATGTAAAAATCACAAATTACAAACAAATTTTAAAATTAGGAAGCACAAGACTGAGAGGATGCTTGTATAGAAAATACAGCGAATTAATATAAAAAGATGTCTATAATAATACAAATCCAAACTAAACCTACCGTATGCATAAATACCCCTCAGTAGGTTTTCTTGCAATCCCATAGAATCAAAACTTTCATAAACCTCATCGTATGATGTGAAGAATTCTTGTCCATCATTTGACAACCTAGTAGCATAATCATTTTATAATAAAAACCATCAGTAGTGACATCAAATCACAAATATATAGTGTAACAGAAACTGGAATCTATTGAACAATAAACAAGAACGATAGAGCAAAAGAAGCCCACAAATCATTCATTTTAGCATCATATTGACGAGAATCAAACTGACTTCCTTCTGGAGCCAGACCAGCCATATCTGCACAAACAAAATTTCCATTAGTAACTCTAGTTTCGGGAAGAGTAAACATCAATTGCAAAATTACTTGCCGCCTCCATTTTCTACACTCTCAGACTCGCAGAATGCAGATAGAGTCATCAGTCATAGAATCGACGCCTTAGATAGTAGCTACTTCTTATCAAAGAAATTGTGACAGAAGAGCCAAACTTGCAAACCACAGAAATAGGAACACACGCATTAAACTCCTGTTTTTTTACTTTCAGGAGAAGCTATTACAGAGGGCATGTGTGTATCTGCTATCTTTGGTATAAATCCCAAAGCAAACAAACACGTCCTTGCCCACTCCCCCATACAAGTTCAGCAAAGCTCAAAAGCCTAAGAGACAGACCATAGTCACTTTTATCAAAGGAAAATGTGACAGAAGAGCCAAACTTGTAAACCACAGAAATAGAAAATACAAGTATTAAACTCCTGTTTTACTCTCAGGAGAGGCCATTATCAGGGCATGTATCAATCTGCTATGGTTGTTGGGTACAAATCCCAAAAAGCAAACAAACACCTCTTTGCCCACTCCCCCATACAAAGTTAAGCAAAGTCTTTTCCTACAATACAAAAACTCTTATTTCACGAGCTCACAAAGACCAAAACCCAAAGGCTTGAGTTCTTAAGACGATTCTTCCGATGTCCAAAAACATTACTTTATTACTTGTTTCCCTTACTTTTGTCAACAACCAAACAAATCCATGAAAAAGTTTTATAGAAAAAAGAAAAAAACAAACAGATCAAACGCAGATCCCAAAAGAAAAATCGTCAGGAACCAAACCAAACACGGAAGACAAACCTAACAGCAAAAGCAGTCTATCAAACCCAAACAATACCCAAAAAAAAGGACAAACTTTACCAACACAGACGTGAAGGTATATAGATATAGATGTATATATATACCTGCAAGCAGTGATTGTCTTAGAGAGAGTGTGAGAAATGAAGACGACGGAAGAAGGAGCTAGGGTTTCCCAAACTCCTCGGATCGCGCCGTGGAGTTGGAGGGAGGAAGACACCGAAAGAGTTCTCTTACTTATTTAGGGTTAACTTGGCCTAGGTCTCTTTCATTTTAAATTTTAAAAATTATTATTTTATTTTAACTTTGAAGACTTTTTATTTTATCTTTAAATTTTAAAATTATTATTTTATCATTGTTTCAACATTTCTTATCTGGTCTCTTATTTTTTTGATTGTTTTTTAAATAGATAAAATTAAATTCACCTAATTCATACGTAAGTAAGCCGTTTATAAAAACGAAAATAAGATTTTATTATTTTTAAATTTAGTTTTACACTTACATTTTTATGTAATATTTTTTATCTATTCTTGTTTAAGAAATGTCTGTCGCATAATTTTTTTTAATATTATTCACCGATATCTCATCATCTTTAATACGTAACTCATCTTCTTTAGTATTTAAATTCAAATATTGACAAACAATATCAACTTGTTAAATGAGTTATACATTAAAAACAAAAAGAAATGTATAAGCAAACCTTTCATAAATAAGAATTCAAATAAAAAAAAGACGTCAAGTGAGAGTATAAACATGAAACAAAACTTAAGAATGATAAAATCTCATTTTTGTATTTATAGGCAACCCATATGTGAATCACATATGCTTGATTCTATCTATTTGAACGAAAAATCAAAAATTTAAAAGACAAAATAAGAAATTTTGAAAGTTTATAGACAAAATAATGTTTTTAAAAATTTAATAGGCAAAGTGAGAAATTCAAAAAATTCATGAGGTAAAAGTAGTGATTTTTATAGTTTAAGAGGTAAAATAAAAAAAAAACTTTAAAATTTAAGGACCATTAATATTAATAACTTATTTATTTATTTATTTTCTATGCAGTAGAGACAACGTGGTTCTAATATTTTACCTAAAGTTTCAAATTTACCCCTGTGCTTATGCTTCTTTTACCTATTTTTCATTGGGCCTGTGCTTGTGGGGTGCGAAGACGAAAGACCACATAAAATTTTGAAGTAAGCTATTCATAACCCGTGTACTTTTTTTAGCAGAAATTTAAACTTAAATTTTTGTTAGAAGTAATACGTTAAAAATTCAACCTTGCAAAATATATACACACACACATATATATATATATATATATATACGAATCTTGTAAAAGTGGTGTTTCCCTGATCACGTAGATACGGAGCTATATGTGAATTAAATAGTTTTTTTTTAAGAAAACTTGCAACTTTTTTTTTTTTGGTTGAGAAATTGCCCTAGGTGGCTGGATTTAGCACCCATCTTAAAAAATTTCTCAGACACTTTTTTTTTTTAATTTTTGGCAAGTGGCCGAAATCTTTTCCCTCCCTCCCTCTCTTTTCCTGACAGTGATGATACAACAACAGCGAACACGAGGTGAGGCAAGCATCGGTGACTTCTGAGCAAGGTGGCAGTGGTGGGAACAACTCTGGCGACGTGTTAGCTCATCGCATGACTCCGACACCTGCTCCTCGCACAACTCCAACGAAGGCTCCTACTTCCCATGTGGCTCCAGTTGAGGCTCTTGCACTTCGCGTGACTCTAACGCTTGCTCCTCACATGACTCCGACGACTGCAAATTTAAAATCTGTCTATTTTCACCACCTCTAGTTTTGGATCAACCATTAAATTTTTAAAAACTTGGGTCATTTATTTGAAATATCTATTAAAATCGGTCATTTTTAACCATACCCCCTTTTTTTTTGGCTAACAGAGAAAAACTTCTAACTTTATGTAGTCTTTATTACCCTTCCACCATTAGTTTACTCCTGATTAACTAATGATTTTATTTTAATGTTGATTTATCTGAACTAATGATTTATTTTAATTGAACTGGTTTATTGCTACATATTTATTTTTGGTTAATAATTAACCTATGTTGTCAAGATATATGATAAAGAGATAAGCTATTTTCAACTACAAATTTAGATTTAGCAATTTCTCTAGGGAGAACTTAAAAAATAACAGGTATAACTCTATCTTTTTGGTCATTAAATTTAAATCATAAATATGGTTTTGATCAGATTGACAGTTATAAACATGCCTCATCGGTATGTCTTTACCAAAGAAAGACTTTTCAAATTAACAAAAACCCTAAAAACTAAGATAGAGAGAAAGCGACAATTAGAATAGGCAAATGAAAGACCGACCCTGCCATGAAGACCACTGTGCGAAGGTTGAAATTGCAAAGGCTTTTCTTGCGGTGATATTGGTGGCACATCATGCAATATCATGGTGGTGATCGTCAGATGCCATGACACAAGGAGAAGATCCACCTCGACAACGAGCTGGTAGGGTGCAGCACTGAGAGTAGAGCTATGTTTATATATCTTTACACACACTTGTTTTTAATTGATACATTTTCAACGGTTATGTTTCTAATGAGGATCTATTTTAATAGCATTTGATGATATAATGTGATAAGAATCTAATTTTATTAATTATCATAAATTTTTTTAGTCAACTTGTGAATTAATTACAACCTCCTAATTCATGTCAAATGATTAAGAATAACATTACTCATTGAAAACATAACTATAAAAAACCACACCATGTATATGTATATATTATTTTCATTTCATACGGTAAAAGTGCTATTGCTAAAAGAAAAATACATGTGCTGATATTCTTCTTTTCACCAAAAAAATAGAAATCATGATCATGTAATGAACTCATCTTTATGCTGAAAATTCCACCTCATCTGTAAATTAGAGGAATTCCACTTTTTCGATATGCTGAAAATTTGTTACATTTAACTTTTAATGTGTTTATTTTTAATGTAGTACATAAATCTTAATTATAAATTGTAGTTTTAAAAAAATTAGACATCGAGGATCCAAGTTGATGTGAATTACCATAAGGTTATGCCTACAATTATATTTACTGTTAAATTGTATGATTATTGTTTTTTCATTTTGAACTTTTGAGTTTACAAAGCTAATTGAATCGAAATTTAAAATAATAATATATCTTTCAATAAACTAGTAAATGGGTTACCCCAAACCAGTGATAAGGCGAATTTTCACCAACCACCATGGTTGTGAGGAATTAGGATTTGAATTAATAATTTGAATTGTTATATGAATTAGCGTTTGGATGTGTATTTAAGTTTTAATCTAAACATGGAATAAAATTAAAATTTGTGTTTAAATAGCTAGTGAAAAAAGTTTTTTATTTATTAACAAATTTAATAAAGTCTTAATGTTAATGATCCTACAGAATATGCAAGATGGATCTTAATTTATTCCTCCCTTCATTAGGAACACTATGAAAAATAATCATCTTTATTTGATATTAAATGAAGAAGTTATGATTTTGTTCCTCAAATATAGAAGAGAGAATTTCAGCTTTTACTATAACAAAGATATTCAAGTATCAAGAATTTAGGGGATCAGATCTCTAAAAACTTAGATTCTTGATACTCATTTGATTCAGATTTTTGGGGCAACAAATACGTATCTAGAGAATTCTTGATACTCGAATCCAAATTTGAGTCTAAAGAATTGTCACGCCCCGGAGTACGGGAGGTGACGTGGCGGAATATTTAGATTAATTAAAAGAGAGTTTAATTGAAATTAAGGGTTTAAAAATCCAATTAAGCAAGAAATAAAGAGATTTTTCCACCACATTTGATAAAGAATTTAAAATCATTAAACAAATAACAATAATTGAATAAAAACCGCGAATATGGGTTCCACAACCCACAACTTGTGCACACACATGGATCTGACAATATCACAAATACAATTACAGTTCAAGTACAAATAAAGTTAAGTCTTACATGCCTTGATTAATAAATACAGAATGTAAACAAATTCTCCTATTGCTCCTGAGTTCGGTCCGAAGAATCTTCTCCAAACCTAAATGGGAAACCACCTAGAAGGGGGGGAATTTAAAACAGATAAAACGTGAGCGAAAGGCTCAGTAGGACTAAGTTTTATAAAATAATTTAATGCAAAGAAACATAGCATTATCAGGAGTTATGCAAGAAGAAACTTGAATAAATAAATAAGTAAATAAATAAATAAATAAATTGAGTAGAACCGTTCTGACACAGAACAGTCTACTCGTCAAATCAAAACACCAGTTTACATTTACCTAGGCAAACCATGATATCACCACCGTAGTGGCCCAGCTGGGTTTCGGGACCTGCCCCCAAGGTCGATCACGACCCGATCTCTGATATGGCATCATGCACATGTGGTTATTATCATTATCATTCAAAACCCAATTACCGAGTGTTGTCAATTACATTCATTATGAAATTCATTTCATGTCACGGTATATAAAAATATAACCGATAAAATCATTTTCAAACAACCGTTGAAAACATTTTGATAGAAATCATTTTCAAAGCCAAATCATTTCAAAACCAGGCTACCAAAGAAATAGGATAGAAGTCCTACCTCAGTACTCGTGCCGGTACCCCACACCGTAATCCCGGTCCGCTATACGTTAGCTCCACGGAACCACGAACGATCCTAGATACAAACTAAGTCAATCAATATCTAGTTCGAGACATTCTATATTACTAAATCATTTCATGATGTCCTAGTGTGCCATTTGTATCATTAAAATCATCCTATAAGGTTGGGATTTAAATTAGGGTTCAAAACAGTGAAATCGGGTAAAAATCACAAAATTTTCCATGCCTCGGTCGGCCTGCCGGACGCCCTGCTTCGGCCTGCCGAACTGTACAGTTCGGCCTGCCGGAAGCAAAGTTCGGCCTGCCGAACATGTCCCCAGATTCGGCCTGCCGATCGGAAGAACACCGGCCTGCCGATCATCACTCCGGCCTGCCGAACATGAACTTCGGCCTGCCGAACTGGGAAAATCCAGAAATCCCAGCCACGGGTTTCTCGATCCCCAAAATCCAAATCTGAATTCCAACCTGTTTTTCTCAATTCCCAGGCATGAAAAATAACTATAGTTGATAGAAAAACATTCTAAAACATGTTTGGAATCATTTAAACAACATTTGAACTCAAAATCTTCAAAAATCCGAAAATGAGAAAAAGAGGAGAAAAATAAAAATCTTGAATCCAATCCGTTTTTCTTCAATCTAGGTTTAGATTCTAGTTGTTCCAAGCTCATTTAACACAAATCCACGGTTTTCTAAGCTTAAACAAACTTAGATTTCAAAAACACACAAATTCGAAAATTTTGAAAAAGTTTAGAAATTTCGAATCTAACCTCGAATCGAAGCTTCAATCCGCGTTCTCGGTTGCCGAATCACGTCCCCGAGCTTCCTCCTTGCTATCCCGAAGCTTGGATTCGAAATGGAGTTCAAAAATTTGAGAGAGAGATTGAGAGAGAGGGGCTGCCGAGAGAGTCCAGAGAAGAGAGAGAGAGAGAGAGAGAGCTCGTGAGAGTGAGGAGAGAGAGAGAGGAAAGGAAAATAAATAGAGAAAATCGGTGGGCGGTTTTACTGTGCGAAAACCATGTGCCGCCCACAGTTTTGTAAAACGGAGTATTTTTAACATTTTACAAATTGTTGTGTTTTAAAACTCAAAACATCATTTTAAATCAACAAGGAATCTTTTGAACACATCAATTTAACAAAACAACCAAAAACTAAAAATCCAACCAAATAATCTAATTAAAGTTAAAACTTTAATTATGGCACACTAATTCATCATTTACATTACATTAATATTAAATAAATTTCGGGACGTTACAGCTCTCTACCCCTAAAAGAAATTTCGTCCTCGAAATTTACAACTCATCTCAAAAACAAAACAAATGCGGATATGACTCCCGCATACCCGACTCTAATTCCCAAGTGGCCTCATCAACCCCGTGATGCTGCCACACGACCTTTACCAACGGTATTTCACGACGACGCAAGCTAATTACTTTCCGGTCGATGATCTGAATCGGCACTTCTTCGTACGTCGTATCCTCCTGAACCTGCACATCGCGAAACAAAACTATCTTATCCTGCTCAGGTGGACACTTCCTAAGCATCGACACATGAAATACATCATGAACGTAAGAAAGTTCGGGCGGAAGATTAAGCCGATAAGCGACCACACCAACACGCTGAGTGATCTCGAACGGCCCAATATACCTCGGCGCGAGTTTCCCACTCACTCCGAACCGCATAGTTCCCTTACGAGGTGACACCCTCAAGAGAACAAAATCTCCAACCGCGAACTCTAAGGGTCTACGTCTCCTATCCGCGTAGCTCTTCTGCCGACTCTGAGCTGCTCTCAACCGATCCCGAATCACCGCGACTTTCTCGTTGCTATCACGAATCTCATCTGGCCCAAGAATAACTCTATCTTCCGGCTCGGCCCAACACACAGGTGATCGACACGGTCGCCCATACAACGCCTCAAATGGTGCCATACCGATACTCGCCTGATAACTGTTGTTGTACGCGAACTCCGCCAAATGCAAACATTGCTTCCAATTCCCGCCGAAGTCCAACGCACAAGCACGCAACATATCCTCGAGAACCTGAATAACCCGCTCAGACTGCCCATCAGTCTGAGGATGAAACGCCGTACTGAAGTTCAAATCCGTACCCAAAGCCTCCTGAAAACTCCTCCAGTACTTAGCATTAAACCTGGTGTCTCGATCAGAGGTGATGGACAAAGGAACTCCATGCAACCTCACAATGTTCTGCATATACAACTCCCCGAGAATCTTCCTGGAACACGTCGACCTAAACGGAATGAAATGCGCCGATTTCGTCAACCTGTCGACCACAACCCAAACTGCATCATGCCGCTGCTCCGTCCTCGGCAAACCTGTGAGGAAATCCATCGTCACATGCTCCCATTTCCACCCTGGAATAGGAAGCGGCTGAAGCTGACCTGCAGGCTTCTGATGCTCAGCTTTCACCTGAAGACACGTCGAACACTTGGCCACGTACTCGCGAACATCTTTCTTCATGCCTCTCCACCAATAGTGCCTCTTCAAATCACGATACATCTTGGTGCTCCCCGGATGAATAGCAAACTGAGACCTATGAGCTTCATCTAGAACGGCTTTCGTCACCTCGGCGATAACTGGAACTGCAAGACGCTCCCGGAAGTACAACGATCCATCTGCATGCACGCTCCATTCTTCAAATTGCTCCCCGTTCTGAATCCGCGACCAAATCCCTTGCAAATGTCGATCCTGCCACTGACCTTGCTTCACCATCCGAACAAGAGCTGGAGTCGCTTCCACATGATACAACAAAACTCGATCACCGTCGTCATGATACTGTAGCCGATACTCACTCACTGTCGCATCCCTGCTCCAGTCCTCAAAAATCAAACAAGCGAGAATCCCTGAAGACTTCCTGCTAAGCGCGTCGGCTACCACATTAGCTTTTCCGGGATGATACTGCAACGCGAAATCATAATCCTCCATGTACTCCACCCATCTGCGCTGCCTCAAGTTGAGATCCCTCTGAGTGAACAAATGCCTCAAACTCTTATGATCGGAGAAGACCTGAAACGATGCTCCATACAAGTAACATCTCCAAATCCTTCAGCGCGTAGATCACCGCTGCAAGCTCTAAATCGTGAGTAGGATAATTCCGCTCGTGAGGTCGTAGCTGTCTCGATCCGTACGCAACCACACGTCCATGCTGCATCAACACGCATCCAAGTCCGCGCCCTGAAGCATCAGCATAAACCTCATACGGCTCGTCACTACGAGGAATAACTAATACTGGAGCTGAAGTCAACCGGTTCTTCAATTCCTGAAAAGCAGACTCACAGTCTTCATCCCACTCAAACCTAACGTTTTTCCTGATCAACCTCGTCAACGGAGCTGCAATCTTCGAAAAGTCCTTTACAAATTTCCTGTAATACCCAGCAAGACCTAAGAAGCTGCGAATTTCCGCTACATTCCTTGGTTGTTCCCACTCCAATATAGCTTCAATCTTGGACGGATCCACTGAAATACCATGCTCCGAAATGACATGACCCAGAAATTTGACCTCGGTCAACCAGAACTCACACTTTTCCCTCTTAGCATACAACTGGTGCTCCCGCAAAGTCTGAAGCACGATCCGAAGATGCTGCTCATGCTCCTCCCAAGTCTTAGAATACACAAGAATATCATCGATGAACACGATCACAAACTGATCCAGATACGGCCTAAATATCCTGTTCATCAAGTCCATAAAAGCTGCTGGAGCATTCGTCAACCCGAAAGACATAACCAGAAACTCGAAGTGCCCATACCGAGTCCTAAAAGCTGTCTTGGGAATATCCTCTTCCTTGATTCTGAGCTGATGATAACCTGACCGCAAATCAATCTTCGAGAAGTATCGCGAACCTCCCAACTGATCAAATAGCTCATCAATCCTAGGCAAGGGATACTTGTTCTTCACCGTAACACGATTCAGCTGTCGATAATCCACACATAACCTGAGAGTCCCATCGTGCTTCTTAGCGAACAAAACTGGTGCTCCCCACGGAGATGTGCTATTTCGAATATATCCTTTATCAGCAAGCTCCTGAAGTTGCCTCCTCAATTCCTTCATTTCTGCCGGCGCCATCCGATAAGGTGCCATAGAAATCGGTGATGTTCCTGGAAACAACTCGATACCAAACTCAATCTCCCGATGCGGTGGTGTGACACCCGTTATTCTTCTAACGGGTATTGAGGTAATTAAATTAATTTTTAGT
The DNA here is from genome assembly GCA_025403435.1 of Artocarpus heterophyllus. Taxonomy (NCBI): domain Eukaryota; kingdom Viridiplantae; phylum Streptophyta; class Magnoliopsida; order Rosales; family Moraceae; genus Artocarpus; species Artocarpus heterophyllus. Next base: position 6,224,274 of record CM046350.1, on the reverse strand, counting down.
GTATAAAAAAAAATTGCTTCATTTAAATTTATTTTATAATATTTATTTTTATCTATTTTTAAATTTTCTAAAATTCTCCTATATTTATTTAGTATGATTACTAAAAAGCCTTAGAACTTCTAATAAATCTCAAAAATGTCATATTGGCATTATGTGTGTTAAAGTCTTTAGATGAGACATAAGGATATCTTTTCCAACTACTCTTGACCCTCATTTTCTTTATTTCCTCCGTGACATGCTTCAACATGTCTCCTCTATAATTGTTTCTATCACTTCTCTTCAAAGACTTCATCTTTTCTTCCTTTCTCTTCCACGGTTCCCACACTCTTCTTCTCATTTCTTTGCTGAAGCAAAATACTTAGAGAACTTCTTCAAGGCAGCCATAAAAATCAGCCACCATCACCTCCATTTGAGCAAGAATTTCAGTCATACCGAAGTAAAGGAACCTGTTTTGAAGCCATTTCAAGCTTCCAACTAACCATAATCCGAGGTTAGAATCTTATGAACAAATTTAGTCTTTCATTTATAAATTTTCTTTTATACTAAAGGATTATTCAAATTTACGTTCTTAAACCTAAGTATATGTTTGTTGCTATTTTGGAGCATATGTATGAAGTCTAAGTGTATATGCCCTAGACAGAAAATTTATATTGTTAAACTTTGTAATACCTCTATGGGCAGTGGTTATTTCTTGAAATTCTAAGATTAAATTAAAATAAATTTTATGAATGTAGTTGTATGTTGTGCTTTAGTTTTAATTGTCCTTATGCACGCCTTAGGATCAAGGGAGTATGGAGCTAACGTTAATTGATTCCAGGATTAAGAGACTGTTGATAAGCTTAAAAGGTAGGGATTCTATTACTCATCTTTTGTGAGGTTTTTATAGAATTAAAATTGATTGTTTTGCCGCAATATATATATATCTATGTTGAAGTGATATTATATGTGTATCACATATGAAACTATGACATGGACTCGTCTTGTATTGTACGGCGAGGAACATAATGAATTGACACATGTTATAAATTGAGAAGCATGGTTAGGAAAATTAACTCTATTAATAATGATTTAATATAGAGAAATTGTGAGACATGAAAAGGGCGACGGTTACGTCCTTGGGCATGAATACCCTAAAAGGTAAAATAGGGGGAAGGCGATGACGCTTCCTTGGGTTGAAAGTCCCAGAACACACTGTACAGGAATCGATTTGGTGAGGACTCGGGGCTTGATGTCCCCTCACCTGGAACACCCTTGGAATGTTTATAGGGTGATCAAGTGCGCCCATTTGGGTCTCGATGAGTTGAGTGATACTCAATTTAACATGGATACCTAGGAACAATGATGATTGGTAATATTTGTATAAATGTGTAATTATGACACTTGGTAATGATTAACTACGGTATCCATAAGATGTTATCATAATAAACCTCATAATCTGGAATATGATGTAACTTACTAACCATGCAGATTTTAATGTGGTAATGATAAAAACCTAAAGGTGAGTAATGGCTTTCTCTACTGAGCATAGTGTTGCTCATACCCTTATGTTTATATCTTTTCAGGACTCACTAAGTGTGAGGTGGCTACGAGAAATATAGTTGAGGAAGTGATGTAGCTATATTACATTGGGACTGCTTCAATTGTTGAGAATGTTCTTCATGATAATGTAAGCATCAATTGTTACTTTCTGTGACTGTATTACAATGTGTTGAGGGTTAAAATGATGATGACAACAGTTTATATTATTAAATTTAAGGTGCTACATTAAACTGTGGTTTATTTGTCGTTTATATTTTTATTTTTGAGTTGAGAGTTTTCATTTAAGTCCCGGGCAAATTTTATTTTTAAGGTTTTACTTTTATTATTTATTTTTATTTTATCTCATTAAAAAACTGTTAACCCCCATATAGGGGCGTTACAGAATTTTTGGTATCAGAGCCTAGGTTCGGTTAACCTAGGGAGTGTAGCACCACTTTAAAAAAATATATTTTTGAGATGGTTTTGAAGCTGAATTTTCATTGTCATCATCAAAATGAACCTTCACATTGATTTATACAGTCTAGAAGGATGTAACATGGAAAGGCCATAGAATGAAAATATTAATAGTTATATGAGTACAATAATTATATAGAAGGAAAGTATTAATAGTTATGAGGGAATGATAATTATATGAATGAGTTTATAAGTAGATTGCTTATGAGAGATTCGTATAATATTAGGATCTATAAGCATATCTAATTCGTATAAACGATGAGAAATTCGTGTAGATACGAGGATTTAATAGCCTTTTGTCTCGTGAAAAACAATAAGAAATATAAGGCTTGATTTATTGATTTTAAAGTTTGACATAGATATGCCAAATTTTTCGTAATCTGATTCAAACCTAAGTAATGATTATGTGTGGATTCGATGGAGCACATAAGTGTCAATATCTTTTCTTAAAAGTTCTATATATTTGAGGAATATGATATAAGTTGGGAATCATGGTATTGAATCTTGAGAGAGATAAATGTTAGACTTTTGGTCTGTTGAGACTGTGTAAAGTCTAGAATGCATGAATCTCAAAATTGGAATATTTCGTTACGTACATTGTATTTAAGTGTATCAGTGAATCTTTTGGTTACCTAAGGTTTTGTTATATGAGGAAATTATATATTGTATAAGTAGAATTGTGGAGATTGTAGATGTTCCTAAGTAGTAACATCTAGTGTCTTTTTTCGTTGATATGGTCTACGTTGAAAGACGTAAATCGTATTGATTTCAAGGTTAGTCACATTCTAAACCCTTGGTAGCAATGATGATGAATCCATTGATAGATGTTAAGTATTATGAATAACATATGGGTGTATGTATTGTTCAATAAGGTTTTGATTAAAACAAAATTATTCGAGTTGCTGGAAGATTATGTTGTTATGAAATGATTTTAAATATCATTCAGGAAGATCCTTGTTGTCGTTAAATTAGATTTGTTGTTCATAATTAACTTTATCTATAGTGGGCTTTGAATTGGGTTTAAGATTCATACGAATTGGTTTTCAATTTTATGTTTGTTATTTAACTCGTTCTAAATGTGTTAAGGCCCGAAACAACCTGACCATTTTCAACTTAGAACATTTGGGCCTAGTTCAAATCTTAAATCAGTTTGATTCACACTGTCTCTCCCACGTGGTCTCTATACGTGTCATATACAGTGGTTTAATTATTGTTTACATATACGTTTACTGTGCATAAGAGCTTATTTCTCCGAGTTCACTTTTTTCTCTCTTAATTTGTTATTTTCTCTCTAAATCGCAAATCCTCTTCTTTTTCATTAAAAATTCTTCTTTTCCTCTAAAAGAAGAAGGAATTCTAGGATTCTGCAATTTACTATCTTAATTTTTCCTTTCTATTTACTCTTCTTTCATCTCATCATGGACCCAAAGTACCAACACCTGAGAAAGTATTTCCCATCACTCTCCCAAAAGATTCTCAGAAAGAAATACAAGGACTAGAATTACTCGGTTGTGGATTCTTATGCGTTTTGGTATCCCTTGTGATGTGAGAATGTTGATAGAGGGGAAAATCCGTCCGAGTGACTTTAGTCAAGATGTCGGTTTACCAGGAACAGGTACCAGTCGTAGTGCAATGAAAAGAAGAGCTCGTGCCATCGTGGTCACTTGTAACAAATGTGGAAGACAAAATTAGTAACGGTAAATGTACTTCACCTGGTTATATGTCTACGAATAGAGAGGATAAAATAAGGTTTTGTAGGAATGGACTTTCAAAGGAGAACTTGGATAGCATCCATCCTCCTCTCCACGGTCACCCTAGTGGATATGTTCAAGGAGCTATTTTTAAACTCTGGCCTAAATTTTATACAGAAAGACAACGCCTCAGGAATATGGTATTTCTAGATCCTGTTTGCCAAGCCATAAGAAAACTGGATGGGGAATAAGTCATCGCTCTATAAAGGTTATTTAGTCTTTACTTATTTGAAGCAGTTTTAGCTGATGTTCAACAGTTTGTGTTTTTCTTTTACTCAGAATATTTGCTTTTGTGTTTGAAATAATTGTGATTATTAGATTGATACAGTAAGTGTTAATATCTTATTTAATTTATGATTTTCTTAAATATATATATAATAAAATATATTATCTTATCAGACACGTTACATACGGTACAGTAATATGTTTGAATTTTGAAAAGCTTATCCAGATATTTCAAGATTTGTGTCTCAAATTTCAAAAGTTCTACTAGTATTTGTCGTTTATATTAAATTTCTAGACTTGGTGTATATTTGTCAAAAAGTCTACAGTTGTGTCATGAGGGTCTTCTGTCGAATTGTTCTCAATTGTCAAAAGTTATACAATTAGAGTCTAATCTTTTTCAAAAAGTGAATCAGATTTTCTGTAAACTATCAATCACCTTATCTTACTTTCTTATCCGCACAAGATTTTGTTTAAATCTTTGGATTACCTTTTCATTACCTACTCGTCTATCTCTTTAGCCCTTTTTGTATATTTCTCATCTTTAAAAACTCATGTAGAACCCGAAGTCTAAGTGGAGCAGACATTAAGCAACCACTTCTATAAACCAAATATGTCTACCTCCCAGTCCACGAAGAAAATAAAGAATGTCTGTGTCTTTTGTGGTTCCAGCTTTGGAAAAGATAAAGCTTATTTAGAAGCTGCAAATCACTTAGGGCAAGTCCTAGCACGCAAAAAGATTAACATAATCTATGGGGGTGGTAGTATAAAAATGATGGTAAATATGGCACTAGCAGCTAGGTCTAGCGACGCTACTGATGTAAAATTTGGCCTCATATTCCAGTTGAAGGAAACCTTTGTAAGGAAGCCATAGGTAAGGGAGAAGGAGTCAGGAGTATCCCTAAAAATTTTAAAGACATAATCTATAATTCTGATGCTTTTATAGCATTACCTGGTGGTCTAGGTACTCTTGAGGAAATATTTATAGTTGCTTGTGGGCAATTGTTGGGCTTTTATTCCAAACCTTTGGGACTGCTGAACGTAAAGGGTTTTTATGACGGTCTTTTGAAATTTCTAGATTACGCTGTGGAAGAAAACATCACTACAGAATCGGAGAGACAAATCTTTGTTACTGCTTCAACAGCTGAGGAATTGATAGATAAAATGCAAATCATACATCCAGAATCCGACACTGCAACATCCAAGCTTGAATGGGAAAGGGAAAGCCGGGAGCGGCCAATTGATTTGAATCTCCATCTGTAATCTTTTTGTTTTATCTTTGGCATGTAGGCATGTGTGTCCGTATTTCGTGTGTTACGAATAACCGTTTGCCTTGTATTCTGTGTTTCTTGTGGTACGTCGTTGTTCAATCTTTTAGATTCATTGAGCCTAATGCCGGGATGGCTGGATACGGAGTACTTGATGCTCTCGAAACGCATCCTTCTTAAGGTCCGATCTTTTGTTTATCGATGTTTTTGTATCCTCTAAGCATGCATGATATGGATAGCTGGTATACGGAGTGCCTTGTACTCTCGAAACGTATCCGTATTATGTTTGTAATGTGTAATATTCTGTTAATATTATGTGGAAGTACCAGAGTCAGTTATGGGGATATTCCATATGAAATATGAGTATATTATTTGGATTGAATGTTTGTGTCATGAGGATAGCTGTTTAATGAAAAATATGCCGGGTATGTTTGCAACTCTGAGATTCCGTTTAATATCTCTATGAGTAAGTTTAATGTATAGTTTTGAATAAAAGTGTTTGTGATATATGTTTTATGATTATGTTTTAGTTTATTAGTAGAGGTATGAAATCAAATATATTTGACTTTTCCTTACTCAAAAAGGAAAAGGAACCTAAAGATGAAGTATATAAAATTACTCTGGCAATCTCCTTAAATGTGATTGTAAATCACAGTCCATGGACAATGAAGGACTGGAATCATGATATGGTCAATATGTATGCCTGATCAGATTCTTAGACTATTATACGGTGTTATAAGTTGAAACTTGTCAGAAATACTCTCATTGAGGGATTTAGGAGTAAGATTTATTATGCAAGTAAATAAGTGGAGATACGATGACTTAAATTTGGAGGACAAACAACATTAACGGTTTAGACTCGGAATTGGAATCATAATGGAATTAAAATTTTTACTAGTATTGCTAGAATTGAAATTTCGAGGACGAAATTTCTTTAAGGGGGGTAGAGCTGTGACACCCGTTATTCTCCTAACGGGTATTGAGGTAATTAAATTAATTTTTAGTGTATAAAAAAAAATTGCTTCATTTAAATTTATTTTATAATATTTATTTTTATCTATTTTTAAATTTTCTAAAATTCTCCTATATTTATTTAGTATGATTACTAAAAAGCCTTAGAACTTCTAATAAATCTCAAAAATGTCATATTGGCATTATGTGTGTTAAAGTCTTTAGATGAGACATAAGGATATCTTTTCCAACTACTCTTGACCCTCATTTTCTTTATTTCCTCCGTGACATGCTTCAACATGTCTCCTCTATAATTGTTTCTATCACTTCTCTTCAAAGACTTCATCTTTTCTTCCTTTCTCTTCCACGGTTCCCACACTCTTCTTCTCATTTCTTTGCTGAAGCAAAATACTTAGAGAACTTCTTCAAGGCAGCCATAAAAATCAGCCACCATCACCTCCATTTGAGCAAGAATTTCAGTCATACCGAAGTAAAGGAACCTGTTTTGAAGCCATTTCAAGCTTCCAACTAACCATAATCCGAGGTTAGAATCTTATGAACAAATTTAGTCTTTCATTTATAAATTTTCTTTTATACTAAAGGATTATTCAAATTTACGTTCTTAAACCTAAGTATATGTTTGTTGCTATTTTGGAGCATATGTATGAAGTCTAAGTGTATATGCCCTAGACAGAAAATTTATATTGTTAAACTTTGTAATACCTCTATGGGCAGTGGTTATTTCTTGAAATTCTAAGATTAAATTAAAATAAATTTTATGAATGTAGTTGTATGTTGTGCTTTAGTTTTAATTGTCCTTATGCACACCTTAGGATCAAGGGAGTATGGAGCTAACGTTAATTGATTCCAGGATTAAGAGACTGTTGATAAGCTTAAAAGGTAGGGATTCTATTACTCATCTTTTGTGAGGTTTTTATAGAATTAAAATTGATTGTTTTGCCGCAATATATATATATCTATGTTGAAGTGATATTATATGTGTATCACATATGAAACTATGACATGGACTCGTCTTGTATTGTACGGCGAGGAACATAATGAATTGACACATGTTATAAATTGAGAAGCATGGTTAGGAAAATTAACTCTATTAATAATGATTTAATATAGAGAAATTGTGAGACATGAAAAGGGCGACGGTTACGTCCTTGGGCATGAATACCCTAAAAGGTAAAATAGGGGGAAGGCGATGACGCTTCCTTGGGTTGAAAGTCCCAGAACACACTGTACAGGAATCGATTTGGTGAGGACTCGGGGCTTGATGTCCCCTCACCGGAACACCCTTGGAATGTTTATAGGGTGATCAAGTGCGCCCATTTGGGTCTCGATGAGTTGAGTGATACTCAATTTAACATGGATACCTAGGAACAATGATGATTGGTAATATTTGTATAAATGTGTAATTATGACACTTGGTAATGATTAACTACGGTATCCATAAGATGTGATCATAATAAACCTCATAATCTGGAATATGATGTAACCTACTAACCATGTAGATTTTAATGTGGTAATGATAAAAACCTAAAGGTGAGTAATGGCTTTCTCTACTGAGCATAGTGTTGCTCATACCCTTATGTTTATATCTTTTCAGGACTCACTAAGTGTGAGGTGGCTACGAGAAATATAGTTGAGGAAGTGATGTAGCTATATTACATTGGGACTGCTTCAATTGTTGAGAATGTTCTTCATGATAATGTAAGCATCAATTGTTACTTTCTGTGACTGTATTACAATGTGTTGAGGGTTAAAATGATGATGACAACAGTTTATATTATTAAATTTAAGGTGCTACATTAAACTGTGGTTTATTTGTCGTTTATATTTTTATTTTTGAGTTGAGAGTTTTCATTTAAGTCCCGGGCAAATTTTATTTTTAAGGTTTTACTTTTATTATTTATTTTTATTTTATCTCAATAAAAACTGTTAACCCCCATATAGGGGCGTTACAGGTGGTAATCCTGATAACTCGTCGGGGAAGACATCCTCGAACTCACCAACCACCGAAATCGCTACACTACTACTGGAAACATAGGGCTCGCAATCTAGATTGGCAAGAAAAGCAAAACAATCTAGATTCCTTCGCCCTCCTAGACATGACTTCATGAGACGCTCACTCATTAGCCAATCACCACCACCCTGGTAAGTGATTACCGTCCCACTATCAGACACTAGGGTCACTTTTCTAAGCTGGCAGTCCACAACTGCACTATACCTGGACAACCAGTCCATCCCTAAAATCACATCATAGGAACTCATGGGGAGTATAATCAAATCACTTTTCAAAATCTCATCCCCAATCTTTATTTTACAAGATTTACACACACAATTTACACACACCCGCCCCAAGGGAGAAGTTATAACTAGGGGTTCCTTAAACTCTTCTACTTCTAATCCCAAGGCATGTACAAAAGAACTCGAAATGAGAGAATGAGAGGCACCGGTATCAAATAAAACGCGAGCTAGAGATCTGGAAACCAAAACCATACCATCGACAACCGCGTTACCAATCTGAGAATCTGACCCTCCAGATGCCATTGCATGAACCTGCACTGGCGCCTTCCCTTTTCCTCTACCGACATTGCTGGGTCCTGCATTACTCGGCCGATGCTGCTGAGATGGAGATGACTGCACACTACCCTGTACTCGGAGCTCTATACTGAGGAACACTGCGCTGAAAATACTGCGGCTGCTGTCCCCGTGCCGGATATGAGAATTGCTGAGGAGAAAACTGCGGATACTGCAACTGCGGGTATTGCGGAGGCGGAGGTAGGGTCTGAGGCTGAGGCTGAGACTGACGACTGGCATCCTCCCCGGTCTGCGATCCAAGACGAGCACTCCTGATCGGGCAATTCCTCTTGATGTGTCCGGGCTGCTGACAGAAATGACAATGAAAGCTGTAGGGGTTGCTGCGCCCGCTGCCAGACGAACTGCTACTGCCACTGGTCGCACCGCCTTGCTTGCCTTTCCCCAGAGCTGGACGACTACTGATGCTCTTCCTGCCACTCCTCTGCGGTCCTCCTGAAGCCTTGGCTCGGTCCTCACAATACTGCACGTAATCATTCTCCACGGAGATCGCCGACGACACAAGCTCTCCGAAACTTCTAAGCCGTAGAGCAACCAACTGCCGCCGAATAGGAACCTTGAGTCCTTCCTGGAACTTGATGCATTTCTCGCGCTCCGATGCCACAGCTGATGGAGCAAACCTAGCCAACTCGCTAAACTTTGCCTCATACTCCCGGACTGATAGATCACCCTGCTGCAATCTATAAAACTCAGCTGCCTTCTGATCTCTATACCCCTGCGGAAAATACCGATCATAGAACAGATCCTCGAACTTGTCCCAACCGATATCGCCACCGCGCTCCAGACGCTTAGTTTGTTTCCACCAGGTGTTAGCGCCACCCTCGAGCTTATACGCCGCAAACTCCACACGATACTCCTCAGGCACACCAAGGGTATCAAGATGCTTCAAGATCGAATCCAACCAATATTCAGCTAACTGCGGATCCCCATTGCCATCAAAAGTCGGAATAGACGCCCGCCGAAATTCCTTAAAGAAGGCATGCCGACTACCAACACTGGAGTCTTCCGGTCTAGTCCTGGCTGCCATCTGCCGGAAAGCCGCAATCATAGACCTCATCAGGCCCTCATCATTTCCGAACTCGGCGTCAGCTGTCGAACGACGTCTAGGTGCCATTCTCTCACTTCTGAAAACAAAATTTGGACTGTCAGAGGTATTTCATTGTCAAACCTATGTGTACACAATTCCCAAGGTTCATAACCTTGAGCTCTGATACCATTCTGTCACGCCCTGGAGTACGGGAGGTGAAGTGGCGGAATATTTAGATTAATTAAAAGAGAGTTTAATTGAAATTAAGGGTTTAAAAATCCAATTAAGCAAGAAATAAAGAGATTTTTCCACCACATTTGATAAAGAATTTAAAATCATTAAACAAATAACAATAATTGAATAAAAACCGCGAATATGGGTTCCACAACCCACAACTTGTGCACACACATGGATCTGACAATATCACAAATACAATTACAGTCCAAGTACAAATAAAGTTAAGTCTTACATGCCTTGATTAATAAATACAGAATGTAAACAAATTCTCCTATTGCTCCTGAGTTCGGTCCGAAGAATCTTCTCCAAACCTAAATGGGAAACCACCTAGAAGGGGGGGAATTTAAAACAGATAAAACGTGAGCGAAAGGCTCAGTAGGACTAAGTTTTATAAAATAATTTAATGCAAAGAAACATAGCATTATCAGGAGTTATGCAAGAAGAAACTTGAATAAATAAATAAGTAAATAAATAAATAAATAAATTGAGTAGAACCGTTCTGACACAGAACAGTCTACTCGTCAAATCAAAACACCAGTTTACATTTACCTAGGCAAACCATGATATCACCACCGTAGTGGCCCAGCTGGGTTTCGGGACCTGCCCCCAAGGTCGATCACGACCCGATCTCTGATATGGCATCATGCCCATGTGGTTATTATCATTATCATTCAAAACCCAATTACCGAGTGTTGTCAATTACATTCATTATGAAATTCATTTCATGTCACGGTATATAAAAATATAACCGATAAAATCATTTTCAAACAACCGTTGAAAACATTTTGATAGAAATCATTTTCAAAGCCAAATCATTTCAAAACCAGGCTACCAAAGAAATAGGATAGAAGTCCTACCTCAGTACTCGTGCCGGTACCCCACACCGTAATCCCGGTCCGCTATACGTTAGCTCCACGGAACCACGAACGATCCTAGATACAAACTAAGTCAATCAATATCTAGTTCGAGACATTCTATATTACTAAATCATTTCATGATGTCCTAGTGTGCCATTTGTATCATTAAAATCATCCTATAAGGTTGGGATTTAAATTAGGGTTCAAAACAGTGAAATCGGGTAAAAATCACAAAATTTTCCATGCCTCGGTCGGCCTGCCGGACGCCCTGCTTCGGCCTGCCGAACTGTACAGTTCGGCCTGCCGGAAGCAAAGTTCGGCCTGCCGAACATGTCCCCAGATTCGGCCTGCCGATCGGAAGAACACCGGCCTGCCGATCATCACTCCGGCCTGCCGAACATGAACTTCGGCCTGCCGAACTGGGAAAATCCAGAAATCCCAGCCACGGGTTTCTCGATCCCCAAAATCCAAATCTGAATTCCAACCTGTTTTTCTCAATTCCCAGGCATGAAAAATAACTATAGTTGATAGAAAAACATTCTAAAACATGTTTGGAATCATTTAAACAACATTTGAACTCAAAATCTTCAAAAATCCGAAAATGAGAAAAAGAGGAGAAAAATAAAAATCTTGAATCCAATCCGTTTTTCTTCAATTCTAGGTTTAGATTCTAGTTGTTCCAAGCTCATTTAACACAAATCCACGGTTTTCTAAGCTTAAACAAACTTAGATTTCAAAAACACACAAATTCGAAAATTTTGAAAAAGTTTAGAAATTTCGAATCTAACCTCGAATCGAAGCTTCAATCCGCGTTCTCGGTTGCCGAATCACGTCCCCGAGCTTCCTCCTTGCTATCCCGAAGCTTGGATTCGAAATGGAGTTCAAAAATTTGAGAGAGAGATTGAGAGAGAGGGGCTGCCGAGAGAGTCCAGAGAAGAGAGAGAGAGAGAGAGAGAGCTCGTGAGAGTGAGGAGAGAGAGAGAGGAAAGGAAAATAAATAGAGAAAATCGGTGGGCGGTTTTACTGTGCGAAAACCATGTGCCGCCCACAGTTTTGTAAAACGGAGTATTTTTAACATTTTACAAATTGTTGTGTTTTAAAACTCAAAACATCATTTTAAATCAACAAGGAATCTTTTGAACACATCAATTTAACAAAACAACCAAAAACTAAAAATCCAACCAAATAATCTAATTAAAGTTAAAACTTTAATTATGGCACACTAATTCATCATTTACATTACATTAATATTAAATAAATTTCGGGACGTTACAAGAATACTCCAACCAAACACATTCTAAGGGTCCGTTTGGTTTATGTATTCTTTGGACTCAATGGACTCAAATTTTGATTCACGTATCAAGAATCCTTTGGATACGTGTTTGTTTCCCTCAAATCCGAATCAAATGAGTATCAAGAATCCAAGTTTTCAGAGTTCTAACTCCCCTAAATTCTTGATACTCGGATATCTTTGCTATAATAAAAGCTGAAATTCTCTCTCCTATATACGAGGAAAAAAATCATAATTTTTTTATTTAATATTCAATTGAGATGATTCTTTTTTCATTATATTACTATTGAAGAGAGGAATAAATTAAGGGTCCGTTTTGTAAATGGATTTGAATTAGTGAATTAATTTGAGTTGTGTGATTTGAATTAAAATTTAAATTAGTCATTTGAATTGTTATCCAAATTGATATTTAGATGTGTATTTAAGATTTAATCTGAACATGAAATAAAATTGAAATTTATGTTTGAAGAGAGAGTGAAAATAGTTTTTTATTTATTAATGAATCTAATGAAATATTAATGTTAATGATTCTAACAAAATATACAATATGGATCTTAATTTATTTCTCTCTTCACTAGGAACACAATAAAAAAAAAGAATAATCTCAATTAGATATCAAATGAAGAAGTTATGGTTTTTTTCCTTCAAATATAAAAGAGAGAATTTCAACTTTTACTGTAAAAAAGATATCCGATTGTCAAGATTTAGGAAAGGGCTAGAACTTTGAGAACTTGAATTCTTGATACTCATTAAATTCAGATTTTAGAATAAACAAACACGTATCTTAAATATTCTTGATACTCGAATATAAATTTAAATCTATTAAGTCAAAAGAATACATAAACCAAATGGACCCTAAGATCCATATTGCACATTTTTTATGATTATTAACATTAAAATTTTATTAGATTTGTTAATAAATCAAAAAACTATTTTCACTACCTCTCCAAACCTAAATTTCAATTTTATTTCATATTCAAATTAAAACTTAAATGCACACCCAAACTCAATTCGAATAACAATTCAAATCACTAATTCAAATCATACAACTTAAATCAAATCACTAATTTGAATCTGTTTACCAAACGAACCTAAGACACCCGTTGTGGAAAACTCTCACTTGAATTTTAAACATTTTTAAGCATACGGCTATGCCACGCAATGTACAGCTAATGGCGAGCTTCTCATACTACTAGTTCATCAAGCCAACACCGTTTAGTCGCATCGCACTCTCACTTAGGGGTATGCCATAACCGCTTATCGTAGGTCATCAAGTACAATAAGTTGGTTTTGAAATTTTCAAACCAAACCAAAACATTTAAGGATCGGTTCCAAACCAAACAATAACATTTGGTGGTTGGGGAACTGCCTTGGGGGTCATTTGGTTTAATTACACTTATAATCTTTATTTCTTACTTGCAAGTCAGCACATACTATACCATTTGCTTCCTTAAAAAAAAGGTTGGTTGTACTTCTGTACTAGCAGTAGAAACATAAGCTAAATACCATAAAGAGAAGCATCAGCTACAGTATTAGTATGAGAGCACGTAGACGGCCAAAGTTTCATGTCACAAAAATGAAAGAATTAATACAAGGACCTTATAACGATACTAACCATCTGGTACAGATTATGGAGATCTGCGTCATTGACCCCCCCAAAAGACAAACAGGCGGATACATTGAAGCAAGGCATTTGTAAGTTTTTTTTTTTTTTTTTTTTTTAAACAAGCATTTGTAAGTTTTTTTACATTGATCTGATCTATCATTGATCTCAGACATGGCCTCTACCGCAGCAAAAGGAAATGCTAATGCATCTTTACCCGAGGAAGAGAGAAAAAATTTGTCCTAGTGGATCAGTGAATTTACAAGCATTTTCTACAAGCTACAAGGATTCTGTTAATCCAACTTACAGTTCAACGACCTAAGTCAAGAGGACGATTTCTCCCTGCGAACCTGCAACGATCAAACCCCAAAAACAGAAGATAGATCATATTAAACAAGATTCAGAGAATACTGGGCAAAAACTAAAAGTGGATACAGATGTTTTTATTATTACATCGTTCGTATATCTCTTTCACTAGCTGTAGGATTGTCTCGGTATCTTCTGCCATCTTTAAGATTCTTTCAGCCTCCTTCATTGACTCAGCAGCCAAAAATGATTTGTTTTCAGCATCGGCTACCTTGTAAGCAGCAGCATCAGAGACCTCCTTCAGATTTTTAGTGGAAGTTGTTAACACAGAATTCTGAAGCTGTTGTGGTCTGATTTCTTTTTGTTTTGGAGTAGGTGTTTTACTTCCCAACAGAGCCTCTTTCACTATTTTGTATCCATTTTGTACCTGCATTGACAAGAATGGAGAAAGTAAGAATCTAGTAGCAGTCTTGCCATTATATTGGCGCTGACAATCATTATAACTAATATGTGAACAAATTATTTGATTAAATAAAGGTTATAGAGTAAACGAGAGAAACACTCGCCTTTTCAAGTTTGCCTTGCAAAACAAGTCTTCTCAGCCTTGTACTCATTAATCTTCTGAAATGTGGTGGAAGGGCCTCGTCATGCCTTTGCTACATCAAGAACATCAAGCTAATCAACATCTCTTCAAAACTTCAATGGAATAAAGATGGCAAGAAAAGGATGATAAGTGTTGATTAAAAATAAAGGGAGAGGCGTACAACTACATTTTGGATACCTGATAATTTCTTGACTTAATTAGACACAATAATCTAACATGGGTGTTCTCTATTCTGTTGCAACTTGCAAGAAGTCATAAACAAGCGTATAGAATAATGTTGACGTTATCATAAATCCACTCAAAAGCATACGGTTTGCCTGAGATTCAAACTTTTTAATTAAATTTTCATCACATTCATTAGGTTCACATTATTGGATTCCCACATCCATTAAGATCAAGCTTCTTGAAGTTTCCTAGGCTTTTTAGACTTCATCTGATCACAGAATATAGTTATAAATGTCTCTGCAGCACTGTTTTCCAATTTTGCGAGGAACATCTAGCATATCTAGTTGAATTTATTAAACAAATAACAAGAGACCTTTATCTGACCTTAATGAAGTCAAGAATGGCACCTATATCAGATCCATTTGCGCCTTCCACTGTTGAAAGAGCCTCGAAGATCATTTCGTTGTACCTGGTAAAACATAAATATGATAAATATCCACATAAACAAACGCACAGCAACAAAACCAGATAAATCATACTTAGTTTCATAAGCTTGCAATTTAGGATTACACTCATTTTTTGTTCCCTAATTATAGGCCACATCCCATTTTAGTCCCCGATTTCTATGATGTCCAAGAACGAGTTTCCAATCAACTAAAGTGTCCCAAATTAATCCTTTTGTAACATTTAAAATTTCAATGGAAAAAATTACAACTTTCTTCTCAATTCAATTGTTGTGCCCGAACATATACAATTAAAAAACTTAACTCCCGCTAAGTTGCATGTGGTCCTCATGCGCCTTTTTCATTGAGCTTTTAACAGTCCGATAGAGAAAAGACTGTTTTGGCATAGCCTCATAAATCAAGTACGACGTTTTAAAAGCCAACAATTTCACCAACAGTTCAGGACCCAAACATGAGATTAACCCCGTAACTTTTGTAAAAGCTTCAAGAACATAATTTTAAGCATAAACGCACCGTGAGGCACTTTTTCCGTCCAGTGTGCTGTTTGAAGGATCATCCATGGCAGCATCAGAAGAAGCATTCTTACTAATTGAAGTCGCAGGAGCAGGACTTTGACTGTTCACTTTTTTATGATCCCTTGCGTTTTCTTTAGAGCCATGGCCAGAAATACTTGCACCTAAATTTCTCCATTTATCCTGGTGTGCAAGCAAAGAGCAATACAAGAAAACAACTAACCAGTTTGAACATATCAACGCCAAAGAAGCCATATCCTTTCCATAAAAATAGACTATAATTTATCTCGTTTCGAGAAATCCACACCGTCATCACCCGATTACGGGCCTATTTGAGAGAATACTCTAGAAAGCTTATGATCATTGAGGTACGGAATACGAAATTTTCCATATCTATACAGGTTTTTTCAAGCCTTTATTACCAAACACAAAGTACAATTTACATTATGAACAAATTACACACAAAAAGGTTTTCTTTTTCTCGAGAACCAAACAGAACGAGCAGAGAAAAATGAGAGGGATGGGAAGAGAGAAATCAAGGCTACAAACCTTGAGGTCGACGTTGGAGCGGTGAGTAAGAAAACGAGCGAACTCGGGATCTTTGATGATGATCTTCCACTTTCCCGCGCCGTGCTTTGCCACTCCGGCACGTAGGGCTTCTTCCTCCTCCGCCGTCCATTTTTGCTTCGGATTTCCCATTCTTCTTCTTTCCCGCTCTCTGCCTTTTCAAGTCTTTAAAAACCCTAGCTTTCTATTTCTCGTTGTATGTTTGGTCCTCTCTCCAAAACCCTTTCTCTCTCTAAAATCCCTCTCCGACAGAAATTGGCTTCCTTCCCTCCCAGACTAGGAAGAGGACGATGCCGACCTTTGTGGGAGGGTTTTAGCACTACATCCCCAAATTTCATGTGCTTTAACAAATTGCCCCTGAACTTTAATTTTTACACGGATTATTTTTTATTTTTTTATTTTTACACACGAGATTATCAAAAATAATAAAAAAAAAACAACTCTTTTACTGTATTAAATTTGGAAGTCTTCTTTTCAAAAAAAATATATATATATTGAAATAGTTTTTAGTCAAGAACTTGACCAGTCCAACACATCTAATATTCTTCGGTCACAAATATAACATTGTTTATATGTGTTTGTGTAACATTCATCTTGTTTAAATATAATAATAGCATCCAATATTACATTTAGATTATATTTATTAAGTGTTATATGTAAACAAATTAAATTTTATGCTGATGCACAAACAATGCTACATCCATAAATGAAATATATCACATGTGTTGGCCTGATCAGAGTGCCTGACTGAAGATTATTCTTATTAAATTTATACTTTCACAATTCACATTTTGTATTCATGTAAATTTTTTAGCTTTTTCGGTCAAAAATTATTTTGAATTATGAAATTGATCTAAGTATCTTTGCACTTTTAAATTTTAATTTTCTTAATTTTTTTATTCTTATTTTTTTTAAGGTGTTTGGTTTTTCTTTTTTAATCAAAATTCCCCCAAAATGTAAGAATTTAAGTATAAATTCAAAATATAAAGCTATATGACTATTTATGATCTCAAAGGCATAAGATAAAAGAAAAAAATTCAAAATTAAACTCCTAAAACTTTTTGCTTTTGTAATTTGACCGACATTAATAATGTTATTTAAATTATGTGGCAACTAATCTCTTATATAGGCATAATCTAATGGTAATTTCACACCCCGCATAAGATGTAAAATTTGACTCTTCACACCTTAGGTTTTTTTAAAAAAAGAAAAGAAAAGAAAGAAAAGAAAGTAATGACAGTCCCTTGATTGTTACCATGTCATTCTTCGCTTGTTTGTTGTTCGTGGACTAATGAAAAATATATACGCCAGTGAATACTACAATTGCATCAAAAAATTATCAAGTTTCGATGTCACGTTTAGATAATCTTCTCTGTCTAGTTGTCTTATGTTCTTGGTATCTGTGCAAATGCTAATGTCGCAGTGCTGAACAGACAATGAACTTTTCATTCGTTTTAAGCTCCACAACTTTGTTCATTATGTTGAATATCATCTTCACCTCCCAAACTTAGTTTTGCTTACACAACCATTGAATCTGCAGGATCCAGACAAGAAAAGTCCCTCTAGGATGGCAGAAGAGGACAATTAGCCCAAAAAAGCAAGAGAAGGCAGCTTAAAATTGTAAAACCGCGGATTATGAGTTGAGAGCATTGTGTTGATATCAATATCAAATTTGGGAGATCCCTTCAGCACCAAGCAATTTTGCACCATTGACATCAACCTTAGCACTTGTCGTTGTCTAAATTAAACCAATTGTGTATCTTGTCTTGACTTTGTATGCTTTGCTTTGAACGGGTGAGAAGAGGGTTGTGAACTTGTGACTTGTGCCTACCGTTGTGTAATTGACGGCAAGTCTGCCAAAGTTTTTCTTGCAGGACTTGAACAGTTCAAAATAAAACCCAAATGTTGTTACTTGCCCTGCGCTTTTTTTTTCTTTTTTTTTTTAATTTTTTATTTTTGCTTCGATTAACAAGGGAATTGAGTGATGTCCCACTTGAGGTTCAAATCATTACATCGACCATTCGTCAGTTTGTCCTGTTCTTTCTACCGAATTTATTAAAGCAAAGAAATCAAATAATATAAAGGTGTCCTAGTGACATCACAAGCTCAGATCTAGGACAATGGAGAATTTCAAAAAGATCTGTAATAAGTCCTATAATTACACGCCTGATAAAGAAATTGCAAAAACTTGTTAGAAAACCTTCATTCGCTATGCTAGAATTGAGACACGACAAATTGCTTTTGTTCAATTACACGTAGTCCTCCAAGCAGTAAGCATCTTCACTTATGGAATTATAAAAGAGTACGTATGCTAAAGATATCACTGATGGCAAAGCTCATTCACTTGGGGAACCTTATAATTAATGGAATGTTCAATTCTGAATTTTCCTTCTTCTGTTCTCTAGTATGACGACTCATGAGGACCTCAGGTGAGGAAATTTGAAGAATGACCATGGTGGGCAGAAATGTGGAGACCCTGGGTTGGGGTTTGTCCAAGGCTGTACTACTAAAACAATATAGCATGTGAGAGCTTTATATTGTCGCTACTTTTTGCTTTTTACCGTAGTATGTGGAGCTTTATACTATTTTATAACCAAAAAGTTGGTTCTAACCATGCTTGCCAAGTACCCTATAAAAAAACCGCTAAACATCCTGACTCGGTAGTCAGCATGTATTGGGGCACATAACACTCCAACTAAGGCGGCATCAGGTGACTCACTTGTAAATGCAGCAGTCTGACTTCAGCATTCTATTTGGGCTACCCCTGTGACCGGGCTGGATTAAATCATTCAGTCGGGCTGGCCTACAGTAACAAGTCTACAACCATGGATGCTTTCTGTCGTTTATTTTGCTCTTTTATGGATTTAGACCTTTATTACTAGACAAAATACTTGAACCAGAATGAGGGAAGATTTGAGAAACAGCAAGCTACGAGAGAGGTATTGCCAACACAACATGAGATATAAAAGAAAGGCCAAGGATGAGGGATGGTTGCAAGACAAGGAGACTGATAATGAACATTGAATAAGAGGAGAATTCAGATTCAGGGCATAATATAAGACAATTACTCGAATCAATGGAAATGAGCTAAACTGGTAAGTTCCCTCGGAATCCTCATACTTGAGCTAACTATAGCTAAGGACCATCCGGGGTCGTGCCATTTTCATACAAAATTTGATACTCAAAAAAGTAATGAACCAGTCAATACAAGTCCGCGACTCATAAACTGACAATCAAAGAACATAGCGTTCTACAATAAGAATATAAATGGCAGCAGTTAACCCACAGACACTCCTTTCTTAACATCAGCTACACATGAATCATGAAACACTACTTTTGAACAAGAAAAGTAATCTGTTGCTCTCAAACAAGTAACAAAATATAATCAAATTACAAACAAGAACAAAAGCGTATCCTTTGGGAACAAAAAAAATCCAAAATTAAACACGCATAAAGACAATGGTAAGCACCAAAACACAACCACTCCATTGATAAATAAACAGTCAAACTTGAAAAGTAATAATAGTAAGAACTGAACAGATTGTAATATCAAGTATCAACAAGATCAAATCCAATTCAGTTATTTATTTATCCAGGTTTTCCACGAATCATTATAGAATTAACAAAACTGTAATCAAAGCATGTGCTTCCCATGCTGAGCTATTCAACAACAAAGTAAGTTCCAGTTCCAAAGACATGATATTGTCCATTCTTCTTATAATGTCGGTTTCCCATAGACGATGCCCTAACTATCAAAATTGGCTAAATTAAAGAAACAGAAGTTAAACACTCACAATAAAACCTCCCCTCTCAAATAGGCACATATCGCTTGATCGCCGTCTTTGCCGTCACCGCCGCACCGACCAAGACCCCGCCGAGAGCGCCCGCCACCGCCGCCGATCTCACCCCTCTCGCCGCCCGATACAGCGCCCCCGTACCGAGTCCCGCCGCGACGCTGTTCCACACATCATCAGTGTCCCTCAAAGACACGATTCCGCTCTCCAGACCGGCGTAAAGCAACCCGATCACGCCCAAACGGTTTCCCCAAACGCGTCCTGAGTGACCGGAGGCATTTAGAATGCGATTGATTCGGAGCTTTGTGGTGTCGCCGGGCTCGAAGGACTTGACGCCGGTGACGACGCCGGCTCCGGCGCCGCCAACGGCTCCGGTGAGGAAAGTGCATCCGGTGTAGAAGGTGAGGTTCTCACCCCAGGATCGGTGCTGGCGGTGAGCTTCTTCGTCGAATAGGAACTCAGGGGAGGTTGGGAGCTGGTAGAGGTTTCGGATCGGGACCTGGAGGTCCTGGTAGGGGTTGTAGAGACGGGGCTTGGAGAGGTCGGAGCCTCGCTCGTGATCCGAGGATGAGATTGTGTCCGCCATGATCGAAAAAGCGAGGTTCTTTCTGGTCTAGGGTTTGCGTCTCTCCGGTTGTTTAAGAAAGAGAGAGAGGAGAGCCCCTGCTTCACGGGCAAGAAGACGCCGGAGCCGACTTTTTATTTTGGGAATTTTTTGAGAATCTCCTTTTTTTTTTTTTTTTGGAATTTAAGGAGAAAAAGTTCGCTTAAAATAATAATAATAATAACAACACAACAACAACAATAAAGGAAACGACAGTCGGCGACAAGTTATAAGCTGGTCCGATCTGTCCGCTTCGGTCCATGTGTATGTATTAAACGACGATAATTAAAATGTCGTTTCATCATAAGCAATTGAGGGGGGGGACTTTTAGACGAAAAAGGGCACGTTCAATAATGAAATCTCAGGTACTCTAAATTTGGCTCATAGGTTTAAAGTTACACTTTATTTAAATTGTAATTAGAAAAACCACTGTGAGAACAAAAAAAAGGTTTTGAATGAAAACTTATTAATTCTAATCTGTAAAACATAGAAAGAAAAAACAAACCAGAATATAGAAAAAATTGAATGTCATTTTCCTAAAATAAATGACACATAAAGATATATGATATATGAAAATTCAAATCACAAGTCAAAAACAACTGGATTGATTACAAAAATTCCTCAGAATTATAGTCTTCATAATACTGTGTCTCTCGAACTTCAAAACGTAATATATGTTCATGTTAGAGTATGAACCGTTACTAAAAATGGTCATTCTGTTAGAATTTTAATGATTAATTGACAACTAATTTTAAAATTAAGAATATTTTAGTAATCCTAACTATAAAAGAAAGAAAAAATAAACTATAATAAAAATAGCCTTTATTGATTATTAAAAAAATCAATTAAAAATATATTGCTATCCGAATCTCTCTCTCTTTTTTTTTTGTTATACCTATATTTTCTTTAAAATTTTATTGACTTTTTTCCCACTTAAAAAGTATTTTAAATTTTTAAAAAGTGTATATACCAATAAAAATTTAAAAATTAAAAAAAATTATTAATACTATCATAGTTTTTTCTCTTTGAAAATTTTGTGTTATATTTTTTTATTATATTGACTATATTTATGTTATATTTTTTTTTTCATTTCACTAATATATATAACATTCAAAATTTCAAAATACTTTTTAGGTGTGAAAAAAAAATTTGAAGAAAATTTTGATATATCAAAAAAGAAGGATTATAATAGTATAATGGTTTTAATTGATTTTTTATTTTTAATCATCAATAAAGACTATTTTATCATAGTTTTAATTTTTATAGTTATTTTTATAACTAGAATTACCAAATAACCTATAATTATTTGTCAATTTTTTGTTAAAATTCTAACAGAATAATTATTTTTGTTAACAGTTTATACTTCAAAGAGAATGGATGTTACGTTTTAAAGTTCATGTAGCAAAGTGTTACAAAGACTATAGTTTAACGGGAATTTTTATAATTAATCTAAAACATTTTAATTTTTAAAAATAGCACAGCATGATATTAATAGTTTGACATCATTTAAAACATCAAAATTAGAACAAGTTATTCATCTGATACTGATATCTTATTATTATTATTCTTTTTTAAATGTGGATGAGGTGGTTCAAACTCTTCACTTATAAGTAGAATTATGATTTTATCTTGAGACTGTGTCTACAACAACCTTATTTTGGCACGTTATAAAATAAACAAACTTTTAAAATTAAATGCATAATGTTTGTACAAGTTTAAGTCTCGTTGTTTTAAAGTTAAAATCATTTTGGTTACCTTATCATTTTTTACAACAAATAATCCTAGAACTTTATCTCCAATTTTACTTTTTAAATCTATCATATTTAAAATCATTTTTGTTCTAACAAATAATCCTGCACTTTATCTCCAATTTTACTTTTGCTCAGTAACTTTTAAAACGTCTTAAATTTAACTATAATATATCATTTTATCTCAAATCTAACCTTGGTTTAATGTTATTGGGTGTTATTTTAACACCAAATAGACTAAAATAAACCATAACAAGCTCGAAAATAGGAAACTAAAATAAAATAAAACAAAATAGAGAAACTTAAATTGATAATGAGAAACTAATTATGAAAACAATATAAATCTCCAATTAATCAATTAATCTAAGGGATTAAAGACATTATCCCAATATTCTTTCCTCCTTCCCTCTCCAATCTCATCAGGCCTTGATTCAACCTTCAAAGCTTCATTGACCGCAGCTTCAAAATCACTGTGATTATCAAAAGTTCCCACTTGAGATCCAATCGAAGGCTTCAACTCATCTACAAACTTTTTCATTTTATGTTGCTTGTTTTTCTAATATATATCAGGATCTCCGACCCTTACAACTAAATAAACTTGGTCACATATTGAGCAACTGTCATATTCTTTTTTTGGAAATTACATATTTTTAACCCGTCGTCTAAAGTCTGTCCATGTTGGGCTATGATGACCAATCTGTTTGAATTCCCACCAACGTTTTGCTTCGCCGGTAAGCATAAGAGTAGCTAATTCAGCTCGAAAATGTTCAGGAACAGGAGTGACATCCAAGCTTCAAAAGGATCAGAATTAATCCCTGCCAATGTTGGAGGTCTTAAAGATCTAAATGCCAAGGCATGTTTCATGCCTTTATTATCAGACTCAGAAGGCTGATGACATCCACATCTTCTCATGTTGTTGTTTGAATGATATTCCTAACGTTGGATTACCTATTGTTCTATCTTTTTTGCCTATATCTCTCATTTGAAAAGGAAAACAAAAAAAAAAAATCAAAACATTAGCCACAAAATCACTTACAAATTGTAACAAAATATAATTATAATTAATAATTGCTTGTAAGCTTGGGAGAGCGTGTTGGAAAAAACAGTGTGAGGTGTGTAGTGAAAATTTTAAAAAATTTTAATATCAGAGTATTTTTCCAAAACACAAGTTTGACATGCTATATATATAAATTAAACAGATCTTGCTAACATTTATTTACCGAAGAACTTCCGCGACCCGTGAAGAAAAGTAACGTTCCAGAAGAGCCTCAACCAACTGGTCTTCTTTGCTATTCTCTATCCACTATCGGAGTAAGTGTGGACTCACACGTACAGCTCTTCCACCGGTGACTCTCCTTCCAACCAATCGAGAGAACCCAATGTTAGACATGTATGCCCTAAGGAGTAAAAATGTAATACATTTTTGGAGACATTTTTATCAATAAAGAATTTATTCATTTATATATACCAAATCTTGTCCTCTTTACGTTCATATTTGTTGAATGTATGTTAAGCAAACAGTAGTCTGAGACTGTCGGTCTAAACCTTAAGAATTGGGCATATGATGGACTGATTATGCAGAAGATACGATTTTTAAGGTGACGGTCTAAAACATATGATCCGTAATCGAGGGAATAAAGTTGGGCGCTTTATTCATGTAAAGATTGTTATGTTGTCTATATTCCTTTTGGGAGATGGTTTGTCTTGGCCATCGGAGTTGGACTCCGTGAATGAAAACATTAGCACGTTGTCATAGGTGACGATGTGTTGGATCGGGACACAAAGTGAATTGATTTAGATTAATAATTCTGTCTCGGCAAATCGATTCACTTTAGACAGTCATTTGTATTGTATCTTAATCCTGAGATGAATAGTGGGCCCGTTGTCTCGACTTGTACCTTTTGATGTACCAAAGAGTGACTTCCACATCTCAATAGAGGTATGCATTCCGGTACGTTGGAGGCATGACTCTTGATAGCGTAGACTTGTTATTCATAGATATGGAATCCATAGCTTCTCTTTAGGAGTAATGATATCCTCTTATATGCGTTATCATGTAATTGAAAAACTGAAGCGCTTAACCATTTGGATACATAGGTGTAACCGAATGGTATACTATCTTTGGATGGTAAGTTTTCTAATGGTGAGATAATGGAACGTAAGATAAAAATAATCAGAAAAGTAAGACAGAACTTGTCCTTAAGCCGATTATGGATTTTCATATGGGGATACGATACACTTTGATATGTCATGGAGACTTAGCTATACGAGCTTCGTAATTCTATAAAGTTCGAGAGTGCAGCTCCAAGCTTTTAGTGGAGTAACATTGTAGTTGATAATTGTGAAATGTATATCTGGGATATTGGGTTTCATAATTATCATAAGCTTGAACTTTATAGGTCTATTTTGGTCCCCTTTGCTAGCTCACAAAATCCTGTAACGATACGGCATGCTTTTTCAATAATTGGTGACTTATGTCAGATTTATCAGATTGGTTTAAAATTTGAAAGAATCAAATAATTTATGTCTGTTTATTGGATAAATTAATTTTGTAATAAAATTAATTTAAGATAAACTTGTTGAATTATTGGGATCGGATAATTCTTGTCTGTTTATCGGATGATTTAATTGGATAAATTAAATCCAGATAAACTTGTAGAATTATTGTGAATTGATTTATTTTCTTAGAAATTATCTTGATAAAGTTTGTTTTGATCAGATAACTTTTCTATTGGGTTATTTGAATCAAAATTGAGACTTTATTCTATAGAATCTCGGGTGAAAAATAAAAGATTCGTGGAGATATTTATGCGGCAGTTCGGCCTGTCGATCTATGTGTTCAGCCTGCCGATCAGCGAGAGATACGATTACGTATTTTCACGCGGATCTTATCAGATATTGATCCGAACTTGATTCTGTCTCGAGTTTTTGAGACCTAATCTGATAAGGACTGACCCTAGGACCAATCGTTATATAAAGGGAGTGAGTCTCATGATTTACTCAGATCAATTGAGAGATTAAGAGTGATACTCTTCTGGTGAGCATCTGAAAACTCCCTGAGAGCTTTTGTT
This sequence comes from Artocarpus heterophyllus, assembly GCA_025403435.1. Lineage (NCBI taxonomy): Eukaryota > Viridiplantae > Streptophyta > Magnoliopsida > Rosales > Moraceae > Artocarpus > Artocarpus heterophyllus. The sequence goes on along the minus strand of CM046350.1, from coordinate 6,198,633 downwards.
CACAAATCACGAACACTAGCTTTGGGTTCTCTTGATTGGTTGGAAGGAGAGTCACTGGTGGAAGAGTTGTACATGTGAGCCCACACTCACTCCAGTCGTGGATAGAGAATAGCAAAGAATACCAGTTGATTGAGGCTATTCTGGACCGTTACTTCTCTTCACGGATCGCGGAGGTTCTTCAGCACATAGAGGTTAGTAAGATCTGTTTAATTTATACATATAGCATGTCAAACTTGTGTTTTAGATAAATACTCTGATGTTAAAAAAAATTTTAATTTTCGCTACGCACCTCTCACCTATTTTTTCAACATTTGGTATCAGAGCCGAGGTTTTTTACATAAATTTACAAGTTTGTGATCATGTTATATGCATAAATTTTGTGATCTTAATCTCTCCTATGCTTGAATTAAAATTTTATAGAGAGTGGGCACTCTAGGTTTCTATATTATTATATGTTATCATGGATTATGTGGTGAATGTTTATTAATTAATTATGGTTTATTAAATCGTTGTTTAATTATTTATTAATTAATTAATACCGGTTATGGTTCCTTAGAGGTTATAATATGTATCTAGGTTTTTCATGTAATTAGATAGCGGACTATCATCTCCGTCTAGGAATTGTTATTTAATTTTAAATTTGTAAGAATTTTGTAATTAAATGATTATTCAAAAAAGACGGATCGAGAAGTCGGATCTTAAAGATTGATGATTGCGCACCCAGGTATTTTCTGAGTCTTTAATTTTATGTTTTTGAATTGTTGAAAATAAAATTGATGAATTGCATTAAAATTGTATATTCTGAAATGAGGGTTTTCTGCTCTGTCGGCATGCCGGACATCACAGTTCGGCAGGCCGATGGTCACAGATCGGCAGGCCGGACGTGTGGTCCGGTAGGCCGTCAGTGGGGTAGAAATTGGCTGGCTCTGCCGGCAGACCGAACTTCCAGTTTGGCATGCCGAACTTTCATGGGTCGGCAGGCCGATCTTTTAGATCGGTAGGCCGATGAAGCATGACCGGCAGGCCGATCACCCAATTCGGCCTGCCGACCGAGAGCTGGAAAATTTTCAGAAAATGTGCAATTTTTACAGTGCAGTTTTAATTTTATTTTTGAGATGATTCTGAGAAACATTAAATTTGGATATGACCGAAAATATGAAGTATTTGATTCATACGGGATTGAAGACTTGAAAATAGGAATTATGTGAAGAAGGATACAATTTGAGGATTTAAGAATGAAGAATCGATATAAGTTTCGATTATTTTCTCGTAATCTTAGTTTTCTATTCTCTAGGGAGGAGCCATAATATTACGGTTATTATTATTTTGCTTGTAGCTTTGCTTCATTGCTTTGCTTGTCTGCATTATAGTATGATTTGCCATGTATATTGATAACATGTCATGTAGAATAGGAAGTGCCGCTCATATTAAAATTGTTCATGCATAATTTTAAAATAAAACCTTAACTTCAAAAGATTGAGTGGGAGAAAGTTTTCAAAGAGAGAACCTAAGGCCTCCATCGTTGGTCCATAGGAAGAACATGGTGGTCCTGACCCCTAGGAAGGGATTTCTATCATGTACCAGATTGGATCTCTAAAAGGATAAGGTATTTTAGTATGATTTATGGTTGCACACCTCTAGGTGGTGATTATAAATCATGGATAAAATATTGAAATGATGGTTATACACTCATGTTAATTTTGTTATTAACCTCCCCCAGGAGCTCTGTTAATAAAATTAATGGCCAAAGAAATGATTATTAATATATGCTGGATCATACGGGTCCTGGATGGCATATATTAATCAGGAGGGGATCCGTGTTCCTAATTGAATTTGGCATGACTCCCCTAGGAGCTTGTTGAATTCTGAGTTGGGAATTATCGTTGTAAGGTTGTGATATTTTCAAAGTTTTGACACATAAACACATTTGTATGATTTTATATGATTGTGTTATCTTACTAAATAATTATGATATGTTTGCTTATGTTTGGTATATGATTCTTTATTGTAGATTAAAAATGTCTAAAAACGCTTTATCATCGATACTTGACAAAAACCTGTTAACTGGTGAGAATTACAATGATTGGAAACGGAACCTGGATATCGTCCTGTCCTTTGAGAAACTGAAATATGTTCTGACAACTCCTTATCCTCCCGAGCCTGCGGGAGACTCATCTAATGAGCAATTCCAAGCGTATGACCGCTGGAAAGATGCTAATGATCAGACCCGCTGCTATGTTATGGCCAACATGAATAATGTGCTGCAGGCTCAACATCAAGATTATGAGACTGCGAAGTAGATCTTGGATAATCTTGAGGATATGTTTGGAGGCCAGGCCATAACAAAGCGGCAAGGGGCATTTTGAAAACTTCTAAACTGTAGACAGAGACCGGGGACATCTGTAAAGGAGCACATGATGTTGGTCATGGGTTACCTCGCTGAGGCTCAAACCAATGGAGCCGACATCAATGCTGAAACTCAGATGACTATGGTCTTTGAGACTCTGTCTAAAGAATTTATTCCGTTTAGAGCTACTTTTAACTTAAGTAATAGACGGGATATGACCTTGACAGAACTGATGAAACAGTTACAGGAGTTTGAACTGCTAATCAGGGGGTCTCCTGCGGGTGGTGAGGCCAACTTTGTAGCTGCTTCTGGTTCCAATTCTAACTATGGGAATGGAAAGAAGCAATGGCCAAGAATGGGAAGTCTTCTATTCCTGCTAGCACCAAGAGCAAGAAGAAGAAGAAGAAGAACCCAAAGAAGCTTAAGTGCTTCTTCTGTGGAAAGGTCAGGCATATTAAGAAGCATTGCAAGGACTTCCTTTCCAAAGGAGGTAGGTATGATCTTCTAGCACCAAGAGCAAGAAGAAGAAGAAGAAGAACCCAAAGAAGCTTAAGTGCTTCTTCTGTGGAAAGGTCGGGCATATTAAGAAGCATTGCAAGGACTTCCTTTCCAAAGGAGGTAGGTGTGATCTTCTGTATTTAGAAACTTGTTTGATTGAAGAATCCAGTGACATTTGGGTCATAGATTCCGGTGCAACTAATCATGTTTGTGTTTCTCTGCAGGGATTCAAAGAAACAAGAAGTTTGCTACGTGAAGACTTCACGCTTCGGATGGGCAATGGATCCTTGGTCTCAGCGGAAGCAGTGGGAGATGTCCATCTTTACTTTGATAATTATAGGAATTTAATTTTGTAAGATTGTTTTTATGTTCCTAAATTTAAAAGGAATTTAATTTCTGTATCTTGTTTATTTAAAAACTCCTACGTGGTATCTTTGAATGAAAAAGTGGTGATTCGTAAAAACAAATCTTTTATCTGTTCTGGATGGATGCAAAATAATCTATATTTTATCAAACCTAAGATGGACTTATTGCTTAATGCTGAGATGAATGATAATAACTCTAAAAGACTTAAAATTTCTCACTCTAATAAGACTTATCTTTGGCATTTGCGCCTTGGTCACATTAACCTGAATAGGATTCAAAGGTTGGTAAGGGATGGACTTTTAAGTCACTTAAAGGTGGAATCTATACCTCAATGTGAATCTTGTTTGGAGGGTAAAATGACCAAAAGACCATACGGGTCTAAGGGCAATAGGGCCGAAGGGGTTCTAGAACTTGTGCATAGTGATGTTTGTAGACCGATGAACATCCGGGCACGAGGAGGGTATGAGTACTTGTCACTTTTATTGACGATTACTCAAGATATAAGTATGTGTACCTGATGCACCACAAAAGCGAAACTTTTGACAAGTTCAAGGAGTTTTGGGCTGAAGTGGAAAAGCAATTGGGTAGACCCATAAAGGCACTTCGATCAGATCAAGATGGGGAATATATTTCTGATGAGTTCTTGGGACACTTGTTAGAGAATGAGATTTTATCCCATTTGACTGCGTCGGGCACCTCGCAACAGAATGGCATAGCAGAGAGAAGGAATAGGACTTTGTTGGACATGATTAGGTACATGATGAGTTATTCATCATTGCCTTTATCCTTTTGGGGATATGCACTACAAACCGCATGTTATCTTTTGAACAACGTGCCTTCAAAATCGGTCCCTAAAACTCCTCACGAGTTGTGGACAAGAAGGAAGACATCCTTAAATCATATTCGCATATGGGGATGTCCGGCTCATGTCCTGTTTAAGGATCCGAATAAGTTGGAAGCATGTTCAGAAGTTTACGTGTTTGTAAGATATCCAAAAGGGACTAAAGGGGGTTATTTTTATAACCCAAAGGAAAATAAAGTCGTGGTTTCAACTAATGTAACTTTCCTTGAGGAGAGTTACATGGACGACTTTAAACCTCGAAGCAAAGTGGTGCTTGAGGAGTTATGGGGTGATTCGTTCACTCAGGAGGTTCCGGACGAAACCCTTCCGATCGATGTAGAAAAACCAAACGAACCTAAACAACAGCCTCAGGGACTTTGGCATAGTGGGAGGATCGGACGTCAACCTGAGAGGTATATGTTCAATGGGAAAGTCTTCTTGGCTGAACCAGATGAACATGATAGGAATCCTTATACTTACGCAGAGGCTATGGAGGATGTTGATTCAAAACTCTGGACAAAGGCCATGAACATTGAGATGAAGTCTATAGAGACTAATCGGGTCTGGGAGCTAGTGGATCTTCCCGAAGGGGTAAAACCCATAGGGTGTAAGTGGATCTACAAGAGGAAAAGAGGAGTGGATGGAAAGGTCAAAACCTTTAAGACTAGACTAGTAGCTAAGGGTTATACGCAAAAGGAAGGAATCAATTATGAGGAAACATTTTCGCCTGTAGCCATGCTTAAGTCCATCCGGATTCTCTTGTCCATAGCTGCCGCTCTCGACTACGAGATTTGGCAGATGGATGTCAAGACGGCTTTTCTAAATGGCTATCTTGATGAGTCCATTTATATGGAATAACCAGACGGGTTCAAGGTCACGGGTCAAGAGGGTAAGGTTTGTAAGCTGCTAAAGTCAATTTATGGACTTAAGCAGGCTTCCCGTTCTTAGAACATAAGATTTGATTAGGTGATCAAGACTTAGGGGTTCTCACAAAATATGGATGAACCATGTGTTTATAAACACATAAAGGATGAGAAAGTGGTTTTTCTACTGCTATATGTAGATGACATTCTGCTAATTGGCAATGACGTTGAGGCCTTGTCATCGGTCAAATTATGGTTGACCAAGCAGTTTGACATGAAGGACTTGGGTGAGGCTAATTTTATTCTCGGTATCTAGATCTTTTGGGATAGGAAGAACAAAATGATGGCTTTGTCACAAGCTGGCTACATAGATAAAATTCTCAAGAGGTTTGCAATGCAGGATTTCAAGAAAGGTGGGCAACCATACAGGTCTGTAATTACTCTTTCTAAGAAAGACTCTCTAAAGTCTTATGAAGAAAGAGAATACATGAATAAGGTGTCATGCTTTTGCAGTGGGTAGTCTCATGTATGCCATGCTTTGCACACGACAGGATATTAGCTATGCGGTCGGGATTGTAAGTTGATTTCAGGCAGATCCAGGACCGAACCATTGGGTTGTGGTAAAGCATATTTTCAAGTACCTGAGAAGGACTCGATGGTATATGCTTGTGTATTCGGGTGAGGACTTGACTCCTCTAGGATACACTGACTCAGATTTTCAATCCTGTCTGGATTCTAGGAAATCGACTTCTGGGTTTGTGTTTACTCTAGGCGGCGGTGCCATCAGTTGGAGAAGTGCGAAGCAAGATTGCACTTTGGATTCAACGATGGAGGCCGAGTATGTGGCGGCTAGTGATGCTTCGAAAGAAGCAGTGTGGCTCCGCAAGTTCCTTGGGGATCTTGAGATAGTTCCTGGTATGGATAAGGCGGTATCACTGTACTGTGATAACAATGCAGCGATAGCTAATGCTAAGGAACCAAGATTTCACAAGAAAAGTAAACATATTGATTGGAAGTATCACATGATAAAGGACTTCGTTGAGGGCGGGCATGTCACGGTGTGCAAGATCGCGTCAGAAGACAATTTAGCTGATCCATTTACGAAGATACTTACAGGGAGAGTCTTCGAGAAACATGTGGAAGCTATAGGGATGCGAGATTTGCTGTATTTACTCACTTAGTGCAAGTGAGAGATTGTTAGATATGTATACCCTAAGGAGTAAAAAATGTAATACGTTTTTGGATACATTTTTATCAATAAAGAATTTATTCATTTATATATATCAAATCTTGTCCTCTTTACGTTCATATTTGTTGAATGTATGCTAAGCAAACAGTAGTCTGAGACTGTCGGTCTAAACCTTAAGAATTGGGCATATGATGAACTAATTATGTGAAAGACACGATTCTTAAGATGACGGTCTAAAACATATGATCCGCAATCGAGGGAATAAAGTTGGGCGCTTTATTCATGTAAAGATTGTTATGTTGTCTACATCCTTTTTGGGAGATGGTTTGTCTTGGCCATCAGAGTTGGACTCCGTGAATAGAAACATTAGCACGTTGTCATAGGTGACGTTGTGTTGGATCGGGACATAAAGTGAATTGATTTGGATTAATAATTCTATCTCGGTAAATCGATTCACTTTAGACAGTCATTTGTATTATATCTTAATCCTAAGATGAATAGTAGGCCCGTTGTCTCGACTTGTGTCTTTTGATGTACCAAAGGGTGACTTCCACATCTCAATAGTGGTATGCATGTCGGTACGTTGGAGGCATGACTCTTGATAGCGTAGACTTGTTATTCATAAACATGGAATCTATAGCTTCTCTTTAGGAGTAATGATATCCTCTTATATGCGTTATCCTGTAATTGAAAAACTGGAGCGCTCAACCATTTGGATACATAGGTGTAACCGAATGGTATACTGTCTTTGGATGGTAAGTTTTTTAATGGTGAGATAATGAAATGTAAGATAAAAATAATCAGGAAGGTAAGACAGAACTTGTCCTTAAGCCGATTATGGATTTTCATATAGGGATACGATATACTTTGATATGTCATGGAGACTTAGCTATACGAGCTTCGTAATTCTATAAAGTTCAAGAGTGCAGCTCCAAGCTTTTAGTGGAGTAGCGTTGGAGTTGATAATTATGAAATGTATATCTGAGATATTGGATTTTATAATTATCATGAGCTTGAACTTTATAGGTCCATTTTGGTCCCCTTTGCTAGCTCACAAAATCCTGCAACGATACGGTGTGCTTTTTCAATAATTGGTGACTTATGTCAGATTTATCAGATTGGTTTAAAATTTGAAAGAATCAAATAATTCATGTCTGTTTATTGGATAAATTAATTTTGTAATAAAATTAATTTAAGATAAGCTTGTTGAATTATTGGGATCGGATAATTCTTGTCTGTTTATCGGTTGATTTAATTGGATAAATTAAATCAAGATAAACTTGTAGAATTATTGTGAATTGATTTATTTTCTTAGAGATTATCTTGATAAAGTTTGTTTTGATCAGATAACTTTTCTATTGGGTTATTTGAATCAAAACTGAGACTTTATCCTACAGAATCTCGGGTGGAAAAAAAAAAGATTTGCGAAGATATTTATGCGACAGTTCGGCCTGCCGATGGGGCCTGTTCGGCTTGCCGATCAGCGAGAGATAAGATTACACGTTTTCATGCGAATCTTATTAGATATTGATCCGAACTTGATTCTATTTCGAGTTTTTGAGACCTAATCTGATAATGACTGACCCCAGGACCAATCGCTATATAAAGGGAGTGAGTCTCATGATTTACTCAGATCAATTGAGAGATTAAGAGTGATACTCTTCTGGTGAGTATCTGAAAACTCCCTGAGAGCTTTTGTTCACAAATCACGAACACTAGCTTTGGGTTCTCTCGATTGGTTGGAAGGAGAGTCATCGGTGGAAGAGTTGTACTTGTGAGCCCACACTCACTCCGGTCGTGGCTAGAGAATAGCAAAGAAGACCAATTGGTTGAGGCTATTCTGGAACGTTACTTCTCTTCACGGATCGCGGAGGTTCTTCGGCACATAGAGGTTAGTAAGATCTGTTTAATTTATACATATAGCATGTCAAACTTGTGTTTTAGAAAAATACTCTGATGTTAAAATTTTTTTAATTTCCGCTGTGCACCTCTCACCTATTTTTTCAACACCCAAAGCTAGTGTTCATGATTTATGAACAAAAGCTCTCAGGGAGTTTTCAGATGCTCACCAGAAGAGTATCACTCTTAATCTCTCAATTGATCTGAGTAACTCATGAGACTTACTCCCTTTGTATAGCGATTGGTCCTGGGGTCAGTCCTTATCAGATTAGGTCTCAAAAACTTGAAACAGAATCAAGTTCGGATCAATATCTGATAAAATCCGCGTGAAACACATGTAATCTTATCTCTCGCTGATTGGCAGGCCGAACATCCTGATCGGCAGGCCGAACATGTAGATCGGCAGGCCAAACAACGGCGTAAATATCTCCGCGAATCTTTTATTTTCTACCCGAGATTCTATAGGATAAAGTCTCAGTTTTGATTCAAATAACCCAATAGAGAAGTTATCTGATCAAAAATAAACTTTATCAAGATAATCTCTAAGAAAATAAATCAATTCGCAATAATTCTACAAGTTTATCTTGATTTAATTTATCCAATTAAATCAACCGGTAAACAGACAAGAATTATCTGATCCCAATAATTCAACAAGTTTATCTTAAATTAATTTTATTACAAAATTAATTCAACCAATAAACAGATATGAATTATTTGATTCTTTCAAATTTTAAACCAATCCGATAAATCCGACATAAGTCACCAATTATTGAAAAAACACGTCGTATCATTACAGGATTTTGTGAGCTAGCAAAGGAGACTAAAATGGACCTATAAAGTTCAAGCTCTCGATAATTATGAAACCCAATATCCCAGATATACATTTCACAATTATCAACTCTAACGGTACTCCACTAAAAGCTTGGAGCTGCACTCTCGAACTTTATAGAATTACGAAGCCCGTATAGCTAAGTCTCCATGACATATCAAAGTGTATTGTATTCCCATATGATAATCCATAATCAGTTTAAGGACAAGTTCTGTCTTATCTTCCTGATTATTTTTATCTTACGTTCTATTATCTCACCATTAGAAAACTTACCATCCAAAGATAGTATACCATTCGGTTACACCTATGTATCCAAATGGTTGAGCGCTCCAGTTTTTCAATTACACATATATTTTTATCTTACGTTCTATTATCTCACCATTAGAAAACTTACCATCCAAAGATAGTATACCATTCGGTTACACCTATGTATCCAAATGGTTGAGCGCTCCAGTTTTTCAATTACAGGATAACACATATAAGATGATATCATTACTCCTAAAGAGGAGCTATGGATTCCATATCTATGAATAACAAGTCTACGCTATCAAGAGTCATGCCTCCAACGTACCAGCGTGTATACCACTATAGAGATGTGGGTGTCACCCTTTGGTATATCAAAAGACACAAGTCGAGACAACGGGCCCACTATCCATCTCAGGATTAAGATACAATTCAAATGATTGTCTAAAATGAATCGATTTGCCAAGACAGAATTATTAATCCAAATCAATTTACTTTGTGTCCCGATCCAACACATCGTCACCTATGACAACGTGCTAATGTTTCTATTCACGGAGTCCAACTCCAATGGTTAAGACAAACCATCTCCCAATAGGGATATAGACAACATAACAATCTTTGTATGAATAAAGCGCCCAACTTTATTTCCTCGATTGCAGATCATATGTTTTTAGACCGTCACCTCAAGAATCGTGTCTTCCGCATAATCAGACCATCATATGCCCAATTCTTAAAGGTTTAGACCAACAGTCTCAGACTACTGTTTGCTTAACATACATTCAACAAATATGAACGTAAAGAGGACAAGATTTTGTATATGTAAATAAATAAATTCTTTATTGATAAAAATGTCTCCAAAAACGTATTACATTTTTACTCCTTAGAACATACATATCTAATAGAATGCACCGCAAATAAGGTGAAGCTTTAATATACTACAACATACAGTTTAAACTCTAGAGTTATAACTCTTTCATTTTCTGTTGATGTTGTTACGTTGCTAAGATTCAGCAGAAAATTAAAGTCCTTTTATGTTGTCTGTCTTTATGAAGTACCCACCATTTTTAGCATGTTTTTATGTTGTCTGCTGTATCTCCTTGGAAAATGCCCCTAATCTTGCAGAACATCAGATAATAAAGGTAAGCCTTTTATTTCGTATTGGTTTGAAAGTTCGTTTCTTTTCAATCTTCTAAATTTATTCCTCAAAGTTAAATTTTATATGCCTTCATCTGTTTACAGTCTAATGGTTTCGTTCATTTGCGAGATCATGCTGCTGGGGATTTTGCTCAAGTGAGCGTGTTTTAATGCGTACTTACCATTGCCATTACCCTTATATCTAATCTGATATTTTCTTTTAATAGATGCATGATTAATGTATTTAAGATAATGATGAAGCTGTTTGTAGAATATTTCAGCGAAAAACAAAAAAACGTGTTCTTTTCAAGTTTTATTGAACAATTGAACTAACAACTGACAGTTGGCAACCTAATTTCTGCCAAGTTTGGCAAGCTCGGTCGTAACCATAATTTCAGTTATAAACAGTGTAAAACTTTTACATGCTACAGTAACAATAAAAAAATAATGCTACAGTAAAATCAGTTCTAACTACCTTGTACTCAAAATCATTGTCAACTTTCAAGGTAAAGTTACAGAACAAAGATCGGATGATCGGTTAGGACTTCTATGTCTGCGGTGATGGTACCGTAAGTATACTGCACGGTTTGAGTAGTAACATTTTGATTATAAATGTCCATATCGTTCATATAGCTCGGTTTCTGATGGAATTCATTTACGTGCACCAGTGTTCATTCTACTTCTCTGAAGATTATTTGTCAACCTTGCTCTTAAGAGCTGGCTTCAGCACCGTGGATACGAACACATACTGCAGACAAGTCTATAATCATTCCCGGAACGTCACGATGGATCGGTATTGTGCATTTGTTTTCCTGCTTCGTGATGAAAATTAAATGTTTCTTTATTTTAAGTTCTCCAGATATGTTTTTAAACTCTTGATGCACTGTAATGGAGAAGGCCAGACCTCAACAATGCAGGCTTTTTATTGACATTTCATCAACTTTCCTAAACATTTTAAAATATATTTTTGCTTCCGTTTTTTTTGACTTTTAATTGTTTTGTTCTTGATTATGAAGTCTATTATTAGGGGTCGGATCTGTGCGGTGTTTAAAAGCTTTCGATCTCCAACACTTGAAATTCAGTTCAAGCTGCTATATGACCATTTGCCAGCAGATCAATTAATGATCCATTGACCCATTTGTGAACCAGGTTCGCAAGCAAAACGTGTTCAAGGTTATGATATGCGTGTTGAAAAATGCACTTAATAACCTTTTTTTTTTTTTTTTCTTGTTTCCTTTTTTGCAGGAAAGCCTGTGGAAATGTAACATGTCTAATATAAAGATGAGAAAACTCTGAAATCTCTTGTTTCTGGTAGCGTCAGAATATAATTTTTGCTCGTTTTATGAAGCGGACACATACTCAACAGGCAACGAGCCTGTTATTTTTGGGGTGAATCCAACAAGTTTGAATTTGATCATAATGTAGGTTCGTCCTCCAATCCCCATATCATTGTCGTCTGTGGTAAGGACAGGGTGTCGTTGTCAAGGATTTTTTGTCGTTCATTTTCCCTTCAAAATCCTTGTCGTTTATAAACGTTGTCATATGAAACTCTAGTCGTTTTTCATGACAATATGATTTGCAAGAGAGGTCGCTTTTTCTACCAAGCTGTGGAGCATGTTTGGGAGGGCCTTTTATAAGCTATTTTTAGCTTTTTGAGTGAAAAATTTGCTTCTAGAAGTATTTAGATGATCTGTCAAAAATTTTTTTCTCTCTAAAAATACTTCCTATCAAAACTACAAATGCACTTTTAAAAAAAACGCTTCTAAAATAGACTTATATAAATGAAAGTGTTAAATAATACATTATAAATTTAAATATAATATTTTTATAACTTTTAAAAAATTTAAAACTATTTTAATTTATTAAACCTCTTTTAAAAAAATAGTTTCAAACAAACGCTTAGTAATAAAGCTACATCCTTTGTTTTTATTCTGACTAAAAGCACAGGCAGTGCCAAATGGCCTATGATCGTTAACAGGAGACGTCCTTTGTGATTTGTTGTCGTTCATTTTCGTTCACTACCATACTCAAAATTATTGTCGTTTTCAAACTTCGTCATATGTAAAAGTACCTCCGCTTTTCAGATTTTTTGACTTCTCTAAGGGCGGTCGCGGTTGTCGTTGTTTAAGTTATTATCTTTTACACGAGATGACTGAGGGGACGGTGTGGCTTTTGATCTGTTGTCGTTTATACTTGATGATGTCGCGTTCCAGGTTCTGGTCGTCTCATTGTCTGTCGTTTGCCCATATATGTTCATTACTGTTGCTTCCGTAATTATTGTCGTTCATGAAATATATTGTCGTATTTGAGATTGTTGTCCGTTAGGTTTATCCATTGTCGTTGTTAAATTTGCCTTTGTTTGCATTCTGTCGTTGTCCTTTATAAGATATATTTTAATTCGTTGATGTGGTTTGTGAAGGACAATTGCCTACGTAATAATTGTTGTTTTTCTTTTATGAAAAAATAAATGAAATTTGACAAAAAGGATAAATAAAAAAAAATAAATCAAAGAATTACAGCATCTACGCTGAACAAAGGCGTCGAAAAAACAGATGACTGAAACAACCTTTTTAAGAAATTTTAAGGGTGTCCTCCAAAATGCAAGTGCTGATTTCTGAATCCCTCACCACGTGATTACTTTCCTAGCTGCAAAAAATGTTCTTTAGAAACATGTTTTAACCAATATATCAACAAACATATCCAGCCAAATTTTTTAAGAAGCACACAACCGGATTCGATATTTGAATTTAGTCCCCGTAGTTTATCTGATGAATTTAGTCAATATTTAAAGTCAGATTTTTTCATAATGAATAGTCTCACGTAATTATGTTTGTACCTGTTTATTTTTCATTTTCCCATTAAAAAAGAAAGTTTATGAAGCACACAACAGGACAACATGCTCACTCAAATTATTAAACTCAATGCCCTTTGTCCTTTGAAAAACCCTTTCATTTACTAGATAGAGCTCTTGATTTACTAGATACAAAAGAATATAAACATCCTTTAATTAATGATTTATTGCTTCCAATGTCAACACCAAATTATTTATCTTCATGCCTTGCACAGTCACACTGTTCAGCAAAGTTTTCACACAACATAGTTCCATGTTATTACAAAACCGTGGTCTTTGGCCCTCTTAATATGAACCAATGTCCATAATTAGCTGCATTAGATATGTCCATGATCATCCTCCATTGCTAGAATCTTCAGCCGGTTCAGTTCCGGCAACACGACGGATCCGAGGTCCGGCCTGTCCTTTTTCCTCATCTCACAGCACTGCAGAGCCAGCTTGGCAAAACACATGGCCTCCTCAACAGGCCAATTCAACACCATTGGGTCAAGAACCTCTGGAAATCTGCCTTGCTCAATGGCCTCCTCAACCTGGAAAGACAGTCCGATCGGAGGCTTCGACGTGATGATCTGCAACAGCATCACTCCCAGCGAATAAACGTCCGACTTCACGCCCAAAAGCCCTGTCTGCTGATACTCCGGGTCGATGTAGCAAAACGTCCCAGCCGCAGCCGTCTGGCGGTACTGCGTCACGGCGTCCGCCACAGACGCCGGGACAAGCCTGGCGAGCCCCACATCGGCTATCTTGCTGTTGTAGTTCCTGTCCAGGAGGATGTTGGCGGGCTTGAGGTCGCGGTGGACGAGCGGCTCGGGCTTCCTCTGGTGGAGGAAGAGGAGGGCAGTGGCGATCTCGGCGGCGATTCTAAAACGTGCCCTCCAAGAAAGAGGGGGAGTGTTGCCCTTGCGGAAGAGCCTGTCTTCCAAGCTACCGTTGTCCATGTACTCGTATACCAAGCATCCGTATTCAGGACAAGCGCCTACTAGGAGAACCATGTTTGGATGTCTAATGTAGCTCAGAACCTCAACCTATATACGTGATCAAAGTAAACAGAGAAAAAAGCAGTTTGATTTGTGCTATTAATCATAATTGAATATAGAGACCAAAGGGTTTAAAATGAACAGTAAGGACTTAATTAGAGCCCGTTTGGTTCGAGTATTTGAATAGAGTATTTGAATAAAGATTTAAATTTCTGTGAGAGAAAATATTGTAGCAAAATAATTCGAACCGTGATTCGAGCCATGAAACAAACAGCCCTTAATATCTTCTCTTAGTGTTAGAATAGAATGAAAAAGAATCTAATCTCTTTTCCTCTTTTTTTTTAGAGGCAATTTTTTTCTAGTATTTATTTAATTTTTCAAAAAAAAGAAAAGAAATAAGAATCTTGAATCTTATCATTGTAATTGCTTCACTATTCATTTATATAGTTAAATAATTATTGGCTTATAATATGTAAATCTTTTTTTGATGGAATAGCTTGTAAAATTATTTGAAGGTATATGAGTAAATTTGATATTCATTCTCATTAGTTGGAATTAATACCAAGTGGTTTTAAAATTGACAATTATTTTCTTAATTTTCTGGTCCCACTAAACTGCCATTTTTAAGTTTGTAAGTAAACAGATAATTGGAATGGAAAAAAAAAATACTTTTTCTTTTCTCTTTTCTTTTATGTGAAGTAAAAACGCTCTCATACAATAGTTTATTCGTAGTTTCTTTGTAGGATGAGCAAATTAGAACATTTTGGTAAAGTTAACATATAGTTTACCTCTTGTTGGAACTGGATCAACCCTTGTGATATGTCTGGCCTCAGGATCTTGATAGCAACAGGGGTGTGATCAAGGAAGCCTTTATAAACTGGTCCATACCCGCCTTCACCGATCTTATACTTGTTGTTGAAGTAATCCGTTGCGGACTCGATGTCCTGAATGGTATATCTTCTGTACTTGACACCACCATGAATCATACCGCTCTCTTCTGTCTCCTGGCCGGCGGCTCTCATTTCAGCAAACTTTCTCTTCTGTTTCTCTATCTCTGCTATCCTTTCTGCAATGCGTGCAGCCTCCGTGGCCAGCTTCGTCTTCTGCTTCTCCAACTCCACTAAAGCTGTCACAGCCTCTTCTGCAGTCCTGGCTTCCTCTAGGCTGCGTTCTTTTGCTGGCTTCGCTTGAAGCTCATCGACCTGCATGAACAAGTTACCAGTTTTTAAGTGTTACATAAAAGCAAATATACATTTTCGATTTCAAAAAGAACATAATAACTATCCTTGAAGATCAAATATTTACCCTCTCCTTGACTTCTGTAGCTTCATTGCAAACCGAATTATAGATGTCCATTGTTTGCTTTAATTGAACAGACAGTGTACTCATCTCGGCTTCCAAGTCCTCCTGTGTCAGTTAAGTGATTCAACTCACAAACATAGCTTAGTTATCTATTTTTTTCTAAAATCGTTCTATTTTGTCTGGTATTTCGTATGGATAAACGATATATAGATAAAATAGAAAAATGTAGTTCTCTCGGCAATTAAAACTAATAATAGAGAACTTCGAATGACTAAATAAAAATACTAGGATGTCCTTTAGTAATGACTAATCATATAGAACAAGACCATATTTATCGCACTTACAGGTGATTGCACGACGAAAGTGTTCCCTGAACTCTCCAAGCTTGTGAAGGAATCTAAGGTCTTGGAGGTTGTTGATTGGAAACTGTTAAGCACTGAATAGTCACTGAAAATTGATTTGGGGTTCCCACGTAGAGAACTTGTTGAAAAATCACCGAAAACCGAGTGGGGTCCATCTAGAAAACTTGTTGAAAAGTCACTGAAAACTGATTCTGGGTTCCCCAGTAGAGATGAATTTGACGTAAATGACATATCACTTGTGCTGCTTTTCCTGCTATGGCTTGGTGAGGCCAAAGATGTCATACCGTGGCTCTTATTGGCTGATAGATAGCTGGAGCTACCACTTTCTGCACTTCCAAGATTAGGTGAACTCCTGCAAACAAATCAAATATGAGTGCCCGGATCAGACTAAGAAGAAAGGAAAGGCGTTCGTGATTTCAAAGACGTAGTATCCGCTCCATTCTATGCCAACTAGCTTAGTATTCAATAATCGTCAATGGCTTCTAATGCTAATAACAGCAGCAGCAGCAACAACAACAACAACACATAAAACTTGTTTCTGGGCACATGTTAGATACAATGTTCCTAATTATCTGCGAGAAATTATCTATTGTTAACCAATGATCACAAGCTTTTTTCTTTTCTTTTCTTTTCTTTTCTTTCTTAGATAATGTTACCTGGTAGAAAGTGCATCCTGTTTTTTTAGAATTTGAGTTGCTTCTCTAATGGTCGTAGATTTTCCTTTGGATACAACATAGACCGTACAGAAATCTGGCGCTTGTTTTATCAAGCTAGTTGCCACATCTGCGTCTTTGAATTTTCTGCATGAAGTCAAAAATCAAGAATTGTGGTCAACTAAAATTTAAAAAAAAAATACATAACCACTCAAAAGAGATAATAATAACGATGATGATGATACAGTTTTTTATTTCAAGCATATGTTAAGAAAGAGAGTTGAAGGAAAAATTGCCTTAAGAAAACATTGCGGTTGGAAGCACCAACGACAACATTGGAGATGTTGTTCTTAATAATAAAGTCAATAATTGTACTTGGAACGTCAATGTCATGGAGGATCACTTCCTTTGCTGTAATCTGAAATGCTTGTAACGAAAATCACGTAAAAATGCATTCATAAAATAATATCGACTACTTTAATACAGCTTCATGAACTAGCATTTTCTATCAGAAAGTGGCGATTGATAACAAAACATAAAGTTGAATTGGCCGTTTGGAAACATAGTCGGTTTGTAATTTAAATTTTGTTAAAAAACATCATAATAAAGTTGGTTTAAACTACATTTCTAGACGGCCAAGAAATTGCACTAACCCCTTTGCGGGCGCAATATCCCAGGCAGGGAAGGAGGATATCATGTATGTCCTCTGATGATTGGATAGACCCTTTGGAGGACGAGGAATAATCTGAAAGTAAAAATAATCCAAATTGTAACGCTTTTTTTTAACCAAAAACAAATCTAAACATCGCAACTTAGTTGGGTTATAATAAGAAACGTTTGCTAAAATGACTATCTTATAAAGTGAAGTTGACAATATGATTTTTTTGGACTGAACGACCACTCATTCGCATGGCGTAAAAAGTTGGTCACAAATATATATATATATATATATATTGTGAAAAAGGTATGCATGGTGACAATTGAACACATATTAAACAAATGAATCGCAATAAATTGGGAGAGAGACTGTGAAAAAGGTATGCATGGTGACAATTGAACACATATTAAACAAATGAATCACAATAAATTGGGAGAGAGATACTTACGGGAATTTGTACTGTGAGTTACGACATGAAGGATAAAGCATTGGGATTTCTTGTGGCCACGGAAAAGATTATCCACTGCCCATTTGACAATCGGTTGGCTAATGACCTTGTCTCTATCAATGGCAATAACGGTGCCACCGTCAATCAGCTTTGATCCTGACCTTGAAAGCGCCATCGTCTAAGCCGCCACCGCTGTCACCACCGCCGCCTCCACCGCCTGTGTGGATAGCGGCCGGAGTTTGGAAAACAAAGAATTGTAGTGGAATGGTGAAATGTTGCATGGAAGAACAATAGAAGACAACTCAATTCCATGGCTTTTTGTGGTTGAAATTTTTTGTACTAATTTTAGGAGAAAAATGTTACTAAGAAGATTGGACCTTTTGGCATCAGTTTCTAGCTTTCCATTGTTATTCATTAGTTGTTTTTCCGTTATATTTTTCAGTTTTTTATGATTTGTTTTGGCTGAGTCTTCTGTTTATGTTAGCTTTAGGATAGGATTGTTAATTACTCTTTTGTTTTTAATTTTTTTTCTTTTTGTTAATATTATTGAGTGGTGGCTTTGATGTGGGATGAATGATGACTGATGAGTATGTTACCCAATTGG